>CAMPDV010000248.1:0-439355 GCA_946699065.1 Loxodes magnus
AAATACAAAATCTTATCACTTACTGATTTCTTATTTTTAATAATTTTCTCTATTTATGACTATAGTAGGTAGATATATTTTATATAATAATTAATAATATAATGCATATATATTTATTTTATAAATCAGATAAAAGATCTGAAACATTAACCTTTATTTCTATATTCTTTGTTTATTTTTTTAATTTAACTACATTATTTATATATGTTTCGTTAACTATTTATGCTAAATTTTATGATTGCTTTTAAATAAATAAAAATTAAAAAAGTAAAATTTCATTCAATTAACAGATAATCCTAATTTTTTAATTTAGATCCTCTTAAAATAAAATAGATAAAAAGATATTTTAATTAATGTTATAATCTAAAAATATTAGAAGTAAAAAATGAGTTAAATCTTTAAAGGATTCTTTAGTAATAATATTTATAGATAATCGTTAGTAAAGAGAAAGAAAGTCGCAAATTTTAAGATTCTTTATTAAATTTATGAAGAAAAAATTAATATTAAAATTCAGTCCTAAAATGAATTACAATTTAAACATATTTAACTACAAATTTCTATAAATTTTATATCTTTTTAAAATGCTAAATTTTTATATAAATTAAAGAACTATTTATAAAATTAATAATAATAATAATAATATACTTAATTAAAGTGTTTGTAGCTTTTAGGTATTTCAACCTCATTTTCACTGACATCCAGTAATCGCTCCTGGATACTTAAAATAAAAGTTCGGGTCATCCAGTTTTTTCGGAGTTCTGGAACTCGAATGGAAAATTCTTCTTCTATAAATTCTTCCTTCCATCGTCACGTAAATTCTTGTTAGTTCTCTTCAGACTTCTTCGCTGTTTCTCTTCATCTTTTCCTTGTTTATCTTGCAACCCTTGAATCTATGGAATCTTGATTAGCACAGGTAACATCTCTTGAGAATCCTTCTAATATTGGTTGGTTCTATTCGTCTATCGTCTTCTACTTCCATTTTTATTTCTTAGATTAGAGGCTCTATTCTTTTTTGTCCAAGTTGCTATACTTCGATTTCTTATTTGACTAATCTTTCTTCAGTATTTTAACTTCTTTCTAGTAATTTTTTGTTTTCTTATCTTAATATTTACTTCTTCTTACAGAATACGTACAGATTTCAAAAGACTTTCAATTAGTAATTATTCTTCATTTGTCTGTTTTTGCATCGTTTTTGATTCTCTTATTTTCTATAGTTACTTGGTCTCAGTTTAGGAAGAAAGTAAATATTTGATTATTAGTTTTATTCTGTTTATGTTTATTTAAGTTCTTATTTTATTTAAGATTTTCTTAAATTTTCAACTATAGGAGGTTATTAAGATTAAGAAGATTATTATTTTATTAAAGAAGACGTGATGGATGAAGAATTAGAAGTCTCTGGTTTTTGCTCCTTTATCTATGGAGCCTGCAAAAAACCGTTCTTGAGACCTTCTGCCATTTTTTGATTTTATTTATAAAATTAAATAAATATTTTTATTATATATTAAAGAATTTAAAAACTTCTAAAATGTATAAGACAATTGCAAATAAATCTTTCTAAAAAAAAAGTTTAGAATTTAGAAAATTATAAATAAATATACAATTACTAAAACATTTAAACTAAAAATTACATAAATATTCTTATTTTTAGCAAATTTTGGCTTTAAATTCTAAAATTAAAAGGCTATCTTAATTTAATAAATAGAGCAATAAAAATATCTAAAATTTAATAAATTCTAATAGAAAAGCATTTAAATTAAAAGAGATAATATTTATTTGATATTAATGAATCTATTAAGTAAAAAAAGAATTTCTAAAGTTTTATCATTATTAAATAATTAATTCTTATGCTACAAAGTTGAATTATTTGATTTAGTATAAACTAGCTAAAATGTAATAAAAATATAATATAAAATAAGTTGTTTAAGTTTAATAAATAAAATAGATTTAAAATACTTTGATTAATATATAGTTAAATATTCTAAAAGGGATTCCTTGATTATGAAAGTTTTAAATTAATTTAGCTTTTTAATAAATTGAATATGATTTAGTGATAATTTTTGAATATTTAAAGTAAAGTAGGATTCTTTAATAAATGATAATTGAATTTGATTAAAAAGGATAAAATGATTAGTTAGTATTTTGACTTAAAGTAGTTAATGAATAATAGACTAATGATTTAATGATTATATTGATTTTGAATAATAATGTTTATAGTTTTAAAATATTAGTAGTATAATCCCTTATAATGCTTTTATATTTTTGATGACTAATTTAAATTAATCTTTTTTGATAAAATAATAATTTAATTAATTAATTTTATTATTTTTAAATTAAATATAATAATTATTTATTTATCAATTCATAGTCATTTAACATTATTTAAATAACATTTAACTATATCAACAGTAACTATCAAAACTACTATTACTACTATCAAATATACTATTTACATATTTTTACTAACAAACCTAAATAACTCATTTCAAATTACTTCTTTAATAACTTATATAATATCTATTTATTATTTAACATACAAATATTACATTCTACTATTATAACAAAAAGCAATTATAAGGTATTTTACTTCTACTAAATCCAAAGGCATAGGTAGTTATTAGATAATTAAAAAGTAAATGATTAGCATTTACTTTATTCCTATTAATATAAAAGCTGTACTCTAATGATTTGTATTTCTTAAATAAGAAAGCCAGCAATAGTTTAAAGGGTACTTCTGAAATTAAAATTTAGAAATTTAAAATGTTTGCTTCAAAGTTTCCTCCTTAATAATCGTTACTTTAATTATTTGCATACTATAATGTAACATACTATTGTTTCCTAAAATAGTATTTTAACATAAGAACAACATGTGTAAGAGAAAGATTTAGATTAGCAATCTATAAGTCATTAAATATTGCACAAGTGTATTGAAATAATAGTTGATTTTTACCTTTCATTTTAATATCGACAATGATAGCTCCAATTTAATGAAAATAATTCTACTTAGTAAAAAGATAAAAATTACCCCATTTAATCTTTATTCTCAAAATCAGAGCAAAGAAATAAATCTGAAGTAAGATAACTATTTATTAAAAATGAAGAGTTGTCAAGATAATCGAAACCTTGCTTACTTATGAATATTTGCAAATAGATATTATAGTTGATGATTTCAAAGAGTTTAATAAGCATAGCAATATTAAAAAATATTTATTCTAAGAATCCCTTTAAAGAAATGAAGTCATATCAACAGCAAAATGATTTACTGATTTAATAAGAAATATATAAAACGTTTACTCTTTAATAATATACGCTAAATACGATAGACATCTAATTTAAGAAACTATTTCAATCTAAAAACTAATTACTTATACATATAATTTTTAATATGAACTGAATCATCGATATATCAAATTCAATTCAATAAACTTTGCTTAGAGGAAAAAATGGTAGAAGGGTTCAAGAAAGGCTTTTATACCACCTCCTAAAAAGGGGAGAGAAAGTAAGAACCCTCATCTTTAACTTTCACATCTTCTTCCTAGAAATAATCTTCTTCTCAAAACCTTCAAGAATAATAGACTCAACTAGGAACTTCCAGATCAACTTAAAAGATGGGTCAAAAGCGCCAAAAGGCTACCCCGATGACACCAACTGAAGAGGAAGGACCTAGAAAGGTGCTGGAGATGCAAGAAGCAGCAGCCGTGCGAGAGTTTGCGATGCCACAGTTCCAGGAAGAACAGGCATAAATTTTAGTCGCATTCTCTGACCTGAAGGAGGAAGTAAAGAGGCTACGATTAGAGAATAGAGCTCTAAAAAATCAAGTTACTGAGCTCAAGGAATGGAAAGAAAGCTTCTGGGAAGTCTACGATTGAGAGCAAAGCACTTTCTTCAGGGAAATGGGATTGCCACAGCAGAGAACAACTGTGCTTGAAGAGAACAGCAAGTAGCAACAGTAGTAGGAATTTAAAGTTAGGACAATTCAAGATACAATGGACATAGAAGGAGCTACTAATTTACCGAGGAGTCCAGACAAGAAATGAATTAGGAATAAACCAAGATGCTTTGTATGCAAACAAACTGGACATAAATATAGACAATGTTAGAAATTTAAATTAATTAAATAATAGTACTGGAATAGAAAATAATAAGAAAATAATAGTACTAATATTAGGATAAGATTAGACGAGAATTCTGTAACTACTTTTATCTGTCAGGAGGTCAAATCTACAAACCGAAGTGGTACACAATCCAAGGCGACTGAAGAAAGAGTTCTGAAGGAAGCTGGTTCCAGCCAGGTTATCAAACTGGTCCAATATGAAAATATTTTAATTTAATTTCTTGATAAGATCTTTTAAATTTAAATAAGTGCTTAATCAAATCCTATTTATTAAACCACTTTAAATGTTTTTATCTTTATGAATATTTAGCATCTTAAATTAAAAAATACTATATTGTATATTAAACCAAACATTTATTAAAGCAATCCTTAAATTATCAATTATCATTTAGTTGTCTAATCATTTAGAATCAAACAAAAATACCTCATTTTTAAGGTCATTTATGAAATTGTGTATTATTCGCTTTATCATCTTAGAAAAAGCTTTGCTTTTTATTATGCTATATATGTTTCTTTTTATATTGTACGAAATATTTCCCATATAGATATAATTATAATAGTTATTAAATTACACTTTGTATATTATTTTAATTAATACAAAAAATTAAAGCTTTTAACCTTTTTTGATATAATGAAAACTATATTGATTTCTTAATTATTTACACTTTCATTTTGGTAATTCCTATTATTTAATATTAGAATATCATTTTATTCTTATTTTAGATGCAAATATAAGATAATTTACAAGAAACTTAAGATTTTTATCATTTTCCATATATTCAAATTATTTATATACTTTACTAGCAAATCTTTCTTAATCATAAATAGTCAATCCATTTTTTAAAAAACCTTTCAACTTTAATCAAATAGCTTCATTAGAAATTACAACATTAATAAATAAAATCTATTTTCTATATACATAGTAGATATATTCAACTTCCTAATCATCAGAAACCTAAACCTATTCCTTTTAATATTACCAAATTAGAACTAATTTTTAAGAGAAAAAATACTTAATATAGCTATTTTTTCTTAAAAACTAGTTTTTCTCTTCTTAATTAACATCTTTTCGCAAACTAAAAACAGATAGATAGTCGTAGTAAGCTCTTTTAAAAATTCTTTTACTCATCTTAAATTTTTAATGTTTTTCTAATTATTATAATAAAGCAGAATATTTTTAAACTTGATTAATAAATTTTTGTTTCTATATTTTATATAGTTAGGTTAGATATATTATTTAGATCCTTGTTTAATTACTTTTTTTAGATTCTTTGTAAATTACCTAAAATTTATTATTACAGATGTATTGTACCTCATTTTTTCTATTTGATTGATCATATTTTTATAAAGAGATTTTTTAGTTCTTTTTGATTAGTTATTTTTTTTAATTTAAATATCTATTAAAAAGTTAGTTTTAAGCCCTCTTATAGACAAATTTTTTTACTGATTTTGTTTCTTCCTAAAATTGTCATTTATTTTTTTATCTTTACTTCTTAAAAGTCATTTAAAAAACTTTTCAAATCTTTTAAAATTCTATCCCTTTAAGAAAAAGATTTATCCATCCCGAAAATCTTTTGTAACGTATAATTCAGAGCGAAAAAAGGATAATTTTTTCACGATTTCATTGCTTATTTAATTATATCTCCTTTTTTCTTGAGATCCTTTTCATTTAAGTAAATTCTTATAACATTAAAAATTTTTAAAGAGAATTTTTTCATTTACTCAAAAAGAAGTTCAAAATTAAAAATTTTAATTTTTCCAAAGAATAAATCATAAATTATTTTTATAATTTCAAAAATAATTTATCTTATCAAAATATATTTTTAAATCAAAAGCAAAACAATTTTGTTAAAAATTATTTAAATCAAAAAATTTTCCTAACAAAAAAAATGTTTTTTATTTTTACAAAATACCATTTCAACAAAAAAGATTTCCAAATTCTATTTCGAATATAAAATTTTTTTTATTCCTATTTTTTTATCAAAAATCTTTTATATTTGGAATTTTTCTTGAAAATTTATTACAATTTTAAAATTTTTTATCCCGAAATAATTAAATTAATTCTGTGCCGAAAATCTTTGGTAGTGTAAAACTCTGAGCAAAAAAACAAATTTGAAATTTTTCGAAATTCAGGCTCTAAAATTGAAAAATAAATTAAAAAAATACAATCAGAAAAATTTTCCCCAATCGGAAACGAAAAATTTTAAACATAAAATTTAATATTTTATAATTATAATAAATAAATATCTAATAATAATTAATAATAATAGTAAATAATAATTAATAATCAATATTAAATATCAATCATAAAAAATAAATAAAATACTTAATTAAATTTTTTAATTAATATTCAAAATTATAAACTAACTTTTACCTTATAAATAATATTTTAATTACTCCACAAAAAAATTAAAATTTATACTCAACTTTAAATTTTTACGAAATCTAAAAATAAATCTATAAAATTTTATAGCATAAAATTAAACTTAAATTTATTATTTGTCTTCTTTTAACAAAATTATTATTTAATATTTTTAAATATTAACACTTTAAATAACATACCTCACTAATTTCAATAACCTATATTACTCAACCTTTTTTTAAACCAAGAATATTTAAGAATATAACAAATTTTAATAAATAAATAAATAAAAAACAAACACTTCATAAAATTACAAATATTATTACCATTCAACTTTCATTTAAATGCATTACCAATATCTTATATCTTTAATCGTAAAATTTAATTAAGTCAAATCATAAGTTTCTCAACTCGAAATCTTCCACTTTCTTATCGTCTTGTCACCCGCTCCTGAAAACAACCATCTATTGTCAACACTCAATGCTATAGAATTTATTGATCCTGTATGCCCTTACAAAGTCTATATACACTCACCCTTATCAAAGTTCCAAATCTTGATTAGATGATCATCGGAACCAGAAAATATTACACTTGAATCAACACTTAACTGAATACTTGATACACCTCCTGCATGACTTTAAAGAGTACGAATACACTAACCAGAAGAAAAGTCCCATATCTTAATTGTCTCGTCACCAGAACCTGATATTATATACCTATTATCCTTAGACACTATCATCTATCAAACTAAGTCTGAATGCCCAGTAAGAGTTCGTTCAAGTTGACCTGTCTAGAAATCCCAAATCTTTATAGTGTTATCCCAAGATCCCGATATAATATATCTAGAGTCATAGGCGATTACTACCGAAAGAACATAGTGAGTATGTCCCGACAAAGTTCTTTGGAGAGAACCATTTTGGAAATTTCAGATCTTTAAAGTGTTATCGGAAGATCCTGATACGATATAGTTAGAGTCAGGGGAGATTGCTACCGAGTAAACTGTAGAAGTATGTCCTGATAAATTTCTTATGAGAGCACCAGTTTACGAGTTTCAGATCTTGATGGTTTCGTCATCAGATCCTGATACTATATAGCTAGAATCAATGGAGATTACTACCGATAAAATAGTAGAAGTATGTCCCGTTATAGTTCTTAGGAGATCACCTGTCCGGAAATTCCAAACCTTTATCGAATACTCAGGAGTTCCTGAACCTGATACAATTCAATTCAGGTCACTTGATATAGCTACTGATGAAACAGATGATGTGTGACCAGTAATGATTTAGTCTAAAAAATATTAAAGAAATACCTTTACTTTAGTCATAACTGATCTTGTTTATTAGCTTTTAGTAGCATAAGTTAGGCAGAATTTCATACTTAAAATGAAGTAGAGATATTTTCCCTAAAATGTGGTTTCTCGCTCTTAAGAGTTTTCTTAAAAAAATACTTTTAGTAAATTGCTTTTCTTTTTTCTCCGTTTCTTTTTTCTCCATTTTAATTTTTATAACTTATTTTAATAAATATTTAATTAAAATAACTCAATAAATTTTACTTACTTAATTTCAATTTAATTAAACAATTAAATTATTTATTAAGTATACTTATAAATATCTCATTTCTTAAAAATTGATTTTTCTATTTTTGTCTTAAAACAAGACAAGATATAAAACTAATAGTGTGCAAGCTTTTACATTTTTAATTATTTTATTTCTTTTTAATTTTAAATAAAAGGATAAGTTATTATATCAAAAGTTTATAACTAAGAATTATATCTTTATTATAATAACTTTAATATGTATTTATTAATTACTACTTATTTTTACTTTAAATAAAAGACTCTTAATAAGAAAACCTTATTTCGTTGTAGACCCTTTTAAATTATAAATAAAACATTACAATTCTTTTAAAAACTATTGCTATTAATTATTACTTTTCACTTACATTTAATCAAAAAAACGTTTATTTAAGCTTTTTACTAATTAAAAAATGAAATAAAATAAGTTTCTTATTAATTAGTTTAAACAAATATTAAAAAACATCAAATTATTTAAAACAAAGTATTTTTAGAATTTATAAGATAAAATCTATTAATTGTACACTTTCTTACTACTATTTCATTAAAACTTTTTATTTATAAAAGTCTCTCTTAAAATAATAAACTAATATAATTTATTATAATGTTGATTCTAAGCAAAATATATAAATGTAATAAATACAAGTAGTAGAAAGTAAATATTTAAACTAACTATAAATGGTGTATAACTAATTTAATCTTACAATTATTAAATAGTAATATTTAATTTTATTATTAAAATAAGCTTTAATATGTTTAATTATGTCTATTAAATACTTAATATTTTATCCTTTTAGCTTTATTAGTTATTAATTTCTCTTTAATTTAGATATTAGATTAGTTATAATAAATAGATTTAGATAAGTTTCTGTTTTTATAGCAAAGTAATATTAATTATTTGTGTTATTTTAGTAATGATAATTTGTAATTAATAATAGCTAAATGATTCTAGATAATTTAAAGATAAAAACTTAAATCTATTATTCTATACAAATCTATATTATATAGTTAGCACTATTAATAGTCTATTTATTAGAATTAGTAGTTTGATATTTAGAAAATGATAAGCTTTTAAGTAAGCATATTTATAATATCTTGTATTATTATTTTCTGAATGAAAGAACTTAGCATAATATGTTTGTTTGTAAGATAATATAAGTATTAGATTAGGTAATATAACTAATCTAAGAGATTATGATTTACTGTTAATACATTTGATTAGTGTACTATTATTGTATAGGTTTGTGTTGGTAATAAAGAATTGTACATGTTTTGCTTTATACATTTATTAATCTGATTAGAAAAGATTGAAATCTGATGATATAGATAGTTAATGATTTGAAAGTTAGGCATTAAAATAAGTTTGATTTTTAGATGATTTATAATTTTGCTAAATTTAAATTATATTTATATATTCCTTTTTATTAACTATCTTTTGTAATTAACTTTTGTTTGGAAAGCTGATAGGTACATTTTGTAAAAAATGTAGTCTTAATTTATCTAAGTTTATTTTAGTGAGTATAAGAATATATTTAAAGTATTAATGATACTAGTTCTATAAAACATTTAGGTAATTATATAAAATAAATAGTAAAGAGAAAACATTATTCTTTTATATAATTAAACCAAGAAAAGCTAGCTCTTCAATAGAGTCAATTATTCATATATCTAAAGTCCTCTATTTATCTTAAAATCAAGTGCTTAATATATTATAGCCTCCTTATTTAGTAATATTAATTCATAAAAACTTAAAAGAAAATTCCTTTTTACTTGTACTTGCAAATATTCTAAGTCCTTTAACTATTATAGGTTTAATTAGAGACTAATAAGAAATTTTGTTATCCTCTAGATAAAATATTTAATAAAATTGTGATTTCTTATTAAGAATAATATTTTAAATGAAAATAAGGAAAATTAATATTTTTCTATTTGTAAAAATTTAAAATAATTTATATAAAATCTCTTAATATTTTATAAAAAACAAAGTAAATGCAAAATAATTAATTAAATATAATTTAAAAAATATTAACAAAATATATAATTCTAAATGATATTATAAATTAATATTTTCAATATTCATCTTTAGATCAAACATATAATCAATTATGTAATCTAGATTTTAACCAAATCTACTCAAATATCAAACTTAAATTATAACCAAAACTTAAGAAATTTCATTTTTCAAAAATTAAAATAAAATTTACTAATTATTTAATTGACACTATCAACTTAAATTATTTAAAAGAATTACTAAAAGAGAAAAAAGTATAAATTAATTAATTAAAAAAATTAAAAAATATTATAATTTAAAACTTTATATTTAACAATATTTAAGATAAATATTAAAAATACTAATTTTATAAATCTACCATTTATTTACTTTTTAAATAAACTAATTCAACAAAAAAATTATTATTCTTAGAAATTTTACATTTAAAAATATAAAAAATTAAAAATCTTAAAAATCTTAAAAAATTCTCTAACTCTCAGATTTTTATAATCAGCCTATTTAGTTTATTTTTACTATTTTTCATCGATTATGGATATATATATAAGTACTAATTATTTTACTAATCTAAAATTTTAACTTCTTCTTAAATGGAAACTATTCAATATTTGAATAAATAAGTAAAAAAATTATTTAATTTTTTATTTTCTAATTCTTTTTCTAAACTTAATATGAAATCCCGCTAAATGTTTTTAAAAATAATTTAATTCATATCAATATTAAGATTCTTAAATATTAAGTAAAGTAGCAAACTAAATTAAAATTTTGAATTAAAAACATATTTATAATTTTATTGATTCAAATATGCCTAAAATATGAAATTAGAAGCATTTTTTAGGAGAGTTAAAGATTGTCTAAGAAGAATAATTAAATTAAATTAAAGTTTTTGATAAATTTGTATAAAATATAAATGATAGAAATTTGAATATTATTCTTGCTTATTTAAAATTTAATATTATTTAAATATTTTAAATATTTCTGGTAATTAAATTTTATAAAAACTTACTCATTTATAGTTATTAATTATTAGTGAAAATAATATTATTATAATACTATTTATAATTTATTTACGTATATTTATTATTTTTATAGATTAATCTTCATAGAAAAATCATTAGTAATAATTAGTATTTAATAATAATTGTACTAATTATAATTAAAATCCAAGTTTTCAAATTCTAGCTTTAACAGACTGGAAAATGCTATTTTTTTACTTAAAATAGGTACATAAGGAAAAATTATTTATTTATAAAATAAATTATATCAATAGAGTATATATCCCTTCTTATTTTTAGTTTCAAATATCCCTTTCTATTAAAAATCATTTTTTAAACAGACGAAACTTATTATAAAAATCTATTTTATAATCAATTAAAAACTCTATCAAGTTGATAAGTAATATTTATACTTTTATCAAAGAAAATTTCTAACTATAGCAAGTGGTTATCATACTTTCAAATTTATATAAAAATTAAAAAATGTGAGACTAGAATTTTAAAGCCTTTGCATTGTAAAAAAATGTATTTATAGATAATAAATTTAAACAAAGAAATTATAAAGTAAATAAATAAAATAATAATCAATTTTACATCATGATCGGATTCTTTTTATCTATTATAAAAATATTTCTTATTATATATTAAAATAATATATTTTTATAAAATAGTTTTAATTAATTTTTCATATAACTTTAGTTTAGCAAAATATAAATTAAAAAGAATTTAGATATCAAATTTAAAATATTTAATTTGTAAAATTATTAAAAATTAAAATATCATATTATTTTAAGATATAATTAGAAATAAAAGAAACTATCAAATTTATGTATTTAAAAAATATAATTAAACTTATTTAATATATTTAAATACCTTAAAAAATAATTTTCTTTATTTTTAAACATTTTAAGCATAGTTTTAAATAATTTTAACTTATATATAAATATTACTATTTTAATAAAAATTAGAAATCAAATACTTTAATTTATATAATTCTTTCAAACTTTATAGCATTTTCATTTCTTATTATTTTTATTGTTTATGCTTATTTATTTATAATTTTTATTATTAGATTCTAAATATTTTTAATAGTCAAATTTTATATTTAGTTTTTATTTCAATACATTTTTCTTCCTAATCATTTTATTATTAAATTGTGTCATTTATAATATTTATCATATTCTTTTAGATTAAATATTATATTTCTTAAATTCTTGTCATAATCACTTAAACTTAAACTAAACTAAAAATGTCTGGTGACATCTTTAATTCTTAGAATTACTTCCTTCAATTAAAGATGCTTTAGAATTATTAATAAGTTTTTCATCTCCCGCTTTCATCTTCATCTTATACTTTAACTTAATCATCTTAGTTATCAATTTTTTCCTTCTATTCTTCCACTTATTCTTTTAGCTCTTCTTATTATTCCTTTTCTTCCTCGTTCTCTTCACTATTTTCTTGATTTTTTACTTCCTATTCCTTAGATTCAGGACTTTCCAATCATTCTTCTTCCATTACGAATAATTCCAATCTCCTTTTGAGCAGCATCATGTGGAATTTTTTTTTTGTAAATCTATATATTCTATCTTGTTTTTTGGGAATTACTTGATATAATTTTAATCATAGGTTATTAATCTTCCTATATCACTTTATTCGATCTTTGTTTTTAGCCATTCTCTTATATCTATGTAACAATTGCAATCCATAATATGTTGGAACTTGTCCAATTCTCCACAGATGCAATGAGGATTCTCGATAGGATAATGTCTGTCTTGAAGATCTTTTCGAAAGTTGTAGCTTTAAGTTCTGAATTTGTATATACTGATTATTTCTTTTCTATATTATTTATTTAGTTTCGGATAGGTAATTTCTGGGAATTATCGTTAGTTACAAAATTATTCTATAAAAATCTTTGCAGTTGGCATACATTTAAGTCTTTACTAAGTTATTTTATAGAATTTTTGTTGAATCTAGTTCTTTACATATTTCGTAAAGGTAGTTAAGCTACTATTATGTTCCTAATTATTAAAGTCAATTTTGTAGTATTCAGATAATCTTGTTAATTAGTCTCTATATTAATATCCTTCCTATCAATTATTCATAAAGAGAGTCCCTAATTTTGATTATGGAAGGTTAATACTTTTTTATCGTATTTTATAAAAAAAATCTAAAAAACCTCAAAGCCATAATATCTTTAAATGGCATTCAGTTAAGATCTATATAACAGGACTCATTAAAAGTGTTTTCAGGTGCTTAGAAGGTTTTCCTTGCTATTAATCTCATACTTTTGTCGATTTTATTTAGTGTTCCAGTTGCTCCATTTTAGACTGCTCAAGGTATTAATTCTCCTCCATATTCAACTTTAGGGAGCGTGAACATCCGGCACAAAGTCTTAAAATGTCAAGGTGTCACATTTTTATATATTGATAATGTATATACTACTTTCTTCATACCAGACAGATAATTAGATGAAACCGATTTACAGTGATTAATTAGATCCTTTTTTTGATGAAGAATTACTCCTAAATATGTTACTTATTACTTTTAAATAATTGGATTGTCTTTTATTTTTAAGTTTAACTTAACTTCTTTTTGATTATTTTTTAAGAATTAAATAGCTTCGCATTTTGAAGTATTAATATTCAATTAAGTTAATTCGAATACTTTTTATGTTTTTTTATTAAAATCTGCATGGATTTTTCAGATTTGGATAGGAGAATTAAATCATCTGTCCATCTTCTACATGCGAAACTTCTGCCAATAGTATTACATTTGAATCCTATTATGTTACTTTTACTTTCTAAATATCTGATTACAATATCATAGTACAGTAAAGCAAGCACTGGACCATGTGAGCTACCTTGCATAACTCCATTATTGCATTTTATCTTCCTAGATAAGGTTCCATCTATAAGAAAGGAGGAATTTATGTTTTTATAGAAAGATTCAAGGGCATTTATAAGTCCTAAAGGAAGCTTGATTCTCCTGAGTTAATCGAAAAGCAATCTTCTTTCTATAGTATCAAACATTTTCTCTACATCTATTAGTGTGGCTAGGAGTTTTGTCTTCCCTTTTGCTTATTTGCGATAGGATTCTATTATTTACTATATTGTCCAAATTTGCATAGTAGTTTATTTCCTTTTCATGAATCCCATCTAGCTTTCATGAATTAAGTTTCTTTTATATATTTAATCATATAAATTTTAGTTAAAGCTTTATCATATATTTTTAGTATAGAGTTCATCAAAGAAATAGGTCTCTAATTTTTCAGTCATCTTTGCTTCCTTTTTTAAATATAGGAATAATGATTGACGTATTAAGTTCTTCAGGTATTCTACCTAACCTCAGCATATTATTCAAGAAAGAATGAAGAATCAAAGTAAGATAATAACCTCCATACTTCAATAATTCTCCCTTTATGCCATCTGGACCAGCTGCTTTTCCATTAGGGATTTATTGAATAATTTCCTAAATTTCTTAAATCGTAAAGAGTTGGAATTCTTGTAAATAGGAAGGTATTTACTCTTAAATTTCTTTAATATTTCAATAAACTAGATTAAAAATTTTGTTACTATTGTCAAGCTACTATTAAGTAAGATTTTAATGTTTATTAAAAGCAAAATTCTCTCATGAATCAACAAATTGGTTTTTAAGCTCTTAATTAAAGTTCATTTTGTTTCTTATTTTTTGGTTCAGAATCTTTTTCGCTTGTTAAAGCATAATTTTTGGTTCTTCATTAAGATTTAGAAATTTCTTCTTTGCTTTATCTTTTAACCATTTTCATAGATGATATTTATATTTATTTCAAAGTTTATTAGCTGATTTCTGAAGATTAAGGACTCTTTAATTAATTCTTCCAAAATAAATTTGTGTTTCTTTATACTCTTAGTTAGCTCTTTTCGCATCTATATACTTTCTTGCAAGATCTCGAGGAAGTTTGTTGTATTTAGGATCAAGAATAAATGATCTTAGTACTGAATCTGCGTTTTCTTGAATATTTCTGCTAATGTACATGTACTATTCCTCTAAATTATTTCTATCTATTTGAAATTAATAATTACAAGTTTGTATAAATGATTGTTAATATCTTTATCTATCAATTGGATCTTACAAACGATTAATTTTATATTTTCTCTAAATTATTTTATCATTATCATAATATTTTGTATTAAACAAAAAGTTAACTGTAATTGGAATGTGATCAGTTTTTAAGCAGTCATTGTGAACCTAAAAATTTACAAATTAATTATTATTTAAATGACTACTAATTAAAATATAGTCATTACAGTACAATTTTCCCGTTCCTTTGTGTATGCATGTATTACTAATCGTATTATTAACTATTTGAAGATCATTTATTGCAAGAATTCTTAAAATCTAGATGTGTTGTCATAATCGTTTTAAGTATTATTTCCGTAATTTTATAATAGAGCATTGAAATCTCCTATCAATATATGAGGATTATTTGGAAATTATGCAATATATGTATTAATATAATCATAAGCTTAATCTTTAATAAGACTACTTTTATTATTGTCAGGCATATAGCAAGATGTGATTAATATATTTTCCATTTTGACTGAAACAAATCGATTTTAGGTTTCTATATTTACTCTAGATTCAGTACTATTGATTTCATCTCTAATAATCAAGCTTACACCTCCTTCTTTATCTGCATTTCTAAAGTATGTCCTATATCCTTTTATTAGTATAGGAGGAAAATCTTACTTTGTCATGTTTCATTAATTGAGAAGATGTCTATGTCATTACTTTTTATAAATTCTTCAATCATTAACTGTTTTCCTGCTATTCCAGTAATGTTAACGTATCCAATCTTGATTCGAGTTCTATATTAATATTAATATTAATTATTATCTTTATTACTTTCTTTTGATCCAGCTGGAAGTCCATTTTCGTAAATACAAATATTTTTATTCCCTTGTTAATTATAATCAACATTTACAAATTTTTTACCATATTCCGGATGCTGATGAAAGAATTAGATAATTATAAAAATTACTTATTTATTATATTTTTATAACAGCTTTTGATCCACAAATATTTTGGTTTTTTTAATACTATCAATAGTTCCAAAGGTTAATTCTTAATTTATTGTCACATACCTGCCTTAAATATTACTCATTTCATACTGTGTTTTTCTTCAAGAACCCTATAATATAAATTCCTTGAGTAAAGGCGATTTAAAATTTAAAAATTGCATTATTTTTTCACTTTCTTTTTGATCTCTATATTTAATACTACGTTTAGCTACTGGAATTTAAATATAATCTTTTTCCTATTTTCTTTTAAGAGGGTTTGATTTTTTAGCAACAGAACATTTTTAGTTTTCAATTTTATTGAAATCTGTCTAGTTCTATTAATCTTTTGATTAATTTTTAGCTTTAAGGCTAAATAATCCATTCATTAACATTTTATTAATTTCTTATTATTTTCTCAGATTTTCCTCTTACTTTTAATTGTTACATATGAAATCTATATTTAACTAATGATAGGATTACTAGAGTTTTATATAATTCTTTTCTTAAAAATTCACTTGGCAAAATTGGTCTAATTGATCAACTTTTATTGTGTTAGATGATATATCTAAACACTGGATTTTTACTTAAATTTGCATATCCTATCCTATAACATCTGTTTAAGTTTAATTAATTTTGGTTTAATTTGTTTCTGTTTATGTTTACATTTCAAAATATATTTTTTAATATTTTTATAGTTGCTTATTATAAAAGCTTGTTATGTTTTCAATTTCATTTTATTTTTATGTTAAAAATCCTTACAGGATTCATTCTTTTTATTAATGCTGTGCTTGTAATATCCTGATCTGTTTAGAATTATATTGTTATTGATTCTCTAATTCTTAACTAAAAAATAAGATTTAATTTTATAACTCCTAGCACTGTTTATTGTATTATTGATTTTCAAATTACTAATTTTTTAATTCGACTTCAGTCTTATTCTTTAGCTAATAAACTTATTAAAGTTCTCATTATATTTGGTCTGATTATTATTGTTGATATTAATATAGTTCAATTAAACATTGCAGATAGTTCATTTATTAATAAGTAAATATTTCATTGAATTACAAATTTGTTTATATCGATTTATGATTTTCAACTAACTCAGTTTAAGTCATTTATTGATTGAAATAAGTTTATTCAAATTATTAGTTTAAAAAGTCTGTTTAAATTTCCATCTCTCTAGTATTATTCCTTTATTTATAAACTTCTTAAAGTAACTATTAAGTATGATATAATATAAATTATTTGATTTCCTTAATTTTCTTATTAATTTTATTTATATAAATCTTGTACTGCTCATAGATTGCTTATAAGAGTTAATCATGTCTTAATTGTTTTGATTAATTTGTGCAAGAATTTTTTTTTCTAAAGAAATGTTATTATCTGTTAAGTTTTTTATTTATGTCTGAAGCTTTTTTACTTCATTCAAAAGCGTTTCATTTTATTTTTAATTAAAAGAGTATCTTAAATATCCATAGTATTATTTCCTGCTTAAAACTGGTTAGATAATATAATATCCAAAGTATCTTACTATAAAAAGGATATTTTTGATACGATTGGTGAGACTGAGGTACCAAACTATTTTTTTTATCTATAAGTATATTTCTCAATCTTTAGAATTCTTGATAGTTAATTTCCACTTTTTAGGGAATTTCGAAGTAATTTTAACGGAATACGAAGGAACTTGTTAACTGGAGATTAACTACATATATTTAGTAAAGCTCTTAACAAGTTAATTATCTTCTTTACGGATTTGAATTGAAATGAATTAGGGTAACTTTTTAGAAAGTAGTCGAGCATCTGCCTATGCTCATTTCATAAGATGGCAGCTTCTTTATTTTTAGATAAAGAAGAGTTTTCAAGATTATAATCCTGCAATATTTAGAAATCATCCATTTTTTTGTATTAAAGTTATTATAATAAGGATATAATTCTTCGTTATAAACTTTTGATATAATAGATTATCCTTTTATTTAAAAGTAAAAAGAAATAAAATAATTAAAATTGTAAAAGTTTGTACACTATTAGTTTAATGTCTCATCTTGTTTTAAGACAAAAATAGAAAAATCAATGTTTTAGAACCAAGATATTTATAAGTATGCTTAATAAATAATTTTATTGTTTAATTGTATTGAAATTAAGTAAGTAAAATTAAGTGAAGTTATTTTATTTAAATAGTTATTAAAGTAAGTTATAAAAATTAAAATGGAGAAAAAAGAAAAGCAATTTACTAAAATTATTTTTTTAAGAAAACTCTTAAGAGCGAGAAGCCACATTTTAGGGAAAGTATCTCTACTTCATTTTAAGTATGAAATTCTGCCTAACTTATGCTACTAAAAGTTAATAAACAAGATCAGTTATGACCAAAGTAAAGGTATTTCTTTAATATTTTTTAGATTAAGTCCTTACTGGTCACACTTCAGTTGTTTGCTCGGTATCCATATCAAGTGACCTGAATTGAATTGTATCAGGTTCAGCATATCCTGAATATTCGATAAAGATCTGGAACTTCCAGACAGGTGCTCTCTTAAGAACTATAACAGGACATACTTCTGAAGTTTTATAGGTAGTAATCTCCCCTGACTCTAGCTATATCGTATCAGCATCTGGTGATAGAACGATAAAGATCTGAAATTTATAGACTGGTGCTCTCATCAGAATTATAACGGGGTATATTTCTCCTATTACTTCGGTAGTAATCTCCCTTGACTCTAGGTATATAGTATCGGCATCTAGAGATACAACCATAAAGATCTGAAATTTCCTCAATGGTGATCTCCAAAGAACTATAATGGGACATACTGATATAGTTAGATCGGTAGTAATCTCCTTTGACTCTAGATATATTATATCGGGATCTTGGGATAACACTATAAAGATTTGGGATTTCTAGACTGGTCAGCTTGTGCGAACTCTTACTGGGCATTCAGGTTCTGTTTTATCGGTGATAGTGTCTAAGGATAATAGATATATAATATCTGGTTCAGATGACAGTACTATTAAGATATGAGATTTCTCTTCTGGTTAGTGTATTCGTACTCTCCAAGGTCACGTAGATGGTTTACGTAGTATCCAGTTAAGTGTTGATTCAAGTGTAATATTTTCTGGTTCATGGGATAAAACAATCAAGATCTGGAACTTTGATAGAGGTGAGTGTATATAGACTTTGTAAGGGGATACATCGTAGATAAATTCTATAGCATTGAGTGTTGATAATAGATGGTTGGTATCGGGAGGATTTGACAATACTGTGAGAAAGTGGAGGATTTCGAGTTGAGTAACTTATGATTTGACTTAATTAAATTTTACGATTAAAGATATAAGATATTGGTGTATTTAGTGCTCGTTTTTTAATTACCGGGAATAGACGTAACATTACAAACGGAACTGTACCTGTTTGTATTTTAGAACAAATAATTCGGTCTAGATGAAGCGTGTAAATTAGCGAGGTGTTTTAGGATTATTATCTTGCAGTATAATTAATAATGCATTTTGGAGAGAGAATATGCAGAGAACTAAAACTGATTAATATCATTTTTCGTACATCTAGAGCCTGATGCATAGAATAAGTTTTTAAGATCAGAGGAGAAATGAAAAATATATGCTTTGAAATGGTTTAGTCTTACCTATCATGCATTCATAGTACTTTAATGGCTTATTATAGATCAGGAGAAGACATATATTTAACCTATATATGGCTAAGATAAACACTGTATAAATAATTCTAAGAGAATAATCCGTGAAAGTTCCTAACTTGGTAATCTTTTAGTAGAAATTGTAAGGAATATAACTATTGGAAGAACTGATGATGAAGAGAAATAGTTCTCTTGAAGCAGCTTTAAGTATAGAGATTATATAAATTTTCTTCATCCTAGTGACTATGACTTCATACTTTATAATATGAGAGATTTTGAAATAGCAAAGCATTCTTAAATAACCGATTATGGTGTTTTTTTATGGTTTATTTTTTACTCATCAATAAAATATAACAGTTGATGGATTATCTGACTAAATCCTAAGAATGATTTGGGTAAGATTTGCTAGAAATATTCCAAGTCTTTAAATGAAAAGAATATTTGAAAGAGACTAACTGATTGAATATTTACAAAAAAAAAGCCTTAAGCTCAGTGCAAAATACGACAATAAGCTGAAATTTTGTATTGGGTTGCTTCAGAACAGTATCTTAGAGACCGCTAAGAATGTTTAGCTTATATGGTACTTAGAAGAATTTATCTTTAGTAAGGTAATTTTTT
Organism: Loxodes magnus; assembly: GCA_946699065.1. NCBI lineage: Eukaryota > Ciliophora > Karyorelictea > Loxodida > Loxodidae > Loxodes > Loxodes magnus. The sequence continues at coordinate 20,342 of CAMPDV010000248.1, forward strand.
AAAAATTTGAATGGAATTACTACTCTATGTTTAGCAATCTGTTTAAGTGTAAAAAGCTCCTAAAGTGATGCAGGAGTTGCCAAATTTATTCTAGGAGCTAGTAAGTTTAATAGATGTGCTGTTTGAACAGGAGATGCTTAGATTAGTGTAATAAAATGCTCCCATACCTGTTTAAATTAAAAAATAGACTAAAATACTTAAAATGTTCTTAGTATTTAATAAAAGGAATAAGAAAAACTAAATAAATGTTAAATATTTATCAAATCTTAAGATCTCCCTTTTCAAATCAAATTCATACATCTTAAAATAACAAAGAATGGAAAATTATTATTTTCGGTTTAGCAAAAGATTGAACTGAAAAAAATACTAGAGCTATCTAAGAGAAAATTAGATGGTTATAAAGAAGAAAAATCTATGCCACCTTTAGGAGTCAAATTTATTTTATTTATAATTGCAAGAATAGTTTCTTAAGATAGTCCAGTATATAAGGTTTTCAAGGAAAGATTTCCTAAGCTTAACATTTACGATATGAATTGGAGAAATAGAAGAAAATCAGGTAAAGAATAAGCAAGTCTTATAGCAATGTAATTAGGATATACTATACAAATCAGGATGTATAACAAAAATATGTAGAAGAAAGTGAAGAAAAGTAGGAAGAAATATAAGAGGAAACGTAAGAGAAAATTGAGTATATTCAATCAGAAAAAGCTATTCAAACAGTAGGTATCTTCGACAAGAAAAAGAAAGAATATAGCAGCAAATAGAAGACGAGGCAGGATATCCTATATGTTTTTCATCATTCTCATAAATTTAGGGGGCTGCTTTGCATGGTGATCAAGTCATTTGAAATGCGAAATATATCTATAGAGTTTGAGTTATTGTCCTCTATATAGATAGAAACTTTAAAAAGGCTTTTAATTAAACTACGTTTAAATATTTATATTGTAATAATATTGGAAGCTCTTAAGCAATATTAAAAGGTAAAACTAATTAAGATTATTTACTTTAACATATTTAATTTAATTTAAAATTTAATTTTCAAAACTTAAAATAAAAAATGTTTAAGATGCTTTCTTAAAAGAAATAATATTTAATAAGCTATTTGAAAACTAAATTTTATTTAAAAAGGTTAAATCTAATAATTAAATCATTTTAAATCATTAGTTTCATAAAACTATAAGTTTTTTCTAGCTTGGATATTAAAAATTACATCTATTTATATGAAATTCAAAACATACCAAACATTCAATAGGGCTTCTTTACTACCTCTTCCAAAGATAAAAAGGAAGAGTGGAAGCGAGATGCCATTCTTCTAACCTCACGTCTTTTCTTTAATTAGACCAACCTTTTGATCAGCAAAAAAACTTAATAATGGACCTAACAACTTTCAAAGCCGGGTAAACAACAGAAACAAACTTGGTAAACTCCGAACACAGAAGAGAGACCTCGAAGGCAGTAGGGGATGCTATTGCGTGACTAGGAACGATCCTTTGGCTTTAACTCTGAGCAATTTGATGTAGCGTAGTTTGCATTAAGGTTGATGAACTTCAATGAAGAGGTTTAAAAGTTAAAATACTAGAACAAAAAATTAATTTTCAAGCCACAAAGAAAAGAATTAAATGGACGGGAATCGTATAGATGACTATGAACGCAAATGGATGGGTTCTTCGGCATCCGACACCATTAGGATAAAAACACAACATAGCTGAATAATTAAGTAGTGAAATAAGAATAAGAAATTCAACACCTAAAAGAATCAAGAATGGAATAGCTAAATATTGGATTGATCTCAATGTTCGTCAAACCCTAAGCTTAACCTCAAATGAGACTAATTCCGATCAAGAAGAGATGCTTTCGCTTCTAAAACCAACAAAAGCTATATCGGAACTGTAAGAAGTTTCAATAGAAACAAAGGAATTTGTGATAAGCAAAGCGAACATAAAAAATTTGGCTGAATAAGATTTTTTGCACGAGAATGGAAGTATGAACAAGAGGAAGAAAATGGAGTTATAATCAAGCCCAACAGGAATGTGGAAAGGTAAAACTATCTAAAAAAATCGCAGATGGCAACGTGTAATCTTTCTGTTGCCCCAAGTATTTTAACGAACAGCGAAAAGCTTTAAGCGCTGTACTTCTGAGATGGTAAAACTTCTTAATAATGGAGAAACAATATTATATAATAATAATTGCAAAACCTAATATTTGTTGTTTTATCTAAAACTTTATAGTATCAAATGATTTAATTTTAAGTACGCGTTTTCTCCTCATTAATTCCAAAGATATTTATTTTACTCCAAAAGTTAGAAGCCTTTATATAAAAAAGGATATCGATAATACAAATGAAAAATTAAAATAATGATATTAAATAAACTATGAATTTCATTTAAACTTAATCATTTGATTCTAGTTGAGAAAAAAAGCTTTATCTGATACTGAGATAAATAAGATTTTAGTCAAATTTTTCTTGATTTAAAAAAATTTAAGTGAAAAAATGAGTAAAAAATAACTTTTCGAACTTTATTAAACATCAGAGTAATTTTTTAATAAAACATGACAATTTGAAATAACATAATTTAAAAATCTAGAAAAAATAGATTAATTTAATTTATTAGTGAAGAAACTTAATTTATTGGAAGATATTCACTAGAATTAAATTAATTGGAGCTTAAATTTTAAGTAATATAATTATGATATTAATAAGTTATTATGACAAGAATTTAAGAAATATAATATTTAATCTAAAAGAATATGATAAATATTATAAATGACACAATTTAATAATAAAATTATAACGAAGAAAAATATATTGAAACAATTAAATACTAAATATAAATTTCACTATTAAAAATATTTAGAATCTAATAATAAAAACTATAAATAAATATGCATAAACAATAAAAATAATAAGAAATGAAAATGCTATAAAGTTTGAAAGAATTATATAAATTAAACTATTTGATTTATAATTTTTATTAAAATAGTAATATTTATTTCTATATATAGCTTAAAATTATTTAAAACTATGCTTAAAATGTTTAAAAATAAAGAAAATTATTTTTTAAGCTATTTAATATATTAACTAGTTTTAATTATATTTTTAAATACGATAAATAAATTTTATACTTTCTTTTATTTCTAATTATAGCTTAAAATCATATGATATTTTTTATTACATTTTTAATCATTTTACAAATAAAATATTTTAAATTTGATATCTAAAATCTTTTTAATTTATATTTTGCTAAACTAAAGTTATATGAAAAATGAATTAAAACTATTTTATAAAATATAAAAAATATATTATTTTAATATATAATAAGAAATTAAATATTTTTATAATAGATAAAAAGAATCCATCCATGATGCAAAATTATTTATTATATTCTTTATTTACTTTATAATTTCTTGTTTAAATTTACTATCTATAAAATACATTTTTTTATATTGCAAAGGCTTTAAAATGCTAGTCTCATTTTTTTTAATTTTTATATATATTTGAAAGTATGATAACCACTTGCTATAATATAATTAGAAAAAAATTATCTTCGATAAAAGTATAAATATTACTTATCAACTTGATAGAGTTTTTAATTTATTACAAAAGAGATTTTTATAATTAATTTCGTCGAAAATTTTAAAAAAATAAATTTTAATAGAAAGGGATACTTTAAACTAAAAATAAGAAGGGATTTATACTCTATTGATATAATTTATTTTATAAATAAATAATTTTTTCTTATGTAATTTTAATTATCTATTTTAAGTAAAAAAATAGCATTTTCCAATCTCTTAAATCTAGAATTTGAAAACTTTTATTTTAATTATAAATAAGATACAATTTCCTTAATTATTAAATACTAATTATTATTAACTATTTTTCTTTTCTATGAAATTAAATTTATAAAAATAATAAACATAAGATACGTAAATAAATTATTGATAGCGTTATTATAATAATATTATTTTCGCTAATAACTTGTAATTATAAATGAGTAAGTTTTTATAAAATTTAATTACCAGAAATTTTAGTTTTAGATTAAAATATTTAAATAATATTAAATTTGTAATTAAACAAGAATAATATTCAAATTTACTATCATTTATATTTTATTTTTTTAATAGAAATTAAAAAATATAATCTTATTTTATTAGTATATCTATTGTTCTTAGACAATCTTTAACTCTCCTTTTAATAAAAAATGCTCCTAATTTCTTATTTTTTTATTTATAGGCTTATTCTAATCAATAAAATTAAAATAAATATGTTTTTATTTCAAAATTTTAATTAATTTTGCTACTTTACTTAATAAATAAAATTAGAATGCTAATATTTAAATAAAATAAATAATTGAAAAAATGAATCTGGATTTCATATTAAGTTTAGAAAATAAAATAAAAATTTTTACTTATTTACTCAAACATTGAAAAGTTTCCACTTAAGTAGAAGTTTAAAATTTGAAACTAATAAAAAAATTAGTAATTTTAACATAATATACATACGTAAAGGATGAAAAATAGCCTATCTTCGAATAGGCTGATTATAAAAAAACTGAGAGTTAGAGAATTTTTTAGCATTTTTAACATTTTTAATTTTTTATATTTTGAAATTGAAAATTTCTAAGAATAATTATTTTTATGTTGAATTTCTTTATTTAAAAAGTCAATCAATGCTAGATTTGTAAAATTTTTATTTATAATATTTATCTTAGATACAATTATTGCTAAATATAAAATTTAAAAATATATATATATTTATTTATTTATTTATTTAATTAATTTATACTTTATTTTTTTAATAATATTTTTAAATAATTAAATAAAACTGATAGTATCAATTAAATCATTAGTAAATTTTATATTCATTTTTTATAGAAAAATAAAATTTCCTAAGTTTTCCTTATAATTTTCATTTAACTTTTAAAAATATTTTACTACATTTCTAAAGTTAAAATCTAGATTACATAATTTATTAAATGTTTTAAGATATTAAATAATCCAAGTCTTTCAATTCTAAAATATTGAAAAGAATAAGGAATTTAAAATTCCTTTACATGTAAAAGGAAATTTAATATTTAAATTCTAAAGATTAATAAAATATTAAAATATTAATTTATAATATCATTTAGAATTATAAATTTTCTTAATATTTTTTTTAATTATATTTAACTGATGTTTTCGCATTTACTTTGTTTTTTTATAAAATATTAAGAGATTTTATATAAATTATTTTAAATTTTTATTAAACATAAAGAAAAATATTAATTTTCCTTATTTTCATTTAAAATATTATTCTTAATAAGAAATGCAATCACAATTTTATTCAATATTTTATCTAGAGGATAAGAAAATTTCTTATTAGTCTCTAATTAAACCTATAATAGTTAAAGTATTTAGAATATTTGCAAGTACAGCTAAAGTAAAAAGGAATTTTCTTTTAAGTTTTTATGAGTTAATATAATTAAGTGAGCTAGTAAAGGAGGCTATAATATATTAAAAACTTGATTTTAAGATAAATAGAGGATTTTAGATATGTGAATAACTGAATCTATTGAAGATTTAAGCTAGCTTTTCTTTATTTAATTATAATAAAGAATAATGTTTTCTCTTTACTATTTATTTTAGTGCATATAATTACCTAAATGTTTTATAGAACTAGTATCATTAATACTTTAAATTTAATATATTCTTATACTCATAAAAATTTTTAAACTTAGATAAATTAAGACTAAATATTTTACAAAATGTATCTTTTTATCAGTTTTCCAAACAAAAGTTAATTATAAAAGATAGTTAAAGTTAATAAGCTTTGTTAAAGCCTTAGTAGTCAGCCATCTGACCTATTCTATCAGCTTGTCTCAAATAGTTTGTCTTGAATTCCTACTAGGCTTAGTTAGGCGGTGTAGCACTTCGTTAGTGCACCATCCTTTAATATTCGGAATAGTTTTGGTCTTGCACTTAGCGTTCTTTATTATTTATCCAAGGATTAAGATTTGAATTAAAGAATTTTTTTCTATAAATTTTTCCGCTTTATGTTGGATATATCCTAAATAGTTTTCTAAAAATATCTTATTTATTCTTTCTTTAAATTTCGCTCAGTTAGTAGCAGTATTTTCATTGGTGTTATTTATTGCACATGTAGCATTTTATTCAATTTGAGGCTTCATTTTCTATTTCCATAGGATCTGATTAATTCTGTTAAAACAAAAATGGCGTTACCTGAATTTATTATTAAATTTAAAGAATTCTTTGTTCCAGTTTGTTTTCTATTTCTTATGATGATTAATATTGTTTTTCAAGTAAAGACGTTATTAGTTTTTCTAATTTTTCTACTTTATCAGTGAGGTATCTATTTTTAAACATAAACTCTTTTAATGACTTAGATAATATTTCTATTTGAGTTTGTGTCGGAAGTTTTTTTAGTTCTGGATTTCCAAGTGGTTAATGTTCGTCATATCAATCATATTTCTCACTTTCACTTATTGTAATTATTTCGCTTTTTTATTTTTTAGAGAATTTTCCTGTTTAAATGTTTTGTTCAAAGTTCTGTTATTTCTTAGAAGCCATTTTATTTATAATATAATAAAAAAGGAATATATAAATATAGTTTAAATTTAGGAAAATTATAAATAATCTAAATTTAAAACTTATTTTAATGCCTAAGTTTCAATTAATTCTATAACTATCTATATTTCTTTTTATATTTTAATCTTTTGTAATGTATAAGATTAATAAATGGTGATGTGCTATAAAGCAAAACATGAAGTATTGTTGATTAGGAACAGAAAGATATAGAATAATAATAGACTAATAAAATGTATTAAGAGTAAATAATAATCTGTTAGATTAGTTTTAAATAGCTTATATTGGCTAATCTAATACTTATAATAAACTTACAAAAGACCTCATAAAGAAGTATATTGAAGCTAAAAGAGCTAATCAAGTACATAAAGAAACTCACGCGTAGTTAGGAAGAATTAATTAATAAGTAATTCCCTTTTTAAGAACAATTGGTAAACAGGATATTATTATAGAAATTAAGTAACAAGACTATCTGAATGTTATGAAATAGATATTAATAATTAGGAATATAATAGTAGCTTAAATACTTTTACAAATATATTAAAAGTAAGATTCAACATAAATTTTATGAAGTAACTATTAAAAGACTAAAAGGAGGCCCACTGCAAAGTTATTTATAGAATAATTAGAATAATAATAATAATTCCCGTAAATTACCTATCCAAAACTAAATAAATAGTATCGAAAAGAAATAATTAGTATATACAAACTCAGAACCTAAAGTTACAACTTTCGCAAGGATCTTTAAGACAAACATTTCTTAGTTGAGAATTCCCATTGTATGTGTGGAGATTTGATTAATTTGAACATATTCTGGAATGCGATTGCTATATAGATATGCGAGAATGGTTAATAGCAAAAATTGGAAAATGCGACATTATAAATTAATAACCTATGACCAAATTATATCAATTAATTTCCAAAAAACAAATTAGAATACATTGATTTGTAAATTAAAATTTTCCATAGGATGTTACTTAAAAGGAGATTAGAATTATTCGAATTAGAAAAAAACTTATAATAAGAAAGTTCTGAGACTAAGGGTAAAGAAGCGAAAGAGCAAGATAAAGATGAAGAGAATAATGAAAATAAGGAAGGAAAAGAAGAACAAGAAGAAAAAGATGAGCAAGTGGAAGATCAGAATGAATAAACTGATAACGAAGATAATAAAGCTGAAGAAGAAGATGAATTAGAAAGTGTTTGAGTTGAAAAACTTTTAAAAAACATTATAACATCTTTAATTGAAGGAAGTAATTCCAACAATGAAAAGATGTCTCAAGACTCTTTTAGTTAAATTTAAATTTAAGAACAACATGTGTAAGAGAAAGATTTACATTAGCTAACTATAAGTCATTAAATATTGCACTAGTGTTGGGAATAATAGTTGATTTTTACCTTTCATTATAATATCAGCAATGCTAGCTCAAAAATAATTCTACTTAGTAAAAAGATAAAAATTACACCATTTAATCTTTATTCTCAAAATCAGAGCAAAGAAATAAATTTGAAGTAAGATAACTATTTATTAAAAATGCAGAGTTGTCAAGATAATCAAAATCTTGCTTACTTATGAATATTTGCAAATAGATATTATAATTGATGATTTCAAAGAGTTTAATAAGCATAGCAATATTTAAAAAAATTTATTCTAAGAATGCCTTTAAAGAATGCAGTCATGTCAACAGTAAAATTATTTGTTGATTTAATAAAAAATATATAAAACGTTTTCTCTTTAATAATATACGCTAAGTACAATAGACATCTAATTTAAGAAACTATTTCAATCTAAAAACTAATTACTTATACATATAATTTTTAATATGAACTGAATCATCGATATATCAAATTCAATTTAATAAACTTTGCTAAAGTAGATAGGAATTTGATACATTTGAGTACATTTTCAAGCTTTTTACAGATATTTTTAAAATTTTTAATAAACTTAAAATAATTAATGAAAATATTGTAAAAGACTTGTTTTATATGGCTAAAACTATATTAATAAATAGTTTAAAAAGATAAGATAATTAAATTAGATAAGTACATAAAAATATTTCATCAATAATATTTAGAAGTCCATTAAAGATTTTAAGAACTAGAGTGAAAAGAAAATAGATTATATTAAAAACCCATAAACAGATTTAGCTAAAAAATTGTTTATCAAGATGAGAGTGAAAGCATGAAATATAGAAAGTTTGAAATTTAGCGTAATTTGGCTGGTTAAATGGCAATAATTATGCAATGATGTCTGAATATTTAAACTGTTATAGTTGATTATTATGATTTATGATATAAATTTTGAAATAGTAAATAAGATTTTGAAATGATTAATTTTTAAAAATGAAAATAAATAATTTTAATAATTATCATTTATTTTATTATTTTAAGCTAAAATATGAAAATTTTCTAATATAATTGTTGATATAAATAATAAAAATGATAAATAAAATTTAATCTTTTAGCATTTATAATTTTAAAGGATAGTTTTAGTTAAAATATGTTTTTAAAGAAATAAAGTAATTTAATTATAGTTAAATATGTAAGTATAATTTTCTTATTATTAGCAAATTAATAATAATGGCTTATATTTAAATTTCTTTAAGCTGACAATTATAAAATAATTAATTTTACATAATTATGTTTAATTAAATTTTGATATATAAATTAATAATTTATACTTAACTTATAATAAAAGTTAGTTAAGATAATTATTATAATTACTTATATTATTTAGAACTAAAAATTATACATTCATTAAATTTATAATTATTGATAATTCTTTATTAATTTTATTTTATACAGTTATCTCTAAAGATATGTTTAACTATATTTACTTTTTAATTAACTAAATTATTGTTTTAATTATTGTAGACATTAATTATCAAATGAGAATTTTTATATTTTTATAATCTAGTAATCAAATGCTTATTGTTAACCAATTATTTAAATTCATATCAAAATTATGAAAAGCTTCCTCTTTATTAATTTTTAATTATACAAAGATAATTAATTCTAGCATATAATTATTTAATTATTTTAGATTTTTGATATAGTATTTTTAATATTAATATCTTACTATTATAAAGGATTATTTTTAACTTGCTATCATTTAGAATTTTATATTATTAAAGTAATAAAGCTAAAGTTTCCTTTGGTTTACTTAGCACTTCAATTCCTTTAAAATATTTCTTCCTTTATATTATCTATGTTTTATTAATTATAGTTAAGAGTTCATGGCTTAGCAATTTAATTAGTTTTTAGAACTTAAATTTTAATATTTATTTATAAAAATAAATGCTATAAATTAAAGCTATTTAGTAATAATATTTCACTTTAATAAAAGAGTTATTGTATGAAACTGTTTATTTCAATTTTAAATTAAAACAGTTTTTTGACATCTATAACTGCATGAATTGCTTCAATTATAGACATTAGTAAATGTTTTTAATGCTCTTTAATTATAATCTTGATCTCATCAATTTTAAATTACTCTTGTTATAGTCTCTCTTTTATATTTTCCTTTTTTACTTTTTCCATTTCTAATCATTCTAATCTTCTTGATATAAGTTTCTTATACTTTTATTTAGAAATCTAAATATCCCAAATAAGACTTTGGAAACTATTTTATAAGTATTTAATCATATATTATAAAGCGTCTTAAGTCATAATTCTCAATCTTTTACGATAGTCAATCTCTTATATTAGAATAGTATATATATTTAAAAATGTGCTGTACCATACTCTCCACATATACAGTAGGGATTATCAATAGGATAATGAAGATCTTAAAAATCTTTTCGGGGATTAAAAGATTGGGTTCTAAGTTTATATATACTGATAATTTTTTGTCTAAATTCTTTGTTCAACTTAATGTAAGTGTTTATTGGAAATTTGGTTAAGATTACTGAACTTTTCAGTATATATTTTAGCTTTTTTCATTCTCCTAAACTTTTGAGTAGCTGTATTATAAAAATATTATTGTATTTTGTTCTCTTTAGTAAACATTTTTTAATTTATACTAATCTTGGAATTCTACAGGTCTATAGAGGTCTGATAATTGCTAAACTTTATCATAGCATTGAAATCAAATAGTTGGTAATGAAAAGAGAGCCTATTGTCGATGTTGAAAAATCAATACTTTCTTATTTAATTTTATAATAGAATTTAAAAAACTTTATTGCCATAATGTGTTTGAAAGATAACCAGTTTAAATCTATGAAACATAACTTATTAATGTTGCTGCTTAAATTGCTTGAAATCATTCTCATACTCAATTCTATTCAAAACTCAAGTTATTCCTCTCTGAATACACCATGGTACTAGTTCTCTCCATATTCTGCTTTAGGTAAAAAGTTTGCATAAAGTTTTAAAATGCCAAACATTCTTATATCTCATAAGTTAAAAAACAGCTTTTTCATTGCAACTAAATACTTGATCACGACTTCTCTACAATGAGAATTAAAATTCTTCTTCTAATGTAGCATTACATCTAAATATGTTACTAGTTCCTTTTAAATAATTGGTTAATTATCTAATCATAAATTTTATTATTTCTAATGTTTCTTTAAAATTTAGATGCATTCAGATTTGATAAATTTGATCTTTAATTGAGTTTATGTAAAAATGCTTACCTTTAGCACGTTTCCGATAGTTATCAATTATTTGTTATATTATTCAAATTTATTAAGTTGTTTATCTGATTTTTATAAATCCCATTTATGAAGGGTGAATCAAATTTCTCTAATAAATCAGATTGTATAGTCTTTTTGTTAAAGCTTTATCATATAGTTTTATAATAATATTAATAAGAGAAACAGGTAGTCAGTTTTTCTAGTCATCTTTATTTCCTTTTTTAAGTATTGGAATTACTGCCCATTTATTTACCTCCTAAGGAATTCTTCCAAATCTTAACAAATTATTCAGAAAAGAGTGAAGAATTATTATCAAATATTATCCACCATATTTCAGAAATTCACCTTTTATTCTGTCTGAATCAGCTGATTTTCCATTCGTAATTTCTTTATAATTTGTTGTATGGTAGATAAAATCCTAATAAATAGTTGATAATCTTTAATTTCTTAAATACTATCTTATATTTTATCTATTTTTTAATTACTAAGATTTATTTATTATTTAGTTAGATTAGAATGCTTTTTAAAAATAAATTCTCCCATGAATCAATGGATTTATTTTTGATTTCTTAATTAAAGTTCATTTAATTTATTAGGCTTTTTAATTTTCTTAGTATGTGAAAATATTTCTTTAGAATCTCCATTTAGAAGTAAAAGTTTCTTTTTTGTTTTTTCAAAATTTCACAAATTAGAATTGAAGTCATTCAGAATGTCGTTTTTTCATGAATATTAGTTACTTATTAGTTTATTCTTCCAGATATAATGTATGCTTCTTATATACTGAGTTAGCTCTTTTAGGCCTAAATATTTCTTAGTAAGATCTCGAGATATTTGTTATAACTTGAATCTGGAATAAAGGATCCTAATGTTTAATCAGCATTGTATTAGATGTTATTTTTGATAAATTTATATTAAACTTCAAGATTATCTTAATCTATCTAAAAGAATTCTAGATAAGTTTGCAGAAAAGATTCTAAATATTTTTGACGATATATTGCATCTTATAACCTATTTATTTTATATTTCCTCAAATTCTTGCTCATCTTCAATTAATCTCACATAAAATTAAGTTTTTTTTATAAATAAATTTGCAGAAAAAATGTTATTTTTAAGCTATAATATCATCTTATCACTGTTTATCTTATAAAAGAATTGTTTTAAGAATTAAGTTTTTATCTTTAAATAATCTAGCAATTTTCAGTTGATATCATACTTTATGAATAAATATAATTACAATCTTTAAAACATCAATCAAATAGATAAATATAAATAATGACTATTTAATTAGAAAATGAATATGAAAATATTTTAATTTAATTTCTTGATAAGATCTTTTAAATTTAAATAAGTGCTTAATCAAATCCTATTTATTAAACCACTTTAAATGTTTTTATGTTTATGAATATTTAGCATCTTAAATTAAAAAATACTATATTGTATATTAAACCAAACATTTATTAAAGCAATCCTTAAATTATCAATTATCATTTAGTTGTCTAATCATTTAGAATCAAACAAAAATACCTCATTTTTAAGGTCATTTATGAAATTGTGTATTATTCGCTTTATCATCTTAGAAAAAGCTTTGCTTTTTATTATGCTATATATGTTTCTTTTTATATTGTACGAAATATTTCCCATATAGATATAATTATAATAGTTATTAAATTACACTTTGTATATTATTTTAATTAATACAAAAAATTAAAGCTTTTAACCTTTTTTGATATAATGAAAACTATATTGATTTCTTAATTATTTACACTTTCATTTTGGTAATTCCTATTATTTAATATTAGAATATCATTTTATTCTTATTTTAGATGCAAATATAAGATAATTTACAAGAAACTTAAGATTTTTATCATTTTCCATATATTCAAATTATTTATATACTTTACTACCAAATCTTTCTTAATCATAAATAGTCAATCCATTTTTTAAAAAACCTTTCAACTTTAATCAAATAGCTTCATTAGAAATTACAACATTAATAAATAAAATCTATTTTCTATATACATAGTAGATATATTCAACTTCCTAATCATCAGAAACCTAAACCTATTCCTTTTAATATTACCAAATTAGAACTAATTTTTAAGAGAAAAAATACTTAATATTAAAACTTAAAGTTAAAAAGCTTTGTTAAAGCCTTAGTAGTCAGCCATCTGACCTATTCTATCAGCTTGTCTCAAATAGTTTGTCTTGAATTTCTACTAGGCTTAGTTAGGCGGTGTAGCACTTCATTAGCGCACCATCCTTTAATATTCTGAATAGTTTTCTTCTTGCATGTAGCGTTCCTAATTATTTCTCCAAGGATTAAGATTTGAATTAAAGAATTTTTTTCTATAAATTTTTCCGCTTTATGTTGGATATATCCTAAATAGTTTTCTAAAAATATCTTATTTATTCTTTCTTTAAATTTCGCTTAGTTAGTAGCAGTATTTTCATTGGTGCTATTTATTGCACACATAGCATTTTATTCTTCTTTTAAACTATTATTCCTGTAACACTTATTTAATTTAAATTTACTACTTATTTTAAATAAACGTTTACTGTTTATTTTAATTTGAGGCTTCATTTTCTATTTCCATAGGATCTGATTAATTCTGTTAAAACGAAAATGGCGTTACCTGAATTTATTATTAAATTTAAAGAATTCTTTGTTCCAGTTTGTTTTCTATTTCTTATGACGATTAATATTGTTTTTCAAGTAAAGACGTTATTAGTTTTTCTAATTTTTCTACTTTATCAGTGAGGTATCTATTTTTAAACATAAACTCTTTTAATGACTTAGATAATATTTCTATTTTAGTTTGTATCGGAAGTTTTTTTAATTCTGGATTTCCAAGTGGTTAATGTTCGTCATATCAATCATATTTCACACTTTCACTTATTGTAATTATTTCGCTTTTTTATTTTTTAGAGAATTTTCCTGTTTAAATGTTTTGTTCAAAGTTCTGTTATTTCTTAGAAGCCATTTTATATATAATTTATAGTAATTTTTCTTAAAAACTCGTTTTTCTCTTCTAAATTAACATCTTTTCGCAAACTAAAACCAAACAAATAAGTCATAATAAGCTCTTTTCAAAGAATTTTTGCTAATCTTTTTAATTTTTAATGTTTTTCTTATTATTATAATAAAACATTTTTTTAAATTTGATTTATAAGTTTTTATTTGTATATTTGATATAGTTAGATTAGATATATTATTAAGATCCTTGCTTAAATAATTTTTTGGATTCTTTGTAGATTGGCCTAAAATTTATTATTATAGATGCATTATACATAATTTTTTCTATTTGACTGTTCATATTTTTATAAATGGATTTTTAAATTCCTTTTAGATTAGTTTTTTAACAATTTATAATACCTACTATAAACGGTAAGCACTCTTATAGAAAAAATTTTTTACTGATATTGTTTCTTCCTAAAATTGTCATTTATTTTTTTATATTTACTTCTTAAAAGTCATTTAAAAAACTTTTCAAATCTTTTAAAATTCTATCCCTTTAAGAAAAGGATTTATCCACCCGAAAATCTTTTGTAGCGAATAACTCAGAGTGAAAAAAGGATAATATTTTCACGATTTTATGGTTTATTTTATTATGTCTCCTTTTTTCTTAAGATTCTTTTTATTTTAGTAAATTCTTATAACATTAAAAATTTTTAAAGCGAATTTTTTCATTTACTCGAAAAGAATTTCAAAATTAACAATTTTATTTTTTCCAAAGCATAAACAATAATTTTTTTTATAATTTCAAAAATAATTTACCTTATCAAAAATATTTTTTTAAATCAAAAATAAAACAATTTTGTTAAAAATTTTTCAAATCAAAAAATTTTCCTAACAAAAAAATGTTTTTTATTTTTACAAAATACCATTTCAACAAAAAAGATTTCCAAATTCCACTTTAATATAAAATTTTTTAATTCCTATTATTTTCTCAAAAATCTTTTATATTTTTAATTTTTTCTTGAAAATTTATTCCTATTAAGGATCTTTTGTCCCGAAATAATTATACTTATTCCGTGCCGAAAATCTTTGGTAGTATAAATCGCTGAGGAAAAAACAAATTTTTTGTTTTCATGAAATTTAAACTCTAAAATTAAAAAATAATGATAAATAAAAAACTTAATATCGGAAAATTTTATTTTCCAATCGGAAACGAAACATACTAAACATAAAAATTAAAAGTTATAATTATAATAAATAAATATCTAATAATAATTAATAATAATTAATAATTAGTAATAATCAATATTAAATATCAATCATAAAAAATAAATAAAATACTTAATTAAAATTTTTAATTATAATCAAAATTATAAACTAACTTTAACCTTATAAATAATAACTACTTCACAAAAAAAAATTTTTACTCAACTTGAAATTTTTACAAAATCTAAATTTAAATCTATAAAAAATTTTATAAAATTAAATTAAACTTAAATTTATTATACGGCTTCTTTTAACAAAATTATATTTAAAATATTTTTAAGCATTACCACTTTAAATCAACATACCTCACTAATTTCAATAACCTATATTATTTACTCAATCTTTATTTTAAACAAATAATATTTAAGAATATAACTAATTTTTAAATAAATATATAAAGCAAACACTTCATAAAACAAAAACATAGTTATCATTAAGCATTCATTTAAATGCATTACCAGTATCTTATATCTTTAATCGTAAAATTTAATTAAGTCAAATAGCAAGTTACTCAACTCGAAACTCTCCACTTTCTTATCGTCTTTCCAAGTCCTCCCAATACCAACCATCTATTATCAACACTCAATGCTATAGAATTTATTGATCTTGAATGCCTTTACAAAGTCTAGATGCACTCACCCTTATCAAAGTTCCAGATCTTGATTGTTCTGTCATAAGAACCAGAAAAGATAACACTTGAATCAACACTTAACTGAATACTTGATACAACACCTGTATGACCTTAAAGAGTACGAATACACTAACCAGAAGAGAAATCCCATATCTTAATAGTACTGTCATAAGAACCTGATATTATATACCTATTATCCTTAGACACTATTACCGATAAAACTAAGTCTGAATGCCCAGTAAGAGTTCGCACAAGCTGACCAGTCTAGAAATCCCAAATCTTTATAGTTGTATCAACAGATCCCGATATAATATATTTAGAGTCATAGGCGATTACTACCGATAGAACATAGTGAGTATGTCCCGACAAAGTTCTTTGGAGAGCACCATTGTGGAAATTTCAGATCTTTATGGTGTTATCGTAAGATCCTGATACGATATAGTTAGAGTCAGGGGAGATTAATAACGAGAAAATTTGAAAAGTATGTCCCGTTAAAGTTCTTATGAGAGCACCAGTCTATAAATTTCAGATCTTTATAGTTTTATCAGCAGATCCTGATACGATATAGCTAGAGTCATAAGAGATTGCTACCGAGTTAACTGAGGAAGTATGTCCTGTTATAGTTCTTATGAGAGCACCTGTCTGGAAATTCCAGATCTTTATCGAATTTTCAGGATAGTCCGAACCTGATACAATTCAATTCAGGTCACTTGATATGGCTACCGACCGAACAGGTGAAGTGTGACCAGTAAGGACTTAGTCTAAAAAATACTAAAGAAATACCTTTACTTTGGTCATAATTGATCTTTTTTATTAACTTTTAGTAACATAAGTTAGGCAGAATTTCATACTTAAAATGAAGTAGAGATATTTTCGCTAGAATGTGGCTTCTCGCTCTTAAGAGTTTTCTTAAAAAAATAATTTTAGTAAATTGCTTTTCTTTTTTCTCCATTTATTTTTTCTCCATTTTAATTTTATAACTTACTTTAATAAATTTTTAATTAAATTAACTCAATAAATTTTACTTATTTAATTTCAATAAAATTAAACAATTTAATTATTTATTAAGCATACTTATAAGTATCTTATTTCTTAAACATTGATTTTTCTATTTTTGTCTTAAAACAAGACGAGATATTAAACTAATAGTGTACAAGCTTTTACAACTTTAATTATTTTATATCTTTTTACTTTTAAATAAAAGGATAAGTTATTATATCAAAAGTTTATAACTAAGAATTATATCCTTATTATAATAACTTTAATATGCATCCATTAATTACAATTTATTCGTGTTTTAAATCAAAGACTCTTAATAAGAAAACCTTATTTCGTTGTAGACCTTTTAAATGATAAATTTAATATAATTAAACTATTGTTATTAATTATTGCTTTTCACTTACATTTAATCAAAAAAAATATTTCTTTAAGCTTTTTACTAATTAAAAAAATTAAATAAAATAAGTTTCTTATGCATTAGCTTAAATAAATATTAAAATGCATCAAATTATTGAAAACAAAGTATTTTTATATTTATAAGATAGATTCTTTTAATTGCTCACTTTCTTACTACTATTTCATTAAAACTTTTTATTTATAAAGGTCTCTCTTAAAATAATAAACTAATATAATTTATTACTTTTAATGTTTATTCTAAGCAAAACATATAAATGTAATGAATATAAGTAGTAGAAAGTAAATATTTAAACTAACTAGAAATGGTGTATCACTAATTTTATCTTACAATTATTAAATATTAATATTTAATTTTATTATTAAAATAAGCTTTAATATGTTTAATTATGTCTATTAAATACTTAAAACTTTATCCTTTTAGCTTTATTAGTTATTAATTAATTTCTCTTTAATTAATTTAGATATTAGATTAGTTATAATAAATAGATTTAGATAAGTTTCTGTTTTTATAGCAAACTAATATTATATTATATTTATTATTTATGTTATTATTAGAATTATAATTTCTAATTAATAATAGCTAAATGATTCTAGATAATTTAAAGATAAAAACTTAATTCTATTATTATATATAAATCTATATTATATTGCTAGCACTATTAATACTCTATTTATTAAAATAGTTGCTTGTTGTTAAGAAAATTATAAGCTTTTTTAAGAAAGAAAGCATATTTATAATATCTTCTATTATTATTTTCTGAATTAATAGAAAGAGTAAACTTAGTATAATATGCTTATTTGTAATAAGTATGAGATAATATAAGTATTAGATTAGCTAGTATAAGCTATTTAAAACTAAAATTAATGTCACAATAAATCCTAGTCTAGTTGACTTTAGTCATAAAATTTAAAAAGAATGCAATCTTTAGTAGTAATAAGAAAGGATTTAAATAAACATAATGAAAGTGATAAAAAAATAAAATCTACAAGATAAGAGTTTTAAATCTTAAATTGAATTTTATTAATTAAAAGATTCAAGACTATCACTTACGAACTAGAATGAAATAACTGCTAAATTACAATTTTTCTTAATAATTAAAATAATCAATTGCAATCAAAAGGCATGCTTGATATTTAAAAAATAATTAAGCTTTCAAGCATTACAGATTGAATATTGAGCATGGTTTAACAAGTATTTCTTAAGATAAAATAAAATAACAAAATTTTTACAGAAGAATTAAATAATTATAGAATTCCAGTGTTTCTAAATGAATAAAAAGAAGTCACTAAAATTTAATTAATAAAAGTCTTAAATAAAAAAGCTGCTATTAAATGAGAAATGTACATGTCCAAAGGGGTTGCCAAAATATCTGCTTTAAACTTATAAATCTAAGAATTATCCTTTTGAAAAAACGAAAAAATATAAATCATTTTAGAACGACAAGTATTCAATGACCTTTATAAAATTTAGATTGAAATATTCATGCAATAGTTTGAGATTTAAATTCTCTAAGTAGCATAGTTGTACACACTCTTTAAGTTTTTCAATTTCTTGATTATCTTAAATCAAAAATTTTCAGTTGCGTTTATTTTTTATTTTCTTAGGAATATAAAAAATTGCTGTCTTTTTCTCCAACTTTGCAATATCTTAGATTGAATTTGCTGCTTCATTCACTACATTATTCAATATACATAAATTTAACCCCAAAATTATAAAAGCATTCATACTTTAGTCTCTTAAAAATATTATCAGTCTAATCCTTTAAAGCTCTATCTGATTAACTTTCCTTTTCTTAATTTAGATCATATTACCCTAATTGATTTTCCTTATATCTCTAAGCTAAAATAAACCTAAAATATTAACTACCATAAAAAAGCATTCAAGCTAAATTTTATTTTTAAATCAGTTTATTGATACTTATTAGCAAATCTCTTGTAAATAAAAGCTTAGAATGAAGTATATCGTATATTTAAAGGTTTAATGTATCTTGTTAGTTTATTAAGATACATAAATAAGAAGTATTATACAGAATTAGGCTATCTTTAATTAAAGATACTGAGTCTAGTAATCTTAATAATCAATTAATTTAACTAGTAATGCTCCAATATAATAAATAATCAATTAAATACTTTAATGGATTGATTAACTCTGAGGCTAGTATTTTAAAGTTGTTTTTTGGTCCGTTTGAACTTGCTACTTTCAGTTTTTTATTACTTTTAATCCTTTTAATATATACTTTAATTAAAATGAAACAAAACAAATTAAATTTTCCCTTGGATTATTAAAAAGGTATAAAGAATGCTATATGGTCTAAGCTATTAAAAGTAATTTCAGAAAGAAAGCTAGCAAAGATGATTTATATGATCAATAAGTTTATGATATGGTATTTGATGGGAAAAAAGGGTTTTTATGCTTATGCATTTGAATAGCTTTAATGCATATGATGCCGTTTATTTTTTTAAGTGTCATTTTATTATTTTTATTTTAAAGACTTTTTAAATACTTAATACTATTAAATTAACTATTTTCATTAAAAGGAAAAGCTCTAAATAGTATCCGCCTACATTTAGCTTCGAGCAAATAAAATAAAAAAATTTATTAGCATGGATCCACCTAAATCGGTATATCACTCTATTTATAATCAAATATGAAAATTCAGAAGAAGAAGACTGATTACCTGTGGATCACAAGTGTATTCCTCTCATTGTTTGCTATTGGAACTTATAAAAATCCAGAAATATCTAATTAAGAAGATATAAAGTAGATAGCACAAAATATCAACTTTTTTAAAGTATCTTCTCCTTGGGCAATGTGACTCATTTATTGTATCGTTGACTTAGCTTCAATATCGTCTATCACTGCTTTCCTATATATCATTATTAAAGTTTTAGATAAAGATATATCTAACGATAGTTTCAAAAAGTGAATAAAGTCTATTTCAGTCAATATGTTGGTTTTATCTTTGATGCAAACGTTCATCGATTGGACTATCTTATAGGACATAACGAAAGTCACTACGGGTCGCACATATTTTTAGTCTGTCATTCGTATATTCTGTTATGGATGCTAGGTTTTGAACTTTGATGGTATATATAGCGTAGAGCATCACATAATATCAAATTTTTAAATCGTTACGGGCATTCATTTCATCACTAATGGTAAAAACCTGAAGATAAGATTGGAATAACTAATTTTGCATTCGATCACATAGTAGAAACTTATATTTCTATGTCAACTTTATTCTACCCTACACTAATATTTCCTATTAACTACTGGGCCGAAATATTTATATCATTAAGTTATAAGATGGTTGCCGTAATGTCACATTGGGATAAGTTCCCATACAAATATCATCTCGATCATCATTATAAGATTATAGCTAACTATGGAACACTAATAACAATCTTCAAAAATTTTTTTGAACATATTACAGTCAAGAGAAAAAAGAGCACGATAAATGATAACTCTTTATAACATCTTATTTAAAAATAAATACTTTTTGTTTTCCTTTATTTTAACTTTTATTTTACTTTATTTTTCTCTTAAAATGTGAAAATTCTGTAAACCTGTTTCATCTGGGGAACTAGATAAAGAGAATCGTTTTGAAATTTTAGATATGTAGCGAGGCGTCATTTCTTTTAAAAAATCGAGAAAGAAAGTAGTGATACCAGCTGGGATTTATATTTCGGTAAAAACGGAAAAGAGTTTTAAGAAAATACATTTATAAAACTTGAGGTTGATATAGAAATGAAAAATATCAAAGAGGTAACACAAGTATGTGCATTTAAAGAATGGATACTTTTATCTTTATTTGATTGAAAATAGTAGGACCAGATTTGAAATATTATTATAATTAGTCATTTTTATACTGAAGCACTGAAACTTATGTTTTGTTTAGATGTAGTATATTAAAATATAATTATTACATAAAACAAAATGCTAGTGATATGCAATTAATATGAGTTGAACGATGTGATAATCGAATTACTTTATAAAAGCATTGTAATGATTTAAATATCAGAAATATCTGAGATATAAAAAAATCGAAAGAGAAGTTACTTTTAAATCAATGATAGATTTAAAAAATAACACCAGAGAAAACAAAGGTAAAAAAAATATCTACTCTATGCTAGGTAAAGTTAAAAAAAATAAAGAGCTGTAATAATTTAAATATCTTAGTCGTAATTTCGATCTATATAGCAGAGATCTTAAATTATGAATATCTTGACTTTTAATTTATATAAAATAGATCTTATGCATCTCAGCTTATTTAAATTGCTTGCTTGCTTATTTTTTTATTTTTTTATTAAGATACTACTTAATTCCTTAAAGCAACATAAAAATTTTTTAATAATTTTTTTCATATTTCCTTAGTTTGATTCACAGCTGTATACGATCTGAGACCTTTGAAATTATTTAATTCTAAAAATTATTGATTCCTTCAGACAATATTTTTATTTTGACTTTTATTTTTATATCAATTAGCTTTGCTTGGTTTTCTGTATTACCAAACAACGTAAGCTTTCTTATTGAATATCGATATTTTATTTTATGATTTTCGCATGATTATAAACGTTTTAAGTAAAAACTCCTCATTACTATTTCTTGTTAGTGCAAATTTTTTTAACTATGACTGAATATGAAAAGCTTTTTAGTTTCAAATATCTTTTCATTTACTAAATTTCCTATTTGTTTCGGAAAATAAAAATGTTCGAATATCTTTTTTAGTAGATTGTTAATTCACTAAATTTTTATACCATAAATCACCCAGTTTCTTCTTATCTTTGAACTTTAGATATTGTTTAATTTAAATCTGAAAATACTTCTAGCAAATTTTAGTATTTAATTTTGAAATAATTCAAATTTTATCTTATAGAGCTGTAATTATAACTCTCTATTTCAATATAAAATAGAACTATAAATGAAAAGAAAATTAAAGGTATAATATAAGACTTTTTGCAAAAATAATAAAAATAAAAATACAAAATTAAATTTTTGGCGATCTTGGAGATATTTCAACCTTTTTCCCGCCAACTTCTAGATTGATCTAGAAGCATAAAATAAAAGCTTGAAAATCTCTACAACTCTTCTCTTTGCCATGCTTGTTTTTCTTGAATTCTTCTTTCGTCTAGATACTAGATATCTTTTTTCTTGCAAATTTAACATATTTGTTACTATATAGTCTTTCTCTTTATAGTTTTAATTGTTATTGTCACTTCTTTTATTTTTCCAAATACTTCTACTAGTTTTAATATTCTTTCTTGAAATTGAGAAACTTCTAGCAGCTTTTCCACAGATATGTTTGAGAATTACAGTAATAGTATCTTTTTGCTTGTCTTTTAGTTGAAATCTTGAGTTATTTTCACCTTCAATTATTATTAGATTATTTCTTATTCTTTCAGTTTCATTTAACGGAGCAATTTGACCTGATTTTCTAATATTTTTCTAACTTGTTAATCTGCTCTTTCTACTTCTATTAATAGTTTTGAGTTTAACTGTTCTAATCTTGTTAAATATTTCAAAATACGTTAAGGTCTATTTCTTATGCCTTTGATCCAATTCTATCCTCTTTGCAAGTCAATTTTTCATCAACTTATTATTGTCTTTCTTCAATTTTTTGATTACTTCCCAGAGGCTCAACACCACTTTGATCAACTAATTATAGCTTATTTATTATTATGTGGTGACATTTAAAATTCTGAGTTCATTTTATTTTTAGACTATTTCCTAGGCTTTTCTTCAGAGGTGGGAAACTCATCCTGATGGGCGATTTTTTGGCTCCCTTATCCTGGTCTCAAACTTTCTAGGATGTCATTAACTCCAGCTTTTTTGAAACCACAAAGAATCCTTGTTTTAACCCTGACATCTTTTTTTACGCGAAGTAAAGAGATGGAAAATTTTTATGTAATAGAGATAAGCAAAAGTTTTATAAGCGAAGTTGAAGGTACTTTTAATTTTGAAAGTTATAGAAGTTTTTTTCATCTTTAAGAAGCATAAATATATTTAATATTTTCACAATAAGATTTGCTTTGACTCTTACTTTAAATTAATTAAATTACATAATTTAATTAATTCTTTTAAAAATTATTTCTTTAAAAACATGAGTATGAAAAAAAGTTAACAATTATACAATAAAATAAACTTATATAATCTAAGTTTATCTCATTTGCTTTGGTTAATTTATCTCTATTTTTCTATATAAATAAATTTTATTTTAGAGCACGTAGCACCTCGTTGGTGCGCAACTCTTTCAATATTAATATAAAAATGTTCTCATTATTCATGTTATTCATTCTATTCATTCAGTAAATCACATCAGCTTTTCCAAGTGGAAAATCGACTTATTAATAATAAAAAAATGTAAAATTACTAGTAAAATTTCTCTTCTAAAAAGGAATCATCTTAGTCAAGTTATGATTAATAAAAAATACTTTAAAAACTCCAAGTCATGAATTAGAAAATGTTAAACATTTAAGAACTGTACAAAAAATTGAATACCTAATGATTAATTCATAAGAGAAAATATTGAAAATAAATAGCTAGGAATTATCAGAATAGAATAATTAGAAACAAAATTTAATCAATTCGCAGAGTTAACTGAAAGCATATTATTGCAAAAATGTAGATGAATGATCCGATGGATGTAAAGCGACAGCCTACAACAAATTATATTCCCGATTGGAAAATAATAAGATGTTGATATTGCAAGCGACCAGGTCAAAAAGTTAGAAGCTGCTTACAATTCTAATGAAAATAAAAGAAAAAAGTAGAGAACTAATGGGAAAATATTTTCAGAATCTATTGCAATCAATAAGGTAAATTATACGGGAAAAAATACTCCAGCTAAACAAAGAAGCAGTAAGACTTAAAATCTTATGATTTTATTTTTGATTTCTATTAATTTCTTTTTGATTTATGACTTAAAATTTCTTATTTGCAAATTATAATTGTTATTCTTATTTACTCGCTAAGTCTCAAATCCTTATTTTGGGATAGTTTTTCAGTCAGTTTAGATGGAGTTAAGACTTTAGTGAAGTTTAGAAGGTATCCAAACATTTATTGTTCCCAGTTAAGTCTTTTATTTCTTTAATTTAAATGAAATAGGAAGCTTTCTTTTATTTAATAAAGATTTATATTAAATTAAAGATATTCAATTAATATATTAATAGAAATACTTTTAGCTAAGAAGTTTTCTACTTTTATTATTTTTCTTATTCTTAAAATTATACTAATTCCCTTTATCTAAACTTGAGTCTTATTATTATTATTTTAATCCACTCCTTATTTTTAAATAAGATGATACTATCATTTTGCTCTAATGCTTTATAGCTAAAAGATTAAAATTTAAATATTATTAAAAGATAACCAAGCAAACTAATGTTCATATTCTAAATAATTCAATGAATATTAAGGTATTAGATAAATCAAGTTCACTTGAAGGTTTAAAACATTATTTCATATCTACAATGTGTTTCTAAACTCTTCTTTTTCCACTTCTATTCCCTTTTAGTTGCTTTTGCTTTTTGGAGTTCATGATGTTCCAGCCAATGGAGAATTGACTTCTATAAAATTCTTGGAATTTAAATTACAACTTTCAGCTAGACTCTTTAATTAAATTCAATGATTTTAAATATCTTATTTGGAATATTCTTTTCTGTTTAAAAATTGTCTCTTTAAATTAAGTCTATGCATTTTTAAGGATTGACATCTCAGCATGATATCATTTAAGAATTTTCAGTGGAGCTTGAAATTTACACCTTTAAGTTGTATTCAATTAAGTTATAATTATACATATTAGTGTAGTATTAAAGTGTTCTTATCTTAGTCTTCATTTGCTACTTCTGATATTTATATTATTCTATCAAGAACTAAATCTCTTCCTCAATCTTGCAAGTTAACTGTTCACAACTTGTTTATGATTAATATCACAAAAATAGAAGGCTTTACTGATTCTATAAATTATTTATAATGACATTTAATCTCTAGAGCTAATACAATTGCTTAGTAACTTTTATTAAGTTGATAATGAATTACTTGCTTCAATAAATTAAGGATTAACTTTTTCTTTTAATAAATTTAATTTTAAAATTAATAAAATGTAAGTGTCTATTTATTAAAATAGAGCCAAGAAAAGAGTTCATTAATAACCCTTCATTACAGTGAAGTCTTAAACTATTAAAAATTAATAAAGTAATTTAAGCTTTTTAAGTAAACAGAACATAGATAATCGAAGACTCCAATTATAAAAAAAATTAGCCTGAATATTTACCTATACAGCTAAACATTCCTATATATCTCATTGGAGGTTAGATGAGAAGTAAAATTTATAAAAGACGGAATTGTATAAAAAATGTAATAATATGAAAGAAAATCTATATTGCACGAGGCTTAAAATAAAAGAGTAAGTATTTGTAAATTTAGAAAACATTAGAAGCATAAAGCTAATTAGAATCTTAATTAGTAAGATAATAAGACTAATTAGTTCATCAATTGAAGAAAGTTTTAATAAAGAGAGTAAAATTTATAATAAATCAGAGGAAGATTAATTATTAAGGAAATTTAAGAAAATAAGCTAATACCTATAGGTACTAAAAGATAAAAGCCTGCTTATATAAATTAATCTTCATTGATCTTCAAATTAATATCATAAGATTTATTCTTAGATATTATATTTCTCAGCTGTTGGAATTTTTCAATGCAATAATTACAAATTTAAGAAATAGAAGAGCTATAAAAATGTACAAATTTAATTGAGAAACACTAAGAAATAGAAAAATATGTAATTAATTTTTTTAGAATAAATAAAGGCAAAAAATAAATTAAAATTTAGGTTTGAAAAAACTCTAAAGGCTTAAATAAGCCAAAATACGCACTCAAAATTATCATAACATCTTTATAAATCGCAATTAGATATCTAATTCTTGTTCTTTTAAGTTTTGTTCGAATTTCTACAGTGATATATCGAATGTTAATTCTACTCATTAGAAACAAATATTGCTTGAATTTATGGTTTTTCAACTTTTTTCTAGTTTTCTTTTCATAGTCATGTTTATATTCAGCATGCATTATATTTCTTTTTCTTTTAGCGCTGATATCTAGCAGAAAAATTACGCAAAATAACTTTATCAATAGATTTAGGCCTTCTTTTAATTTTATATCATCTTAGTTTTTTTTCCTAATATTTTCTTTTTATTATTGTTGTTTCTCTCATTTTATCTTTTGTTTTATTTATCTTTCCTAAAATTGTTTTATGCAATAGCTATTTCATACAATTTTTCAGCTTTTGAAGGTAATTTTCATCAAAATTGCAATCTAAAATTCCAGCTTTAACTTAAATATAATTTACTTAGTTATAAATTTTCTAGGTGTAATTTATTTAGGTTGATTTAATGAAGTTATTATTTTATTAGATTATAGATTTTTATTTAGCTTTTATCATATTAGTCTTGTTAGCCTTATCTTTAATAATACTTAACTAACTTCAATTTTATTGTTTAACAGCAACACCTAGCATGATTAAAAATGAGATCCTTAATTATATAGTAAAATAGCTTATTAATAGAATAAATTGTTAGTCTTAGTTAAAGAAATGTAAAATGAATTAAAGCTAAAGGCTTAATATTAAGAGAGATAGTAAATTTAGTATAAATAAGTAATTTTTAAAGGTTTAATCCATAGCTATTATATAAGGAATCCTGTTTTTAGTTGTTAGAGACTTAATTTTAGTTTGAAATAGATTGATTAAAATAATTAGAAACATAATTTTAGTTTAGTTGATTGATTTTATAATGATTATTGATGTGAGTATTTGAGTAATAGAAATGAGATAATGCAATCTAATACAATTCAAATAAAGATAAGTGGTTAAAATAAGATATAATTTTAGCTTATGCTTGGCTTTTAATTAAGCATAATATAATTAATAATTTAAAAAAAATTTACGCTAAATTTTAGTTCTTAATTCATTTTCACTATCCGCTAATCTTTTTTTCACTTATCTTAGATTAAATTCAACTTTCCTCTAAAATTCCTCTTGCTCTCCCTTGCTTAATTTCTATTTTTTTTGTTTAGTTAATTCATTATATAATAACGTATGTTCATTAAATCCCAAAAAAATATTTGCCAATTACTTTTTAATATGATAAAATTCTTTCAATGTATCTTTTCTTCCTTTTTTTAATATTTCTTTAATGTAATCTTTTACTATAAAGTCTATTTATTACTTCAGTTTTTCTTATTTATTACGTATTCAGTAATCAAATTTGTAACTGCCTCATATATGTGTATTAACTAATTTACCGAGGAGTCCAGACAAGAAATGAATTAGGAATAAACCAAGATGTTTTGTATGAAAAAAAACTGGACATAAATATAGACAATGTTAGAAATTGAAATTAATTAAATAATAGTACTGGAATAGAAAATAATAAGAAAAATAATAGTACTAGTATTAGGATAAGATTAGACGAGAATTCTGTAACTATCTTTATCCGTCAGGAGGTCAAATCTACAAACCGAAGTGGTACACAATCCAAGGCGACTGAAGAAAGAGTTCTGAAGGGAGCTGGTTCCAGCTAGGTTATCAAACTGGTCCTGTGAACACGAGGTTGAAAGTCCTCAAAGTTCACTAAACTCCAATTTAAACTTTTTAATTTAGTATTATATATGTGTATTAGTTCAAAGTTTGGTAGATCAAATATTTCTAACCTGTTATTGTGGTAAATGTTATACAATTAAGATTTACATCTTTCTCTTTCTTCCATATATTATTCGCATATACTTATGATGGGAGTTTCGTCTTATACTCCAGTATTGCAGAATTTACAAATTATGATGTGCTATAAATCAAAGCATGAAGTATTGCTGATTAGGAACAATAAGATATAGAATAATAGTAGACTAATAAAATAAAATGTATTAAGAATAAATAATAATCTGTTAGATTAGTTTTAAGTAGCTTATATTAGCTAATTTAATACTTATATTATCTCATACTACAAATAAACAATATAATGTTAAATTTACTCTTTTTATTAATTCAGAAAAAAAGAGAAAGTTATCTAAATCTATTTATTACATTTATATATTTTGCTTAGAATCAGCATTAAAAGTAATAAATTATATTATTTTATTATTTTAAGAGAAACCTTATAAATAAAAAGTTTTAATGAAATAGTAGTAAGAAAGTGAGCAATTAAAAGAATCTATCTTATAAATATAAAAATACTTTGTTTTCAATAATTTGATGCATTTTAATATTTATTTAAGCTAATTAATAAGAAACTTATTTTATTTCATTTTTTTAATTAGTAAAAAGCTTAAAGAAATTTTTTTTTTATTAAATGTAAGTGAAAAGCAATAATTAATAACAATAGTTTAATTATATTTTATTTATCATTTAAAAGGGTCTATAAAGAAATAAGGTTTTCTTATTAAGAGTCTTTGATTTAAAATACAAATAATTTGTAATTAATGGATGTATATTAAAGTTATTATAATAAGGATATAATTCTTCGATATAAACTTTGATATAATAAATTGTCCTTTTATTTAAAAGTAAAAAGAAATAAAATAATTAAAATTGTAAAAGTTTGTACACTATTAGTTTAATATTTTGTCTTGTTTTGAGACAAAAATAGAAAAATTAATGATTTAGAAATAAGATATTTATAAGTATGCTTAATAAATAATTTAATTGTTTAATTATATTGAAATTAAATAAGTAAAATTTATTGAGTTATTTTAATTAAATATTTATAGAAGTAAGTTATAAAAATTAAAATGGAGAAAAAAGAAAAGCAATTTACTAAATTATTTTTTTAAGAAAACTCTTAAGAGCGAGAAACCATATTTTAGGGAAAGTATCTCTACTTCACTTTAAGTATGAAATTTTGCCTAACTTATGCTACTAAAAGCTAATAAACAAGATCAGTTATGACTAAAGTAAAGGTATTTCTTTAATATTTTTTAGACTAAGTCCTTACTGGTCACACTTCACGTGTTTACTCGGTAGCTATATCAAGTGACCTGAATTTAATTGTATCAGGTTTTGGATATCATGAAAATTCGATAAAGATCTGGAATTTCCAGACTGGTACTCTCTTAAGAACTATAACAGGACATAATTCTCTTGTTTTATCGGTAGTAATCTCCCCAGACTCTAATTGTATAGTATCAGGATCTGGTGATAGAACGATAAAGATCTGAAATTTATAGACTGGTTCTCTCATAAGAACTATAACGGGACATACTTCATATGTTAGATCGGTAGTAATTTCCTATGACTCTAGCTATATCGTACCGGGATCTGACGAAAAAACCATAAAGATCTGAAACTTATAGACTGGTGTTCTCATAAGAACTATAACGGGACATAATTCATATGTTTTCTCGGTAGTAATCTCCTATGACTCTAGATATATTATATCGGGATCTGATGATACAACTATAAAGATCTGGGGTTTCTAGACTGGTCAGCTTGTGCGAAATCTTACTGGGCATTCAGACTTAGTTTTATCGGTAATAGTGTCTAAGGATAATAGGTATATAATATCAGGTTCGAATGACAGGACTATTAAGATATGGAACTTCTCTTCTGGTTAGTGTATTCGTACTCTTTAAGGTCATGAAGGTGGTGTATCAAGTATTCAGTTAAGTGTTGATTCAAGTGTTATCTTTTCTGGTTCTTACGATAAAACAATCAAGATCTGGAACTTTGATAAAGGAGAGTGCATCTAGACTTTGTAAGGGCATAAATCGTATATATATTCTATAGCATTGAGTGTTGATAATAGATGGTTGGTATCGGGAGCTGATGACAAGACAATTAGAAAATGGAGAGTTTCGAGTTGAGTAACTTGCTATTTGACTTAATTAAATTTTACGATTAAAGATATAAGCTATTTGTAATGCATTTAAATTAATGTTGAATGATAATAATGTTTGCAATTTTATGAAATGTTTGCTTTATATTTATTTAAAATTTGTTATATTGTAAAATATTCTTAGTTTAAAAAAAAGGTTGAGTAATATAGGTTATTGAAATTAGTGAGGTATGTGATTTAAAGTGATAATGTTAAAAAATATTTTAAATATAATTTTGTTAAATGAAAACGTATAATAAATTTAAGTTTTAATTTAATTTTATAGATTTATTTTTAGATTTTTGTAAAAAATTCAAGTTATGTATAAATTTTCATTTTTTTGTGAAGTAATTAAAATATTATTTATAAGGTAAAAGTTAGTTTATAATCTTGATTATAATTAAAAAAATGTAATTAAGTGTTTTATTTATTTTATTTTAAATTTTTTTTTATATTATTCATTTTTTATGATTGATATTTAATATTGATTATTATTATTATTAATTATTATTATTTATTATTAATTATATTATTTAATCACACTCTTTTTTATTATTATGTTTATTCATACGTTTTGCTGGCGGAATTGTTTTATCTTCTTCTTCATGTTTCCTTTTAAGAATATTAAGATTAATATTGGAAGATAAGGCTTAATTCTGATAAATAGCATCGATTGAATCTGTTTAGTTTTATTAATCTTTTTTTCATCTTTTAGTAGAATAATTAAATATATCTGTTTTCAAATTTTAATTAAGTTTTTA
This sequence comes from Loxodes magnus, assembly GCA_946699065.1. Classification (NCBI taxonomy): domain Eukaryota; phylum Ciliophora; class Karyorelictea; order Loxodida; family Loxodidae; genus Loxodes; species Loxodes magnus. Next base: position 51,446 of record CAMPDV010000248.1, read on the forward strand.
AAACTCTTCTATTTTTATCTCAAGTTTCTACATATTTTGGGTACTTTAAATGAATTTTAAGTTGAGTAAGTGATATTAATGCTATAGTAAAACAAAATCTTCATCTGGCAATTTTATTTGACGGTATTAGTTATTATGTTATGTTATAATAGTATTAGTTTATGCTTCCTATTAATTATTTTAAGTTTACATTAACTTGTCTTGCTTGATTATATTTGTTTGAGTAAATTTTTGACACAAAAAAGCTGTTTATTATTTATTTATATTATCTGTTTAGATAATACTATCCTTTGTTTAAATATTTCCATATAATGTCTAAGTTTATGCATCTACAAATTACTTCTTCTAAAATTACTATTAATTACTAAATTCTTTTGTATGTTAGATTTAATTCTAAAATAATTCTTTATACATTTGAATTTCCTTATTTTTTAATAGAATTTAATTTTGAAAAGCTATATTTATTTCATAGTTTTATTATCTTTACTTATCTAATTCGATTTTAAAAGTTAAAATTTCCATTTAAGTTTTCTATTCTTAATCTATAAATTACTTATTTTAGTTTTATAATTTTTAATATTAAGAATATAACTCTTGGAGTTAAATTTCGGTTATTATTTTTTATTAGGTAATTTGTTGAAGTAAATATTAATTCTATTCTAATATAGTCTATTGATATCCTAGCTAATTTTATTTAGAAAGTTATCTATTTCAATTTAAGTAAAATTTATAATTTTATTAAAGTTTTGGCATAGTGAATTATTTGCTCCTATCATTTAAGCTTAAGTAAAGCTTTAATTAGCATTGGCTTCAATTTGAATCTCTTAATTAGATTATATTTCATATTTTGAATTGACTTAATTCTCATAGTTTTTCTATTATATCTAAATTTCTTGAAATATACTAATTATTTCATCTGTTTAAACTATTTAGTTACTGTAATAAGTGGAGAAGTTTGTTTAAGTAATTTTATGAACTAGTTATTTTGATAGCATTTTTTTGTGATATTGCTATATATCAGATTTGATTGACTAAAAATTGTTCTATAATAGTTTATATTTCTAATAAATTTTATTTATATAAGTTTTATAATATATTTTGGATATTTCTTAGTTACTTATCATTGTTTCAATATCTCGTTCATATTTTGCTTTTATATTAATTAGCATTTTATTTAATTATTGGTTCTTATCTATTAGACTTTATATATTATGTTTAAGTTCTTTTATTTCTAAGGTAAATAAGTTCTTATTCGACTAATTAATTACTTGATTTTATATTACATTTCTTAAATCAGCAGTTTAATTTTAAGGTTGTTTGCTCTGAAGATCAGGTAAATAATGATTATTTGAATTATCAGGATTAGTAATATTGTTTTATTTCTGACTAATTTCGTTATTTTATAGTTCCATTTTATATTGAAATAGAGAGTTATAATTACAGCTCTATAAGATAAAATTTGAATTATTTCAAAATTAAATACTAAAATTTGCTAGAAGTATTCTCAGATTTAAATTAAACAATATCTAAAGTTCAAAGATAAGAAGAAACTGGATGATTTATGGTATAAAAATTTAGTGAATTAGCAATCTACTAAAAAAGATATTCGAACATTTTTATTTTCCGAAACAAATAGGAAATTTAGTAAATGAAAGAGATATTAAACTAAAAAGCTTTTCATATTCAGTCATAGTTAAAAAAATTTGCACTAACAAGAAATAGTAATGAGGAGTTTTTACTTAAAACGTTTATAATAATGCGAAAATCATAAAATAAAATATCGATATAAAAAGCTTACGTTGTTTGGTAATACAGAAAGCCAAGCAAAGCTAATTGATATAAAAATAGAAGTCAAAATAAAATATTGTCTGAAGGAATCAATAATTTTTAGAATTAAATAATTTCAAAGGTCTCAGATCGTATACAGCTGTGAATCAAACTAAGGAAATATGAAAAAAATTATTAAAAAATTTTATGTTGCTTTAAGGAATTAAGTAGTATCTTAATCAAAAAATAAATAAATAAGCAATCAAGCAATATAAATAAGCTGAGATACATTTAATCTCTTCGACTCTCAAAAAATTAACTTAGAAACCTAAAGAGAAAAGCGGCAAAAGAAATTTAGAAAAAATAATAACAATAGGAGGAGTCAAGCTCTTCTTCAGAAGGTAAAGTTATGGTAGGATAAATAGAGATAAGTTAACCTAAAAACGAAACTAATCAAAAACTTTAAATTTAATTAGACCAAATGTAAAAAGTAATCTCAAATTATGAAGAAACAACTTACAACTTAGGCGAAAAAATACGGGAACTAATGAGTAATATAGAAGATTAGAACAACGAATTACTAATACTTAGAAGATAACTTATTTGTAGCAAATTAATAACGGAAGAATAACTCTGAACTTAATCATAATAAAATTTTAAATACGACACAAAAATGGAAATAGAAAAAATACCAATAGAATTAAAAACAGAATTGAATCCAGAAAAAGAAATGATTGCTACAAGTTTCATTAAAAGATTAGAAAATATAGAAAATAAATTATCATAAAAAAGAACGAAATAAAGACAATAATACAAACTTTGTTGATGTTGCAAATCAAATCAACATATTTTAAAAAACTGTTGATAATGAAAGAAAATAAACGAATAAGAGCAGAAAAGAACATGGAGACAACTCAATAAACTATGAATAACTCCAACAGGGATCTACAAATAAAAGCTTTTTGCAAGACCACTTGAACGGTTACAGTGGTAACCTTCCACTTAATAAAAAGGTCGTGGATCACACCCACGTTAAAAAAACTGTCCGCAGGAACTGGTTGCAATTCCAGAGAATGCAAAACTCTACTAACTTTAAGTATATTATTATTATTATTATATACTATATATTTCATTCTAAGCTTTTATTTACAAGATATTTGTTAATAAGTATCCTTAAACTAATTTAAAAATAAAATCTAGCTTTAATGCTTTTTTATGGTAGTTAATATTTTAGGTTTATTTTAGCTTAGAGATATAAGGAAAATCAATTAGGGTAATATGATCTAAATTAAGAAAAGGAAAGTTAAGCAGATAGAGTTTTAAAGGATTAGACTGATAATGTTTTCAAGAGACTAAAGTATGAATGCTTTTGTAATTTTGGGGTTAAATTTATGTATATTGAATAATGTAGTAAATGAAGCAGCAAATTCAATCTAAGATATTGTAAAGTTGGAGGAAAAGACAGCAATTTTTTATATTCCTAAGAAAATAAAAAATAAACGCAACTGAAAATTTTTGATTTAAGATAATCAAGAAATTGAAAAACTTAAAGAGTGTGTACAATTATGCTACTTTGAGAATTTAAATCTCAAACTATTGCATGAATATTTCAATCAAAATTTTATAAAGGCCATTGAATACTTGTCGTTCTAAAAGGATTTATATTTTTTCGTTTTTTCAAAAGGATAATTCTTAGATTTATAAGTTCAAAGCAGATATTTTGGCAACCCCTTTGGACATGTACATTTCTCATTTAATAGCAGCTTTTTTATTTAAGACTTTTATTAATTAAATTTTAGTGATTTCTTTTTTATTCATTTAGAAACACTGGAATTCTATAATTATTTAATTCTTCTGTAAAAATTTTGTTATTTTATTTTATCTTAAGAAACACTTGCTAAACCATGCTCAATATTCAATCTGTAATGCTTGAAAGCTTAAATATTTTTTAAATATCAAGTATGCCTTTTGATTGCAACTGATTATTTTAATTATTAAGAAAAATTGTAATTTAGCAGTTATTTCATTCTAGTTCGTAAGTGATAGTCTTGAATCTTTTAATTAATAAAATTCAATTTAAGATTTAAAACTCTTTTCTTGTAGATTTTATTTTTTTATCATTTTCATTATGTTTATTTAAATCCTTTCTTATTACTACTAAAGATTGCATTCTTTTTAAATTTTATGACTAAAGTCAACTAGACTAGGATTTATTGTGACATTAATTTTAGTTTTAAATAGCTTATACTAGCTAATCTAATACTTATATTATCTCATACTTATTACAAATAAGCATATTATACTAAGTTTACTCTTTCTATTAATTCAGAAAATAATAATAGAAGATATTATAAATATGCTTTCTTTCTTAAAAAAGCTTATAATTTTATTTATATCAAACAACTAATTTTAATAAATAGAGTATTAAAAATGTTAGCAATATAATATAGATTTATATATAATAATAGAATTAAGTTTTTATCTTTAAATAATCTAGAATAATTTAGGTATTATTAATTAGAAATTATAATTCTAATAATAACATAAATAATAAATATAATATAATATTAGTTTGCTATAAAAACAGAAACTTATCTAAATCTATTTATTATAACTAATCTAATATCTAAATTAAAGAGAAATTAAATTAATAACTAATAAAGCTAAAAGGATAAATTTTTAAGTATTTAATAGATATAATTAAAATATTAAAGCTTATTTTAATAATAAAATTAAATATTACTATTTAATAATTGTAAGATAAAATTAGTGATACACCATTTATAGTTAGTTTTAAATATTTACTTTCTACTACTTATATTTATTACATTTATATAACCTACTTAGAATCAACATTATAATAAATTATATTAGTTTATTATTTTAAGACTGATCTTTATAAATAAAAAGTTTTAATGAAATAGTAGTAAGAAAGTGAATAAATAAAAGAGTTTATCTTATAAACACTAAAAATACTTTGTTTTAAATAGTTTGATGTTTTTTAATATTTGTTTAAACTAATTAATAAGAAACTTATTTTATTTCATTTTTTAATTAGTAAAAAGCTTAAATAAATAATTTTTTGATAAAATGTAAGTGAAAGTAAAATTAATAGCAATAGTTTTTAAAATAATTGTAATATTTTATTTATCATTTAAAAGGTCTACAAAGAAGTAAGGTTTTCTTATTAAGAGTCTTTGATTTAAAATACAAATAATTTGTAATTAATGGATGCATATTAAAGTTATTATAATAAGGATATAATTCTTCGATATAATCTTTTAAAATAATAAATTATCCTTTTATTTAAAAGTAAAAAGAAATAAAATAATTAAAATTGTAAAAGTTTGTACACTATTAGTTTTATATCTTGTCTTGCTTTAAGACAAAATTAGAAAAATCAATGTTTAAGAAATTAGATATTTATAAGTATGCTTAATAAATAATTTAATTGTTTAATTTTATTGAAATTAAATAAGTAAAATTTATTGAGTTATTTTAATTAAAAATTTATTAAAATAAGTTATAAAATTAAAATGGAGAAAAAAGAAAAGCAATTTACTTAAATTATTTTTTTAAGAAAACTCTTAAGAGCGAGAAGCCACATTTTAGGGAAAATATCTCTACTTCATTTTAAGTATGAAATTCTGCCTAACTTATGCTACTAAAAACTAATAAACAAGATCAGTTATGACCAAAGTAAAGGTATTTCTTTAATATTTTTTAGACTAAGTCCTTACTGACACTTCAGCTGTGTAATCGGTAGCTATATCAAGTGACCTGAATTGAATTGTAGCAGGATCTGGATATCCTGAAAATTCGATAAAGATCTGGAATTTCCTGACAGGTTCCCTCATAAGAACTATAACAGGACATACTTTTCATGTTTCATCGGTAGTGATCTCCCCAGACTCTAATTGTATAGTATCAGGATCTGCTGATAAAACTATAAAGATCTGAAATTTATAGACTGGTGCTCTCATAAGAACTATAACGGGACATACTTCTACAGTTTACTCGGTAATAATCTCCTATGAATCTAAGTATATCGTATCAGGATCTGGTGACGAAACTATAAAGATCTGAAATTTCCATAATGGTGATCTACTAAGAACTTTGTCGGGACATACTCACTATGTTCTATCGGTAGTAATCGCCTATGACTCTAACTATATTATATCGGGATCTGAAGATACAACTATAAATATTTGGGATTTCTAGACTGGTCAGTTTGTGCGAACTCTTACTGGGCATTCAGGTTCTGTTTTATCGGTGATAGTGTCTAAGGATAATAAATACATAATATCAGGTTCTCGGGACAATACTATTAAGATATGGGACTTCTCTTCTGGTTAGTGTATTCGTTCTCTTCAAGGTCATACAGGTTCTGTACGTAGTATTCAGTTAAGTGTTGATTCAAGTGTTATATTTTCTGGTTCAAATGATCATCTAATCAAGATATGGAACTTTGATAAGGGTGAGTGTATATAGACTTTATAAGGGCATTCATCGTATATATCTTCTATAGCATTGAGTGTTGATAATAGATGGTTGATATCGGGAGGAATTGACAAGATGATAAGAAAGTGGAGAGTTTCAAGTTGAGAAATTTATAATTTGACTTAATTTAATTTTACGATTAAAGATATAAGATATTGGTAATGCATTTAAATGAATGTTGAATGGTAATAATGTTTTTTGTTATATGAAGTGTTTGCTTTATATATTTATTAAAATTTGTTATATTCTTAAATATTCTTGGTTTAAAAAAAGGTTGAGTAATATAGGTTATTGAAATTAGTGAGGTATGTTGATTTAAAGTGTTAATATTTAAAAATATTTAAAATAGAATTTTTTTAAATGAAGATATGAAATAAATTTAAGTTTAAGTTTAATTTAATTTTATAGATTAATTTTTAGATTTTGTAAAAATTTCAAGTTGAGTATAAATTATCATTTTTTTTGTGAAATAGTTATTATTTATAAGGTTAAAGTTAGTTTATAATTTTGAATATTAATTAAAAAAATTTAAATAAGTGTTTTATTTATTTTATTTTAAATTTGTTTTACATTATTTATTTTTTATGATTGATATTTAATACTGATTATTATTATTATTATTATTATTAGTTATTAGTTATTAGTTATTAGTTATTATTATTATTATTATTATTATTATTATTATTAATTATTATTAATTATTATTAATTATTATTAATTATTATAGTAAAATTTTAAATTTTATGTATCCAATTAGAAAAATAATTTCTCTGATGGTAAATTTTTTATTTATCTTTCAGATTTAGAGCATGAATTTCATGAAAATGAAAAATTTGTTTTTTGCTCAGCATTTTACACTACCAAAGATTTCTGGGACGGAATAAATTTAATTATTTCGGGATAAAAAATGTTAAAATTGGAATAAATTTTGAAAATAGTTTTTAAAAAAGTTTTAAACATTTCTTAGAAAAGTGTTTCTAAAATAATGTTGAAAATAGTTATCTAAAATGGCTTTGAAAATAAAATTTGGAAATTAATTTTAAAATCTTTTAATTTTTTTGCAAACTTTTTTTTTATAAATATTTCTGGGATACATTTTGGAGGAGATTAGGATGGTGTACTAACGAAGTCCTACGTGATCCTTTATTTCGAGAGAAAGCGATATTAAATGGAAATTAATTGTGAATTTTTTTTCTAAAACTATAAACTTAATTTTATCCTTTTATATTTTCTATTTCAAATCATCATATTAAATTATTTATTATTTTAATTTAAGAAATTTTCTTTAAATTTGAGAAAAATTAATGAAATAAAAATAAACTCATTTATTTTAACATCAAAAATCACTATTATTTAATAAATTTAGTGGTTGAAAGATTAAAGTTAAATAATTAACAAATTCCAATAATAAGTGATAATCATAGTAAAATAAAAATAGATAAGAAAAAATAGAAAATAAGAGTAAAAGATTTTAGATTTTTAACTAATTTATAAACATTAATTAAATGAACTACATGATTAATTTTTCATACTTCTTGGAAAATTCAGCCTATTTTAGACCAACCTCTAGATGGTTCTAGAGATTAAATATAAAAAGTTGTGGATCTCAATAACTCTTCTCCTTGATATGCTTATGTTCCTTGAATTATTCTTTCACCTAGTTAATGTTTAGTATCTTATTTTTATATGCTTCCGAATCTGTAGCAATATAATATCGAGAGATTATCTATTACAAACATGCAATAAAATTATTGTATATTCATTTTTGATTTTATTCTTATTAAAGTTTCCAATAATAAGGTAAATTTATAAAATTGTAAATAATTTTAAATTATCTGAGAAATTAATAACTATTATAGTGTTTTAACAATATTAGCAGATTAAATTAAACTATGTTGTTTAAAGATCTAAATAAATTTTAAATTATAAGTCTAGATTGTTTTTGATATTAACTATATAATTTTTATCTTTTCCTAGCTTAAAAATAATTTGATTAAAAAAAATGCTATTATAGAGTGCGTAGCCCTACAATAGGACGCATCTTTAAAAAAGTCAATTTATAAGTCTCATTAATCTCCAATATTCCCATAGCATTCTCTCTTCTTTTGTGGGAAAGTTTGCAGTTCAAAGTATCCAAAGCATAGGACGCCAACAGGTGATTACAGGTAGATTTCCAACCCATTATGAAGAGATTAATCAGGTCCAACATTTAGAAAAGTTTGCTTCACAGTCAGTTAAACTCTGGGGAATTCTTCTCGCGACCTTAAAAGGTAAGGACTACCCTATTTAAATGATACTGAAATTAAAATGTTCAACAGTGCCAATCTGGACATCGTTTAAAATAAGTTGTTTTATCAGCAACACTTCTCATCATTCTTGACTTTCTAATGAAATTATCTTCACTAAGGTCTTCTCAGTTTCTTTGATTTCTTGTTCTTATTATTTCAAAGGTACTTCACATCATTTTCTTCTGTAAATATCTCCATGCTAGTTGCAATAGAGTCTCTAGTATTTTTCTTATTCTTTACGCCAAAATTTTTTCTTGAAATTCTAAAATTTTTAGCAATTCTTGTACAAATGTCACTTACTATTACAGTAGTAGCATTTCTTCCTTACTTATCTGATTGGTTTTCGATTTATAACCTCTTTTTATTCTAATTCCATCTAATTAGTTATGTTTGTGCTAATATTGTTTTGCTTAATAAACTCCAAATATTGTTTTTTTATGATATTTCCAAGCCTTGCTGTTTCTTATCTATGTTCAGTTTAATAATTCCAATATGCTTGGAGTTCCCTTTCTTAATTAATAATTCTAATCTCTAAGTTATCTTATCCAAGCGATAATAAGTTTCTTAGTTCTTAATTTTCCAACTTAAGCACTTTAATCTCTTCCTAGAGATTGGATATTTCAAATAATAACTGTTAAATATTGATTTCCTTTTTAATTATCTTTGATGGAAGTTCTTTTCCTGTTATTATATTAGATTCTTTTCTTTTTATTACTTTAGGAAGTGTTTATTATAGTTATTAGGTTCTTTATTAGTTTTGTAAGTGGGGAGAAGAAAACTCTTGATACTTTTTTTATGCCTGCTTTTTCTCTAGAGCTTTTTTCTCTTATTTGTTCAAGAAAAAGCCGGAAACAAGATTTTAATACTCCATTTTTTTATTATTATTACCCTATTTAAATTGGATTATTATTATACTTTAATTGATATCAGTCATTTTTATGAGATCAAAGTAGCTAGTAAATAGAAGGTAAAAATGCTTACATGATAAATTATTAAATTGGGATATTAAGTTAATTATCTAAATTTAATTATTAAATTAATTATCTGCTATTTATAATTTATTTATATGCCTATTTCATTACTGAGCTAAGTTGTTAAGATTGATAAAATTAAAACAATTAAAAAGAAAAAAAGTATAATGAGGGATAATTTAATACTTAATTTTAAAAGTTTTATAATTTAAAAATAAATACCAAATAAAGAAATTAAAAAGGTTATTTTTGACATTATGATACTCCATATTTAATTAATTTTTATTATTTAAATTACTAAAAATTAATATAAAAACAATTTTATTATTTCAAGAAATTTCCTTATTTATAATAAAGCACTAAGAAAATTAAAATAATTTAATATAATATATCCTGAAATTTAATCAAAATTTAATAGTGTATTGAAATATAATTATTGCAATTATTTAAAAATAACTATAAAAAATTTTGGTATTTAATAAGATATTATTTATTTACCCATTTATCTTTAAACTTAATCATAAAAAATATAAATATAAAATATAAAATATAAAATATAAAATATAAAATATAAAATTAAGAATATTCATTAAAATTAATTATAAATCATTCAATGAAAGTTTAAATAATTATTAAAAGAAAGCAAATATAATTTTTTAATAAATTTACATTTTATTTAAAAAATCATTTCTTTTACATAGAGAATTAATAAATAATAACTTAGAAAAAAATAAAAAAACGGTATGTTTTATTTTGAGCTTAAAAAATTATAATTAATTTTGAATATTTTTAATTTAATAATTAAAAAATAATTAAATTAAATCATATAAATATTTATGAAATTTTAAGATTAGTAATTTAGAAATATAAGCTGTTTACTATTTTTAAGTAAGTAAATTTGTTTATAAATTATGCGAACACTTTTAGAATATGAAGGATTAAAATTTGTAAGCAAACTAATGTCTATTCTAATAAAGAAGATTCTTTAATTATTTTTATTTAATTATTTTATTTAATTATTTTATAAATGTTTTTATTTTTAATTATTTTCAATATTTGAAGATTTGAAACTTAATTTTCTATAATTAATGTGAAGTGTTCATTAAAGTTAAGTTTTAAGAATTTCTTCAATCATTATTATTTAAATTAAAAAGTTTAAATATTGCAAATTTATAGTGAAAATTCACAAAAAAAGAAATACTTTTTTCATATTTACTAAAGATAAATATTTAGATTCTAATTTAAATTGATTCATGATTACAAGATACTTGTAAAGGTAAAAATGCATTTGAGGGTAGAATTCTATTACTATTTCTATAGATCTTATAAATCAAACAGAGTCGATACATTATAAAGTTTTTATTTAATTAAAATTTTTTAATGATTTATTCTTTTAATAACTGTATAAGATATTCCCTAAAAGAAATTGCTCAATGCTTAATTTTATGATTATTGTTATTTAACTTTCAGATAAAAAGAATTTAACATTCTATTTTTTAATTTTAATTTTTTGGTTTAAAAATATTATTTCTTGTTTGACTTTAAATATTCCTCTAATAAATAAAAAAAAGCTCAATATTTAATGTTTCTTAATAAAAAAAATAAATTAAAGCTTCATATTTTAAAATAAACATATAGATTTATTATAAATTTTATGTTTTGAATTTGAGTAATAAGGTATATTATTAATAAATTAGATAAAATTTAAGAATATATCATAAAGAAGATAAAATTTAATTAATTATAATTAAAAGTTTTTTAAATCATTATTATTTTATATATTCTTCTTTTTATTATGATAATCAATATTATTTGATTTATTCAATCTTCACAGACAGATTCAAAAATCTTAACTAGCACAATAATTATAAAAAAGTAATTTTGAACATCATAATAAAACTTTGACTGGCTTAATCTTTAATTTAAATTTTGTTTAATCTAAAGAAAAATGAATAAGTTCATTGAATTCATTCTTTGATAAAATGTAACAAATAAAATTAAAAAAATTAAATATATATTAATTAGATTTTATTTTAACTAAAATAAAAATATTAATAAATTCTCTTATAATTTATCAGCCTTATAACTTAAATTAACTGTAAACATTTCTTTTATAAATATTAAGCTAATTAATTTTTATTTGTAGAGATAAACTTTATTAAACTAACTTTTTAAATAAAATTTTTTGTTATTTCATTTTGTTAAAATTTTCAGGTCACCAGTGTCATAAATACTTTTTCATTAAAAGTAGATTTAGTAAATAGTCCCTAAGATAATTTATCTTATTTTATTTTCTTCATCTTTGATCATTTTAAAACTAAATTCACAAAATTTTTTAATCTCAACTCGCTTGGCATTTATGATTATTTTTTAAATTTTAAGACACACAAATTTTATACACTTATTATTTACTTTTTAATTTATTTTATAAAATTATTTAATATTTTTCCTTTACTTATAAATTTAACTTTATTATCTTAAATTTAAATTTCTTTCTTTCTTCAATTAAATATTTGAAAACAATTTGCTTAAACTATTATATAAATTAATTTTAATAAAAGCATGTAACATATAATGACTCTATTTTTTATTTTTATTTGAACATTTTCATTTAACAAAGCTTGCTATAATTTAATAAGAAGCAAAAATGTAAAATATTCTTAACTTAGCTTTTTAATTAATTAAAAAAGAAAAAAATACTTAAGTTAATAAGTTATTTATTTCTAATTATGATTTATTTTAAAAGTTAGATTTTATCTAGATATTTATTAATATATGCTTTTAAAAAATATTATAAATAGAATATTAATTAATTTATTGTGAAATTAACATTATAGTTAGTTAAGTTTTTAAGTCTAACTATTTTATTTGCTTTGAACTTTATATTTCTATAATTAGAAACTGATCTCTTAAAGTTTAATATTTGAAAGATTATTATTAAAATAAAGTTAGCATTTAATAAATTTTATTAGCGAAATGATATTCTAATCTATTATAAAAGATAAATGATAATTAGCATTTCTTCTTTATATAAATTAGGATAAAATCTATCTTTTATTTTATTATTTGTTGGATCTCATGGAAGAACAGAAGATTTACATGTTCAATAAGCTAGATTGGAATCTGTATGGGATTAAATCTAACAATATTAACATAATTATTTGTTATGAACCTATTAAAGATGGTACCACATTAATCTATTATTATTGTATAATTATTTAAGCTTGCAATAAAGAACTATTAAAGCATAGATAGTTAGAAGACAGAAGAACAAGAGATAATGTAAAGGAAAATGAGGAAGATATGTAACTAATAAGAGAAGAATTTCTATTACCTGAAGGCAAAGGTAAGACAAAGATGATGGCAACACTGATAGATGTTGAAAAATATTTGATTCTATTGAAAGAGAAGACTTTTGTTTGATTAGCTTCAGAGAGTTAAATTACCATTTGAAATAATAATAGACTTAGAATCGTTTTACATAAATCCGAATTCTTCATTTATCATAGATGGAAAGAACGCCTGAACATTATAATATAACAATGGAGTTATGTAAGAAGTTCGCATGAGCCAGTTTTAGTATTGTTGTATTATGAATATTAATTAGATATTTGAAAAGAAAAATTACCTATCTGGGATTCAAATGCCAAGATTTGAATATTAGTTTCACTTGCAGAGGATGGGTGGATGATCTGATTCTTCTTTCCAAATCGGCAAAGTATATGTAGGAGTTAATGAATGAAACAAGAAGATATTTGCATAAACTCACTTAAGGATCAATGCTAGCAAATCTGAATGCATCTAAACTTTAAAGAAACATTAGAAACAATAAAGCTTAAATTTATGATTAGAAAATTAACCAATTATTTAAAAAGAACAAGTTACATATTTAGGTGTAATTCTACATCAGAAGAATAACTTTAATCCCCATTGTAGAGAAGTTGTGTTCAAGTATTTAGCTGCAATGAAAAAAGCTGTTTTTTAAATAATGAGATATAAGATTGTGACTCCTTGACATTTTAAAACTTTATGACGACTTTTTATACTACTTAAGCAGAATATGGAGGAGAACTAGTGCTATGGCGTATTCAGAAAGGAATAACTGGAGTTTTGAATAGAATTGAGTCAATTATGAGGATGAAAAGTATTTTAAGCAGCAATTTCAACATTTAACGAAACATGTTATATATTAAATAGATTTAAACTGGCTACCTTTTAAGCGTTATGACAATAAAGTTTTTAAATTCTATTATAAAGTGAAATTAAAAAGCATTGATTTTCCAAGATCGACAATAGGTTTTCTTTTTATTACAAACAGGATAAAATGATTTCAATACTATAATCAAGTTTAGCAATTATCAGACCTATATAATATCGACCTGTAGACTTTCAAGATTAGTACCAATTAAATAACCTTTACTAAATATATAAGAAACAAAATACAACAATATTTTTATAATACAGCTACTCGAAAGTTTAAAAGAATGAAAACAACTAAAATATATACTGAGCAGTTAAGTAATCTTAACCAATTTTCAGTAATAACTTACACTAAATTGAACAAAGAATTTAGACAAATAAATTAACAGTATAAATAAACTTAGAACCTAATCCTATAATTTTCGGAAAAAATCTTTAAGATCATCACTATTCTTTTAATGATTCGTACTGTACGGAGAGTATGATACATTCGAGCACATTTTAAATGTAAATACTATTCTAATATAAGAGATTAACTATCGTAAAAGATTGAAATTATGACTCAAGACTCCATATATTATATGAATAAGGACTTATGAACTCCTTTCATAAGTCTTATATGGGATATTTAGATTTGTAAATAAAATTATTTCACTAGAAACTTATGTCAAGAAGACTAGTATTATTAGAAATGGAAAAAGTAAAAAAGGAAGAAATAAATGATGAGATTATAACAAAAGTAATTAAAAATAGATTACATCAAGATTATAGTTGAAAAACATTAAAAACATTTACTAATATCTATATCTGAAGGAAGCAATTCTTGCAGTTATAGATGCCAAAAAACATTTTTAGTTTATAATTTATAATCTAAATATAACAAGATAAAATACCTTTTATATGAATAGCAGATCTATTTCTAGTTTTATTTTAAGAAAAATGCTAATATAAAAAAGATCTTCAATGATTACTTTTTAATAGTAACGGGTTTATCCTAACAAAAAATTGACTTAGATTGCGCAGAATTAAATTTAATTGGCAAGGAAACAACTTAGAGATATTCTAAAAAACATTTAGTTTTAATTTAGTTTATGACGCAGTTAAATAATAATAATAATAATTAATTATAGTGATTCCACCTATCAATAAGGTTCGTCACTTTTTAAAGTTTAATAGTTTTGTTAAAATTTCCATTTCCAGTCTTCTTCTGGGTCTTCTTCTTGAAGCTCATATCTATCTGTGCTGTGTTCTCCCTTTTTTATTTTCGTAATCTTGCTTCAATAAATCTTCATTCCAAGCATTTGTTCATTTCTTCTTTGTCCTGCTATAATCACGTCTTCTAGAATTTCATGCCCTGCGTACATCTTTCTTCTATAAATTCTTCCTTCTGCAGTGCAATATAGTTT
Organism: Loxodes magnus; assembly: GCA_946699065.1. Classification (NCBI taxonomy): domain Eukaryota; phylum Ciliophora; class Karyorelictea; order Loxodida; family Loxodidae; genus Loxodes; species Loxodes magnus. The sequence continues at coordinate 66,578 of CAMPDV010000248.1, forward strand.
ACTTATGGTTCTTCATAGTTTTAAATTTTCTGCTTTCTGTTTTTATTGGAATTAGAAGCAGTTTCTAACTTTGTGTCCTGGTCTCTTGCAGTATCAGCATCGCAGTATTTTCCTATAGGGAAAAACTTTTATTGCAGGTTGTTTCTCCACATCCATAGGATCATTCCCCTGTATATTTTGCAAAAATATCCTTTCAGTTAGTTCTGCGAATTAGTCGAATTTTTTCTCTAGCTCTTCTATTTTGTTGTTTCATGTCTATTTATTTTCATTTTTCATTTATTCTTATTAATTGTACATCAGGTGCTCTATTTTTCTTTCTAGTTCTTGAACTGTTCTTAGGAGGTTGAAATTTTCTTATTACAGCAATTGGAGTGCTTAAAATATATTTTATTGCTCGTAAGATGAATCCTTTTGAGAAGAGGTTTTTTACAAGAAGTTTTCCATTTTTTCTATATAATCTAAATAATAATAAATTCCTTTCCATAAAAGTAGATTTTTAACTTTCTGATAAATTATAAATATCTAAGAAATTCTAAAGCTTTTATTTAATTGAATTAAAATAACTAAATAAATTAATAACTGTATATAAAGGGATAGCTTGCCCTGCTAATATATAATCAAAGTCTATATGAGTTATTAAATAAAAAGAAGATATAAATTTATAGTTAGTTTTAAAGTTTTTGATGTAACTAGAAAGACATTATTTGATGAATATGTAGTAGGACAACCCAAATACCTGAGATACATAAAAAATAGAAAAAGGGAATATGTTAAATATTTAGAATAAGAATGAGATGTAATGGTAGCTAGGATTGTTTAAAAGAAAGACATCTAGTTGTGACAAGCTAATACCCTTTCTGCAATGATGAAAGAGAAAATGAAAGGTATATATTAGAAAAATGTTGAAACTACAAAGAAGAAAGAAAAATGTGTATATTAAAACTAAGAGTAATAAGAGTAGAGAGGTAAGGAATGAACTATTTTATATAATATGAAGTATAACCAAATTCGAGAAATTCATTAGTACCTAAGAAGAGTAAAAAAGATCTAAAACTGACTTGATTATAAAAAATTATATCAAAGATTTACTAGAAAAAAGCATAAATAGAAATAAAATTGAATGAAAAAAATAGGAAAAGACAGAACAGGAAAAGGACAATTTTTATGAGTTTATAAAAGCTTGATTAAGAAGAAAATAATTAAAAACGAAAATTAACAAGATATATAAGATAAAATAAAGGAAACTCGCAATAAGATCTAATAAAGCATATATAGTTAGAAGACAGAAGAACAAGAGATAATGTAGAGAAAAATTATTAAGATATGTAATTAATAAGAAAATAATTTCTATTGCCTGAAGGCTTACTTGAAGAAAAGGACATATATTGAAGTATGTGAGAGCTGCGCATCACGAAGGCTACGCGCTCTATAATCAAATTTTTTTAAATAAAAAATAATATAATAATTTATAAAAAATCTTATTTGATTAAAATTAGCTAATAATTTACTAAATATTTCTAATTTATAATTTTTTAAATTTCATCAATATTCATACCATTTAATTAAATTATTTTTAATTTAAGAATATTGGAATAATAAATTTATATTTCATTAGAATTTTTACAAAGAAAAATAAAATATCATTTTCTCAATTATTATTCTATTAATTTTCTATGTTAAAATAAGGGTTTTTATAGTAAAAGTAAACTTATTAAAAAATTATGTTTGCCTTTATTTTAATAATAATTTCATTTTTAATTTGAATGATTTATAATTAATTAAAATGAATATTCTTAATTCTATATTTTTATATTTAAGTTTAAAGATACATGATAAATAATATCTTTGTTAATTATCCAATTTTTATGGTTATTTTAAAATAATTGCTATAATTATATTTAAAATTAAGATTAAATTTGCAGGATAAAATATATTAAATTATTTTAATTTTCTTAGCATTTTTATCATAAATTAGGAAATTTATATAAATAATAAAATTGTTTTTATATTATTTTAAATAGTTTGAATGATAAAATAAACGAAATCTGAAATATCATAATGCTAAGCATAAGCTTTTTAATTTCTTTATTTGTATTTTAAGTTAGAAAATTATTAATATAATTAATTAAATTATCCCTCACTACATTTTTTATTTAATTTATTTATTTAATATTATCAAACTTTAACAACTTTTCTTTATATTAAAGGTTGGTTAAATAATTTATTTATAGCAGACAATTAATTTAACAATTACTATTTAGATTGCTAATTTAATATTCTAATTAAATAATTAATCATAATGCATTTCTACCTTTTACTTACTAGCTGGTTGATCTCGTAGAAATGATTGATAGCCATTAAAATATTATCAAATTAGCTTAAGTTAGTAAGAGATAAAAAATTAAATAATTAATATAATTAAACAATTTAGAATTATAATTTAAAATTCAATTAATTCTTTAAGCAACTTAATTAAATTTAATCTGCTAATATAAAAAGCTATCATATTTTACCACTAGCACTATTATTCCCTTTAAGATCTTTTCTTTCAATAGGGCTATGGTCGAAGTAATATCCTAAAAAACCTAATCGTCCAGCGTCTTTCACCTATAACGTTACTTTGATGTCTTTTGTCCTGTCCTTATTGACTCCTGCCAAGATTCTTGCGTTGTTCTTTGCGTCCAGTGTTTCCTTACTTATAATTTTGGCAATCTCAGTTGGAGGATTGCTTCTCCCTATTTAAATTATTTATTTGACAAAGTTTTATAAGATTTATCTTAATTACACTTATTTTAGTGTATCCACTTTTTTCTTCAGAAAAAACAACAAATTTAGTAATTTCCTTTAAGAAAGAATAAACAAATAATATTAATTAAATTTCTTTTTTTATCATAACTATTATTTCTGCTATCTGACTATTATTTCGTTTAATTATTTTCTCATTATGGAATTAATATTATACTCAGTGTTCTTTATTTCTATAACAAATTTAATCTTATCTTTATTTAAAGTGTAGCAGCAAAGCTATAACATTATATCTATATGGTTTTCTATTATTAATTAGCATTAAATAAACATTTAGTTTTATCTTCTACTCTGTGTATTTTCCTTAATTATATCTTATGAAGTTCATCACTTAATAAAAAATTTATATTATAAATTTGATCAATTACCAAAAATAACTTTACGTCGATAGTAATGGAGTGAAATATAGTAACTGCAACTGTTTATGCTTTTAAGGTTTTATTATATGAATATAGATCTAAATTCTAGAATGCTTTATAAATATTTTTGTATTAAGATTGATTAAATTTTTAAATATTAGGTATATAAAATCTATGACTAACAATTAAAAACTTAGCTCAATCAAATTTAAGACAATAATCTAAATAAAATAATTTATGCTATAAATAAAAAGATGATGAGGGCTGAGATTGGCCTTCTAGACTAAACTTTCTGGTTTTATGACTAGGAACAAGTTCCTTTCCTGTTGCTGAGAAAGTCCCTGGTCAGAGCCGTTTTCAGAAGGAAACAACGTCTTCATGATTATCCGCTCTTGATAGGGGCTTGAAGCCTGGCTACTCATAGCGATGGAGCTCCCTGGCAGCTGTGTCTTGAACACAACAGGATATCCTCATTATTCCTTAAAAAGAGAATGTCGGGTCGTCTAACTGAAAGAAGTTTCCGGTCCCCAAACTTTTAGTTAAAATTAATTAATTAATTAATTAATTAAATAATTGATGCTATATCCAAAAATTAGTATGTTAATGGATTTAGGAATTCATTAGTACAGTCATTTAATTTTATAGATAGAAGCATGAGGGATATGATTCTTATATGTATAATTTGCTCTTCTAATTTTGTTTAATTTTAAATAAAGATTGAACATAGCTACTTAAAAAAGGAACTTAAAAGTAATTTAAGATGCTTTCATTATATTTATAAATAAAATTATGTTAAGTGCATTGAAAATTAAATCATCGAATTTATACCTTTCTCATCTATTTATTTAATATAAGGAGATAATAGAAATCCAACTAAAATCAGTTTTGAATTTAATGCCTAAATATAAAATATGATATATTTGGAAATAAAATAATAATATTTATCAGCTTTATTTATTAAAATTTTGTATTATGAATCTCCAAAATCTCCTACTTATACTGCTTATATTATTCAATTTTCTAAAAGCTGAAATATACCAAATGAAAGGCAAATAATTTTAACATTTATTTAGATAGTTTTAAACTAAAGCCTTTCTTTAAAGACTAAATTACTAGGTAGACTTTAATTAGTCTAATAAATGAAAGAATACTTTTTAAACATTCTTCTCATTATTATCATTTTGGCTTTATTCCTAGATTTACTTTCCCTTTATATATGCACGACAGATTATCAAAATGCAAAGTAATTTAGCGATTTTTTAATAACTTAAGATATAATTACTAGTAGATAAATAACTATTCAGGCTAGAGATAATTATTTTATAGACTGAACTTCAAATATTAATAAGCAAAGCTAGGTTTAAGAAATCTTTTATGACAAAAATGAGTAAAAGTATTTAAGTCCTGGAATACATTTTGTACCTCAATTATTTAAACTGTAGGAAGAAGAATACAACTTTAAGATACCAGATATGTACAAAAAATACTTAATAATAGACAAAAAAATGATTAAAAAATAATTTAGTTCAAATCATTACTCAAGAATAATAGACCACGAAACATTATAAAAATAATGCATGCTTGATTGGAATAAGTTTAAGTTATCTAATGCAAAACTAACTTTTTGAACATCATGAAATCAAGGGTAAGTGACTAAAAAAGTTTTATAGTTCATTGAGACTTTTTTTAATTACCATAAAGAGGCTTAACTGATTATATTAATTGTAGATATTTAAAATCTTAACTGTAATGTGGTTAGTTCATTTTGATAGTATAATTATCCTATTTACATTATGAAGTTCGATTAAATTCCTTTTTTCTAAGATAGTCCTCTTGCATCACTTATTGAGAAACTGAGAAGGTCTAACTCTAGTGATTGATAAGAAGACTTGCCAATATTTATTAAATATACATTACTATATAAACTTGGTGGCATTTACTTTGACATTGAACGAGTATGACTTAACGAGTTTCCACCAGTAATGAATGGCTTTCCTTTGTATACTAACAGTTACAATTACTTATATTAGCAGGATGTTCTGGTTTTCTAAAAAGGACATTACTTCTTAGAGTAGGTTTTGGAATGGATAACTTTAAATTATATTCCAAATATCAAAAATTGAGAAATTATACTTCCTTAGAAAGTACTCAATCAAAACTATAATGGAACAATGCCTTTTGTAATTCAAAAGGACTATTTTCACTATTAAGCCAAATGGATAAATATGAGCCTTAAGGACCTAAATAAATGCTAAAGATGTTAATCTAGCAAGCAAGTTCTTAAAAGGTTAAGCAAAAACTTCAGAAACTTCAAAACAAAACAATTTCTATTTTAATTAAAGACGAAAAGCTAAAAAATGATGATTACACAGTTTAAACTGAAAACATTCTAACAGTCATTTTAAGCAAATTCACTGTGATACCTCATAGATTTTAGTAAAAATGTATATGATAATACTTTTAGTTAATTTGTTACATATAAACTTTATATTAAGTGATATAACACTAGACATCAAATTAATTATGTAAAATAAAGCATTTGTTAATTTTGGATGCATATACTAGTTATTTAACTATTATCTATATCCTCTATTATTTATCAAGTAACTAAAATTTTAAAATGTATCCTTTTGTTCCTTTAACTACTTCACAAACTATCATTATTATTATTATTATTTAAATCTCAAAGACCATTGATATTAGACTCAATTAGTCTGTTAGAGACTTGGTAGCCAAATACTATATTTAATATAATTAAATAGTAAACTGAATTGTATATAAATGTTGATCAATAGTGATTTATTAATTAATAGATGTAGATTAACTTATTTTAAAATATATATTTCTTAAAAGTAGAAAATATCTATATCAACTAATTTTTTCATTTAGATATCTAATTTATCTATAAGCTTTGTTTTATTTTTCTACTAGTTGTCATGACTGAGGTTGATATCTATCATAAGTATAGAGAATTTACTTATTAAGCTATTAAATTTTGATGGATTGCTTAAAATTATATTTGGTTAAAATCTAGAATATTTATATAATAAAGCATAAATAGGAGTTTATACTTCAAATTGGGATTTGCTTAGCAGGATACATATAAGATAAAGTAGAACATTAAAATCAAAGTTAAATTACTATAATGAACATACCTTTTTAACTAATGCTTATAAGAATTTGCTTGAAATATCTACTTATAAACTTGCTTTAATTTAGTTATTTCCAAGGTATTTAGAACGAGAAATGCTATAAAGGGAAAAATAAAAAGGAATTAAAAAAGTGATAATTTAATATGGTAGCTTGCTTGATGAGTTTAGATACAAATTTAATATAGAGAGTATATAACTGAAAAGTTGTATGAAGATTAAGCTAGTGTAGAATAATTGCTATTAGTCTTCTTAATTTTTAAATTGATTGCAAGATTAGTAGTTTTCCTTAAAATTAAGCATGATAAATATAAATATTTCAAAGGAAAAAGACATTCAAAAATTCTAGTGCTGGATAGTAGATTATTCAACTCTGATTCGTTAAAGATAATAAGAAGAAGTAGACTTATAGCTTATTTGCATATATTAATCAAATGTAGGCTAAAAAATGTTTATTGAGTAACTAAATTATCATTCTTAAGCTCTTTTAGATGAAGCAAAAAGATCAAAGAAAGATATAAATAAAAATATCTTTCCTTAGTAAAGAAAATAATAAAACTTAATATCAGAAGCAGATAAACATAGTATTAATGTATAAAATTTAATTGCATGTATATAATTAAAGAACTTAAAAACTATAAATAATGTATATAGATGTAGATAATTAGAAATTTGAAGAGTATATAGAAAGATAAAAAGAAAACATTATTAAAAGAGAAAGAAATATAAATAAGATATAATATCATAGGAATTATTTCAAGGCTTTATTAATCCAAGAGATAAATTGTGATATCACAATTTAAACAAAAAAGACCTTAACTATAAATAATTTTAAAGTTACTTAATTTAGAATAAATAAAAGTTAAATTAAAATAGATATAGCCATTAATAAATCTTTAAAAATCTAATTCTTTGGAAAACATACCAAAATATTTTTCTTAAATATATAGCTTTATTAATAAATTCATTAAGATATTTAATGAGGTGGTTAGTGAATTGAAAGATGCGTATCAGAATAATTATTCAATTTTCTTCCTTTTTTAATATAAATGTATTGTGAATATTCAAATAAAAGTATTTTTCACAATAATTTTTTAATTAAAATAGATATAAGCTGTAATCATCACTTTATTTAAATTTAAATCATGTATAGATTATAATTTCTATTATTTTAAGCTGTTTTAAGTTATTAACTTTTTCTCCACTTCTTTATATTATAAATATTATTTTTCAGATTTTAGATTTTTGATATTTTTATAATTTTTACCTAATATATCTGAAGCTTTAGAATTTCTTTTTAGATTTATATTTTTTAGTGTGTTTAAAAATTCTTATTTCTAGGATTATATTATATTATACCAAGACATGTTTATATATAAATATTAATTTGTCTATAATATTAATTCAATGATTTAAAATTTTAGCTTTTCTTAATAATTTTAACTTTTTTAAAGTTCTAGATTTAACCCTGACTTCTGGAAAAGGACACTTTTAACTAAATAATAAGGTAATTAAAAACTATTTACAAACTTTAATTATATCTGTAATTTAAAAATTACAAGTTCATTTATGTTTTATTTCTAAGTATTCCTTTTAGTTAGGATATATTTATCACTATTTAAAATTTATAATAGTTTTATATATTTTTTATTAATCAATTATCTTAAATTTAGCTTTAATTAATTCAATACTTACCTAAGATTTACTATACCTTGTAATTTTTAGCTGCTGCTTTTAAAAATAAAACTTAAAAAGAATATTCTAATTAAATTTCTAAGCAAAATAGAAGCTAATTGAATATATAAATAATGTATCATTATTATATTTTTGGAAATACCTTGGTGCAAATACTTTACTTACAACAAAAAAGAATTTTTATCTTTATGGTTTTTTTAATCTATCTGTATAAAATAAAATATTTGTAAGTTTTCTAAATCCTGTTTTAAAAAGAGTTTATATCTAAATAATAGTTTAAATGCTAACATGATAAACTGATTATTATTCTTAATAGCTTTGATTAAAGAACTATTAGCTATAAATAATTAGATTTATAATAGTTGTATTAATGAGATATTTAGATTAATTACTTAAATCTAAATATTTTTATTCTATAAACTAATTAAGAAATATTAAATTATATTACCTTATTCCCTATTTTTCAAATTATATTCATTATAAAAGAACCTAAATGTTTATTTATCTCACTAATTAATATAATGATGGAATTAGAACAAAAGAATGAGAAAATTAATTTAGGTATATAATTAAGATGATATTATATAGTTACTCATATCTTAAAAAATTACCATATTCAATAATTAAACAAAATTAAAAGGGTATTAGTTTAATTATTTAGAATACATCTTTATTTTTATAATACTAAGCTTTAATATAAGTAAATAATTATTTAGATTTGATGCTTTAATTATTAAATTGTTTATATAAGTCTAAAATAAATTAAATTCTAATATCATAGAAATAGAAATTTATGAGTATCTAAATATACATAACTAAGCTTTTCAATTTTACTAGGATTCTTAAATTAAGTTATTTTGCTTAAAATTAATTTTCTAATATTTTAATTTATAAATTCTTGCTTAATTAAATACCATAAGTTTTTATTAACCTTGCTTTATAAATTCTACATAGTTATAACTTTCATAGCAATTATTTGCTAAATATAATAATGTATACATTTCTTTTTTAATTTCCTATATTCAACTAGGCTATATAATTTAAAATAATAATTAAATTATTATAGTGTTTCAATCTGATACTCTGTAAAATAGTCTGCTAATAAACTATCTACAGCAAAAATATTCTATTTCCTGCAACGATAGAAATCCAAGATAGAGTAAGATAATAGGCATTAATAAGTGAAGATTTATATGCTGGGAAAAAAACATAAAATTCAACATTTTACATTATTGATAGTTTTATCTATAGGAAGATCTAACTTAATTTGATAACGGAAATGTAAAATTAAAAACTCTGGTTGAAAATGGAAACAAGAGCTTTGATAGCAGAATTTCAAAATGAGAAAGAGAAAAACATTTATTTAAAAGAGTAAATAAATAACTAAAAATGGAAAGAGATATTGGGATAGATATAGTCAATTTAGAAAATGAAATATAATTTATGGAAAGTAAAGAATAAAAAATAAAGAAGTAAATATGATATAGTAGAAAATGAAGTGAGCTATTTCCAATTATTATAGAAAAGGAAGAGAATGTCTTGATTTTAAAACATGAATCATTTCGAACGATAAAGAAAAAATTATTAAAGATTTGAAAAAATACTGAAGATATTAAAAATAGAGAATTTAAAGCAAAAGACTTTATTATATTGACTAAGAAAGAGTCTTAATGAAAATTCAGATGAATTATAGATTAAGAAAAACAGATACCTTAAACTATTAAGGTTTTCAAGATAATAGAGAAAGTTGATGAGAGTTTATACATTAAGTGCTAGAAATAAGGAGTGAGGTACAAAAGCCTTTGTATTTATATTAAATAACAAGCTTCAGATATTTATTAATTATCTAAGTTAATATCTGATCATTGCATTAAAAATTCTACTTGTGATATTATAAGTTAAATAAATAAAATAAGATAAACCCAACTTTAATTATATGATAAACTAACTGTTAATTTTAATTTAAGCTGTATCTGATTAAGAAATTATATAAATTCAAATCGAATATATAGCATCATTTTATTATTTGCTTTCTTTAAAAATGCCTAAATACATTAACCATACCCAGCTATTTTATTATATTAAGAACGATGTTCTCAATAAAATGATCATATTATATAAAAGATTTATAAGATCAAAACTTATTAATTTTTAGACTATGTCATCATCACTCTTTACTCCATAAAAGGGCAATACTAGTAAATCCTTTAAGCTTATACTTTTAACTTTGCCTTAAAAAGCAAAAATTTAGATAGCTAGAATTAAAACATAACATCGGGCTAAGTAGCAACATTCACGTATTATCTGATTAATTATCGAATTAAATAAAAGAAAAAATCTCAAGTAATAGCACTATCTCTATTATAATTTAAACCTTCCATTAAGCAAATTACAATCTTTCTTTACCATATACACCTTCCCTATTATATCTATAAAAATAATCAAAAAATATGAAAAATAGGCTGAAGTTAGAAATAAAGTTACCATGATATATTAAATTTAGAGGTATATGATATATAATAATGCCTTTATTTTTACACTAGAAGAATTAGTTTTTTAGATTTAATATTATTAACTATTATTTAATTAATTTAGCTTAGTCAATTTACTCTTCACTACACTTTTAGACTTTAAATGTTAATAACTCATTATAGGATACAATATATGTGGAAGTTACTAGGAATATAAATACTTTTATTAGGGATGGAAGAGGTTTAGAAGAAAGGGGTATAAAGTTTGAAAATTCTTTCATTTTTAAAATTTATAAAAAATGGGATTGGAAATCTCATGCTGTGGTGAAAATCGTGAAAGCAAGAAGTAGAAACCGGAAAAAAGCGAGAATAATGGAGATGAAGATTTAAATCCAGAAATATCAATTTTAAGTGTAGAAATGACAGAGGAAAGAAAAGATTGAAATAAGGCCTTTGTTGACTTAAGATCAGTTCCTTTTAAAAATATACAGGCGAAACTTTCATATTTCGAGGATTTGAAAAATGATTTTACCTTTGATAACTTGTAAATAAAGAGCGAAAAGTATGATTTATACTACAAGAATGTCCTAAGTACTTTACTCTAGCAGAAGTTTACTCTACAAGTTTTTTAGGTAAAAGGCTAAAATGGAAAAATAATTGATAAATAAATAGAATTTCTACAAAGGTTAGATCATCCTTTTCTAGCTTCTTCTGTGGAATATTTCTAAGATTAAAACGAATTTACAGTAGTAATGAATTAGCTTCCAAGCTATTCATTGTAAGACATTATTAATTAATAAAAAAAATTTGAAGAAATCTAAATTCGTAAGTTAGGATATTCCCTGCTACTTTTAGCTCGCTACCTTCGTAAGAATAAAACTATTCTTTTTAGCTTCACTCCTGAAAATATTTTCATTTAGAACCCAAGAAACTTTAAGATCATCAAACTTACAAGATTTACAGAGTCAATTGTATTCGAGCACAAACCTTCAAGCAAATCTATTGAGAGATAGTTTGACTAAAACTACTATTTTTCAAATGAGCTTTATGATTACTCTCAAAAAGTAAACTGCTCAGCTGATATATTTGCCATTGGAATAATTATCCTATAGATGGCTTTAGGAGATCATCCTAAAAATATGATTAAAGGTTGAGAGTAAAATACATAGAATAACAAGAATAGTAATCATGAGCTACTTTTTAAGTTACTACGGTAAAATAAAAAGTATATGTCTGAAGCATTATACGATCTATTATAAATGTGCTTTCAAATAGATACCTAAAAGCGTAATTAACCTGAATAAATGTTACAATTAGGCTTTTTCTAGGCTAAATCATCACTTAAAAGACAGAATAGAGAGTTCTTTTATAAGCTCACTGCATATCCAAAACTTAACGTTTGGCAAAGAATAATCTTCTAGTTTACCGTGCTGAAATTATTTAAATCTCAGTCAAAAATTAAATACGAGCAATCATTTTTAAGGTTGGACAAGCAAGGAAAAGGTTTCATAACTGAATCAGATTTATGTTAGATCCTGCTTAATATAAAATAGGATAACTAAATTTATTATGATACATTTTCTTCTGGAAAGGAACCTTTCGCCCTATCTTAGCAACTGTTTTCAGTAATAGATACAACAGGAGATGGAGAATTTAACTTCAGTGGTATCCTTTTTATATTTAGAATACCTAGTTACGCATATGTTTTGGAAAATCAGTCCTCAAGAAATAGATCTGACTCTAGATTTCCTCTTTTCATGGATGGATACAGTAATATTTTATACAGTATCAATAAGACCTAATTTAGTTCTATAACATTTCCAATATTCCCCAGTTTAGTAAAGACTAGCAAAAAGCTCTATTAAAGCTCCTTAAAGAACTTGATTAGGATGGCAAGAAATAATTAACTAGGTAGTAGTTTGTTGATGGAATTAAGAAAAAACTAGAAATGAATTTTAAAATCTTAAATGAATCTATTCAGAATTAGAACTTCGACTACTAGATATTTGACTCGCTTTATTACTCTTGACCTTTAGCTTTTATAAAGTTTATCTTTTTTATCTTTTTTCTGTTTTTTATTATTATATATAATTAGTTCCCTTTCAGCAAAGGCATCGTTTTGTCTAAAGTTTTTAATTTAATTATTTAAGTTAATATGGATTGAGATAGATTTAGGTTTTTATTTTTCTTTTAGATATAAATCAAGAAATCAATAAACCTATCTCATTATAAGCACTTCCAATTAGATCAATATTCTCTTTCACATCTTAGTAAAATGCCTTACGAAATGGTATTAAGCTAGCTATTTTCCCCTATATGTTGTAAATATTTTAAAGCCATTCCATATATGTTTTTAATTAAGAACATAAGCATTTAAAATAAACCTTGCTAATTGTTTAAAAAAGACTGAAATTATTTGAAAGATAGAGAAGAATGGATGTAATTCAACTAATTTTACTTCATATTATATAGAAAAAAGAATAAATTCCTTTTCTAAAAAACATAATAATAGCAGAGGAGAGATTTACGAATTGGATACAATGGCAACCATCAGTATATTAGCCCTTAACCAAAAATTTTATTATCTAAATCTGATTAATTAATTTCTAAATAAAATCTCTTTCCCTAAAAAAGGATTTTTAAGTAAATAATAATTGAAGATTTATAAGAAAGAATAAACATTGGAAGAGCCAAATATAAATATTTATATCTTAAAACTTTAAAATACTCTAGTTAAGTCTAAATTTCTAGGTTTATAAAATTGAACGATCTCTATTTTAAATAAAGACATTTAATATAAAAAAAAGATATAGTAAATGATTTTAGGATTTATGGGCTTAAATTAATTCAGCACTTTTTGTGTAGTTTATCTCGAAACTCGTAAGCTTAAAAACACTTTGAGATTCAAATTCTAATTAAAGTGTTAAAGAAGCTAATTTTTTGTATAATGATTGAGTTTTGATTGAATTTACCAATTAGTTAATCATATATCATGTGTGGAGAGATTAGAATAATAAGGTACTCTTCTTATTTAGTTGCTTAATATCTATAAAAATAATGTAATACATAATAAAATAAATAAAATAAAGAGTATAGAAGCTATTTATACTCAAAAGCAAGCAATCTTATACAATCAACTAGTCTAACATTTTAGCTTTATCCGCTATATGCTCTAATTTACTTTTCTATGATAGGATTTTGTTTTATTCATACCTTTTTCTCATTTTATTATCTTTATTTCACTTTATCTTACTATTTTCAGTAATGACTTTCTTTTTTTCTATTTTGTTATTAATGAACTAGCATTAAATATACAGTCTATTATATTGAGTTATCATAATTATTATTATATCATGCTTCTAGCTTTTTCTATTACATTCTTTCTATTGATTTTCTCCCAAAAATAAGCGACTTTTTTTAACTATTAAAATTGTATTTTAAATTCATAGTCGAGTCAATTTTAAAAACTTACAAGAAATATACAAAGATTTGTTTTAAAAGAATTCTAAAAGAAACACTAAATTAAGCATTTTAAGGCAATAAATATTGCTCAATAGCATTCAAGAAACTAGCTTGCATCTCCTGAAAAATTGATATAGTTAAATTAATGAAAATATGAAAAAGCAAGAGGATATATAGAATAAAATCTCTAAAATAAAATGCATAAAAAGATATCCTAAAAAGATTTATTCTTCTAAGAATGTCTAATCTAAAGTAAGATTGTATATAAATTGCTTTAATTTTAACAATAGTGCAACTTCATAAAATTGAATGCAAAGATATAAGCAAAATAAATGATCCATAAATGTATATATATAACAACTGAGAAACTAAACTCTAAAATAATTTACCACTAAAAAGTAACAAAATTTGCAATGTAATAAGTTTTTTGTTTATAATCTTTAATTTTTCTCTGAACTTTAGCTATTTTCCTAGATATAATAGCAATTCTGCCTGCCAATAGATATAAATAAATTAACATTTATTCATAATTTTTAATTTTCTTCTTTCTTCATTTTTTTTAATTTGATTTAATGTAAAGTGGATGCATTGCATTTAATAGATATAATGATATTAGAAATAAAGTAAGCAGCTTTATTGATTTTATTTAGCTTATCAAATCTTTTTAGTTTTATTGATTTTCTTTATTATTCCTCTTTTTTCTTTTCTGCCTGACTTAAATACTAATTATTTGTAAATTTTTGCTTAAAAATATTGAATCAAGCTTGTTTTCTTTTTAGATAGTTTATCATTTAAATAATTTAGACTATATATTTCTTAAGTGTCTAATAATTTTAATATTAATGCTTTTAGGTTTATGCATGCCTTTTGACTTAAACTATCTTATAATATATTCTTATTAACTTTAAAATTGGCTAAGATTAATTTTAATCTTGCTGTTTATTCATGTTTACTTAGACTTATTCAAAACTAATTTCCTTTTACTTAATTGAAGATTCCAATTTTTAATTACTATTTCTGGTTAAGAAGCAAGCAGCTAACAAGTTATAAATAAGGTTATTTGTATAAGCAAGTAAGACGAGATGGTATAATAAATAGCATAATATATTTAATAGTTTGAATACCCTTATTTAGAGATTTGATATATATACCTTCTTTATCTTAATGCATATTTAATATATTAACTATATCCTAAGCTTCATATAATTTACCTGATACTTTCAAAATAGAAAAGTTCTTTAGTTGCTAATAAATTAAATCTTTAAGTCTATATAATAAGAAACTTAAATTCTAGACATTATAAAAAAGTTCTATACTCAGGATTTTAACTTTCATATGTTTATTTTTATTTCTATTTTAAGCATGTAATTATTATACATTTATATTGCTGTATGACACCTAGAAGATAGAAGAAAAACCAAAATAATAAAATTTATGTATTTAAAGTATTTTAGCAGCCAAGTTAAAATTATTTAACTTCAGATAAAAATATAAACAGGATAAGAAGGGACTTTTTTAGGCAAGTAATGGCTATGATATTGATATATTAGGTATTAGATATAAATTTACACAATAAAGAATCAATATATACATATTAATTCATAATTATATCTTCTATTATTTTATTACATTAAGCTTTCAAAATCTGATTATATTTTATGTTCATTGCATTGGTAGCTTTATCTAATTTTATAACTAGAGAAAAACAATAATATTTATAATTTAATTAATTGATTTAATAATTTTATAGTTAAGCATATCTAAATTTAAGACTCAATTAAAATTGTTTATATTTAAGTTCTTAACTTCAGATAGTTAATGCTTTTAACAAGGAAAATATTTTAATTAATTTAATAAAAATTTATTAATTAAGATTCCAATTTAAATAAGATGCTTCAGTTTATTTAATTTTTTTATTTCGTACCTTTTGACTCGCCTTGCTTCTTTTCTTCTTTTATTTTACTAACAATCCTCAACATATTTTTGTTATTCCTATGCATCTAATTGGTTTTAAATGCTTACCAAATCTTAATTGTCTTTTATTTCGTAAATCCTGTGTAAATTTTTGAATTGTAGATATACTATTAATAATTATTTATAATTAAATTGCTAGCTAAAGTATTTTTAGTCATAATTTATTAATCTTTCTAAATTTTTCTAGGAAATTTATCAGAATTCTACAATTATGTCCTAATAGTAGATACATTCGAAGATATGTTTAAATTTGTAATTTCCTCTACATATATACAGAGCTAAATTTTCACAGAATAATGACACAAATGTAAATAAAATTCAAAAGTATAAGAATGAGTTCTATCTTTAAATTGATTGATGAAGCTATAATAAAAATGGAAAAAAACCCGGAAGTCTAAACCTTGAATTCTAACCTTAAAGATCAATCTTAAATCTCAGTTAACTAACAAGAACCAAGAATTCAAAAAAGATAAATCTACTCCTGTTAAGGATTGGGAAATACGGAATTTCCTAGCAAACTGAAAAAGCTTGAGAAACCCCACGAGCAAGACATTATTTAGCTTTATTCATTAATTGAGAAAATGAATACCGAAATATAGATCCTGAAGGCGGAAAACTTGAATCTTAGACTTCTTTTGTAAGATAGAAA
Organism: Loxodes magnus; assembly: GCA_946699065.1. Lineage (NCBI taxonomy): Eukaryota > Ciliophora > Karyorelictea > Loxodida > Loxodidae > Loxodes > Loxodes magnus. The sequence continues at coordinate 83,142 of CAMPDV010000248.1, forward strand.
AAAGGAAGATCAAGACTTGGTAAGTCAAGTTTAGTTTTAAATTGAAGCCTTAACTTCCTAATTTGAACTATTAGGAAAAAACCTAGAAGCAAATCAATAGAAAATTAAAGAAGAAATTCGATTACCAATCAAAAAAAACTAACTTCAATCAGAAAAGATGGAAATTGAAAAAATGTAAACAGAATAAAAATTTTAATTTAAGCCTTTAATAAAACGATGATATTGTTGTCAAAAGGTTGGAAATTTTTGGAGGTAATGTCCGAAGTGAAGAAGAGTGCTTGAGCAGAACCGTAAAGAATTTGGAACATCGAGGAGGCTATATTGTAACTACTCTGGAGGTATTTACAGAAAGAAGCTGATATTAAATGATTCAAGTGTGACACTAATCAAACAGGATCTTGGTAATTAATAGTAACAGTATAAATAGCTTTAAAAGGACAACAATGACCTTAGAATTTGTTTAGAGAAGTTGGAGAAAAATTACAAGAAGATGGAAGAATAATTCTATGAGCTTATTGAAGAGAAAGAAGAATTATCTCAGTTTGAAATTGATTCAGATGAAGACATGTACTGTTGAGTATTGAATATAAAAACTTTTATTATCTTTAATTTGAGGAAACATTTCCTCTAATTAAAGATGACCCTAACCCTTATAGTTAAAATTAATTAATTAATTAATTAATTAATTAATTAATTAATTAATTAATTATTCTTTAAATTGATGATATTTCTTGACTATATTCCTTGTTAAGCTTATTATAATTAGTTTCTAGAAATTTATAAAGTGCTTCAAGTAATTCTTTGAATATCTTTGCATTGAGCATGTTTCTATAGCGAAAAGTTATTTCTTATTAAAATTTGTTTCCTATTTTTTCGTCTATCTAGTTCTCAATAGAAAGTTAGCTGAAAATAATTTTTTCTTAATTTAAAGAATGCTAAATAAATATTACTTTGTCTTCAAATTTAAAATCTCATACTTATTCTCAAAAATTTTATACTTTATTAGCAAATAATTTAGATAAGAATAGCAAATAATTGAATATAAATATTGATAACTTTCTAATTTAGATCTTAATAAATAATTATAATATTTAATTATATTCTTCTTTTAATTATTATATTATATATAAATAAATAAGGAGGAACAATCCTCCAACTGAAACTGACTTAAACTCTGGTACCAGGAAGTACCTCATAGGTGAAGAATTAACCAAGGGAAGAGAAGACAAGATCGAAAAGGCATCAAGTAGCATTAATGACGAAAGATGCCAGATACTAAGATCTCTTAGGGTTGCATTCCGATCGTGGCCCTATAGAAGACAAATTCACAAAGAAATGCTAGCACTGTGAAAGACTTCTGCAAGAAATTTTTAGCTTTAAAAATTTTTATTAAAGAGCTGCACACCATTGAGGTGCTACGCGCTCTATAATCTCACTTATTTATTATATTAAAATTATTGTAAAAATATTATAATATTCCTTATATTTTTTCAAAGATAAATGAATAATCTTGCTCTTTAATTTTCTCTTTATTATTATATAATTTTATTTGCTTTTTCTTTTTGTTATTTCAAATTTAAATTGCGCATTTATTAATATTTAAAAATTTTAAGTATATATATTTTATATTTAAGTTTAAATATAGATGAATAAATAAACAATAGTATCATTAATTATCTAAAATATTTATAGTTATTTTAAAATAGATATTATAATAACTAGTCAAATTATGTTTAAATTCTAATTAAATTTACAGTATAATTATATTTATTTATTTTATTTTCTTAGTGTTTTTATATTAAATTAATAAACTTCTAAAAATTATAAATATTTTATATATTAAATTTAATAATTCAAATGATAAAAAGCAACTAAAAATAATTATCATAATACCAAAATAAACTTTCTAATTTCTTTTTATTTATTTATTTTAAGTTTTAAAACTATTTATATAAAGGATTAAATTATCCTACATTAAGCTTTTTCCCTTTTTTATTGTTATATTTTTATCAAAATTTATTACTTTAGCTTTTCCTTAAAGGCTATATATAAATTAATTAATTTGAAATAGGCAATTATTTCTATAAATCTAATTAAAATTAATAATAATAATAAAATACTTAAAAATTTAAGTGCTTGCTTCCACTGGACTTTCAACCAAGTACCTACTTCAATTTTATTCACAAGAATGAATGGCGTGACTTTTTTTTATATTTGGTAGATTATCACTTATAATTATCTTTGTACTGGTAAAATTTTATATTTATAAACTATTTTTTTCAGTATTCAGAGTTATTTTCATCCTTCATGTTCTTTGTTTTTTTCTTAATTTTATTTTTTTCAGACTCGCCATTATTATAAAATACACTATACTCATTTGCATTACAAGTAAATTTTGATCTATTTTTCTTTATTATTTTCTGAAATATTTTTTAGTAATTATATTTTCTTTTGTAAATTTGAGTCTGTCTGCTCGTCTTATTTAATTTATTTATCACTTAATTTAACTTTTTGTGTTTTTTAATAATAATAATAATATTAATTTTAAGTTTTCCGTTTTAGGGATTTCCAACCCCGTCAGGAGGACAGCAGTTCTTGCTCCCTGCTGTTAAATATAAATGTTTGGGACGTCCAATTTTAGCGAGATTGGGAACTCGGGTTTCTCCAGGTTTTCCTTCCTTTTACTTGATATGGCTCCATCTTGATCTTGTATATTGAACCATTCGGGTTGCAATACATTCTTTTCATTCTTGCTTCTTCTTTTTTCTTCTTTTGTTATTCTTTTATCCAATAGTTTCTTTATTTCTATTAGAATTTCTAACAACTTCCGATAAAATTGTCATATGCTTCCACAGCAGAAACATTTCTTTTTTATTTCGAATTATTTTCCTTGATTTTTTTGTTCTTTCTAGGCTTCGATTTCCATTTGTATAGCTCCAGTTTCGCTTTACTCTTTCTTAAAAGTTTACAATTTCTCTTCTACTTTTCCGAATCTGCTATCCAGTTCAGTCTGTTTCTAAAGCTAATTTTAGGATTCGTTAGTCTGACTTTGTGAGATATTCCAAAAGGCGTTAAGATCTCTTTCCTAGGACATAAGTCTTGACTCAATTCCTTCTGCTAGGTCTAGCTTTGCCATCAGCATATCATTGTCCTTCTTCAATCTCTTGACTTCTTCCTGGAGGTTCAGTACCACTTTGATGAGCTACTCCATGGTCATCTGGCCAGAAGGGTTGAACTCTGATACCTCCTGGTGGAGAACAGATTTCATCTGTTTCCTCGGTTTCTCGCTTGCGGCTGGAGTTTCCGTGTGTATATTCTTCAAGGTTGGCTTTCGTTCGTTTTATTAGATTCCAAGTTGTTAGTTCAGTGTTGTTTAAGGTTGTGATAGAGAAGATTGTTAAGATTATTAAGACTTGGCTTCTTGCTTCCTCCGTTCCTTTTTGGCTTATGAAGAGGTGGCATAGAAGCCTGACTTGAAACCTTCAACCATTTTTTTTATTCTTTTGTGTTTTCTATAATCATATTTTAATCTTGACTTAATATTGATTGAGGTTACTAATACAGTAACTAAACTTCTACTAAATTATTTTAGATTATTTATCAAAGAAATATTAATATTAAAGAAATCAAATTAAATATAATTCTTTTATAAAACATTAAAAAAGATAAGAGAGCATAAAAATGATCCAATGTTGATTGAAGAAGAAATTATCAGAAAACTTTAAAGAAAATAGAGATAAATAAAGATTAGAAAAAAATACTTTTGTTGTGGAAGCTTTTGACATTTATATCGGAAATATAAGAAATTCTAACAGAAAAAATGAATTATTGGATTCAAGAAAAAAGAAGAAACAAGAAACAAGATTAAGCCGAATGTATTACAGTTCAAGTGAAGAAATTTATAAAATCAAGAAAGATGCGATAATACAAGAACAGGAAAGGAGAGGGAGTTAAACCTATTCCTAGTTCCCAATCTCGCTAAAATTGGCGATGCCAAAAGCTATTATTTAACAACAGAGAGTATGAATTGCTGTCTTCCAGACAAGGTTGAAATATCTCAAAATGGAAAAATTAAAATTAAACATTATTATTATTTAAAAAAATTAAAATAAAACCAAATTTTATATCAGAAATCTTTTAATTCTCTTCTTTAGAAGCTTTTTCAACCAATACCATTTTGAAAGGATATTTCACAAAATTCTTTATGATTATTCACACAAATTATTCGTAAAATATTATAAAAATTATGAAAATAAGTAAAATGATATATCTCATTAAATAAATAAATATTTAATTTTTTATATAAAAACTGAATATTTTAAAAATTATATTAAATTAGCATAAAAATAATTAGGTAACAAAAGTAAAAATGTTTAGATATAAAATATTTTAAAATCTGCTAAGCTATAACTATAAAATATTTATTCATCAAATATAAAAAATTAAATTTACTTTATAATAGAAGATAAAATTAAGAATTTCTAACTAGCAATTATAAAATTTTAAAATGATAAATTCGTATATTATAAGTCTAAAATTTAACAAATACATTTATTAGTATATTTACAAATTTATAAAAAGCATAATATTTTTAAGGATTAAAATAGTATCTTATTAATCTAAAATTAATAAAACATTAAAAATAATAAATTCGATGTAAGTAAGTATTTATAGACATAATAAAAAATAGAATGTTTATTAAAATATAAAAACTAATAATTTGTTTAATATAGGCAAATAATATGTAACTTTGCACTCAAATTATTTTTGTAATATAATACATTGTGGAACTTTTAGTAGCTCCTAAATAATGTAAAAATATGTTCTTAAAACTGAGTTATAAAACTAGATAGATATAGATAAAAAGTTTATTAAAAAGTAAAAATTATACTAATAATAGATATAAAAGTTTAAATATTTTGAATATTGGAACATAATTGCATAAGTATGATTGAATGTAATATACAAATTATGTTTAAATTAAGCTTTTTATTTTCTTCAAACACTCAATCAATCTCTTTATTAAAATTAATCTTGAAAAGATGCTTTATAATTTTCCTTAAATTTCTCCTTTTCCATCTGAGGGATTTATTGAACTTTCATTTTATAACTTGAGTATTTCTAATCTTCTCTTATTAGTTCCTTATGCAAGATTTTGATTATTTTATCTACTTTAGGAAATCAGACTATAGAAAAACTCTAATGATATAGTTCTAATCAAATAAGCTATCTAATCTTTGTCCACAAGTATATTTTATTTTTAGAAATTTATCAAAAACTTTAATTTAATTTAATTATTCTTCTTAGACAATCTTTAACTCTCCTAAAAAATGCTTCTAATTTCATATTTTAGGCATATTTGAATCAATAAAATTATAAATATGTTTTTAATTCAAAATTTTAATTTAGTTTGCTACTTTACTTAATATTTAAGAATCTTAATATTGATATGAATTAAATTATTTTTAAAAACATTTAGCGGGATTTCATATTAAGTTTAGAAAAAGAATTAGAAAATAAAAAATTAAATAATTTTTTTACTTATTTATTCAAATATTGAATAGTTTCCATTTAAGAAGAAGTTAAAATTTTAGATTAGTAAAATAATTAGTACTTATATATATATCCATAATCGATGAAAAATAGTAAAAATAAACTAAATAGGCTGATTATAAAAATCTGAGAGTTAGAGAATTTTTTAAGATTTTTAAGATTTTTAATTTTTTATATTTTTAAATGTAAAATTTCTAAGAATAATAATTTTTTTGTTGAATTAGTTTATTTAAAAAGTAAATAAATGGTAGATTTATAAAATTAGTATTTTTAATATTTATCTTAAATATTGTTAAATATAAAGTTTTAAATTATAATATTTTTTAATTTTTTTAATTAATTAATTTATACTTTTTTCTCTTTTAGTAATTCTTTTAAATAATTTAAGTTGATAGTGTCAATTAAATAATTAGTAAATTTTATTTTAATTTTTGAAAAATGAAATTTCTTAAGTTTTGGTTATAATTTAAGTTTGATATTTGAGTAGATTTGGTTAAAATCTAGATTACATAATTGATTATATGTTTGATCTAAAGATGAATATTGAAAATATTAATTTATAATATCATTTAGAATTATATATTTTGTTAATATTTTTTAAATTATATTTAATTAATTATTTTGCATTTACTTTGTTTTTTATAAAATATTAAGAGATTTTATATAAATTATTTTAAATTTTTACAAATAGAAAAATATTAATTTTCCTTATTTTCATTTAAAATATTATTCTTAATAAGAAATCACAATTTTATTAAATATTTTATCTAGAGGATAACAAAATTTCTTATTAGTCTCTAATTAAACCTATAATAGTTAAAGGACTTAGAATATTTGCAAGTACAAGTAAAAAGGAATTTTCTTTTAAGTTTTTATGAATTAATATTACTAAATAAGGAGGCTATAATATATTAAGCACTTGATTTTAAGATAAATAGAGGACTTTAGATATATGAATAATTGACTCTATTGAAGAGCTAGCTTTTCTTGGTTTAATTATATAAAAGAATAATGTTTTCTCTTTACTATTTATTTTATATAATTACCTAAATGTTTTATAGAACTAGTATCATTAATACTTTAAATATATTCTTATACTCACTAAAATAAACTTAGATAAATTAAGACTACATTTTTTACAAAATGTACCTATCAGCTTTCCAAACAAAAGTTAATTACAAAAGATAGTTAATAAAAAGGAATATATAAATATAATTTAAATTTAGCAAAATTATAAATCATCTAAAAATCAAACTTATTTTAATGCCTAACTTTCAAATCATTAACTATCTATATCATCAGATTTCAATCTTTTCTAATCAGATTAATAAATGTATAAAGCAAAACATGTACAATTCTTTATTACCAACACAAACCTATACAATAATAGTACACTAATCAAATGTATTAACAGTAAATCATAATCTCTTAGATTAGTTATATTACCTAATCTAATACTTATATTATCTTACAAACAAACATATTATGCTAAGTTCTTTCATTCAGAAAATAATAATACAAGATATTATAAATATGCTTACTTAAAAGCTTATCATTTTCTAAATATCAAACTACTAATTCTAATAAATAGACTATTAATAGTGCTAACTATATAATATAGATTTGTATAGAATAATAGATTTAAGTTTTTATCTTTAAATTATCTAGAATCATTTAGCTATTATTAATTACAAATTATCATTACTAAAATAACACAAATAATTAATATTACTTTGCTATAAAAACAGAAACTTATCTAAATCTATTTATTATAACTAATCTAATATCTAAATTAAAGAGAAATTTAATTAATAACTAATAAAGCTAAAAGGATAAAATATTAAGTATTTAATAGACATAATTAAACATATTAAAGCTTATTTTAATAATATAATTAAATATTACTATTTAATAATTGTAAGATTAAATTAGTGATACACTATTTCTATTTAGATTAAATATTTACTTTTTACTACTTATATTTATTACATTTAGCCTATTTTGCTTAGAATAAGCATTAAAATAAATTATATTAGTTTATTATTTTAAGAGAGACTTTTATAAATAAAAAGTTTTAATGAAATAATAGTAAGAAAGTGGACAAATAAAAGAGTTTATCTTATAAATTCTAAAAATACTTTGTTTTAAATAATTTGGTGCTTTTTTAATATTTATTTAATCTAATTAATAAGAAACTTATTTTATTTCATTTTTTATTTAGTAAAAAGCTTAAATAAATAATTTTTTGATTAGTGAAAAATAATAATTAATAGCAATAGCTTTAAAAGAATTGTAATATTTTATTTATCATTTAAAAGGTCTAAAATGAAATAAGGTTTTCTTATTAAAAGTCTTTGATTTAAATCACGAATAAGTAGTAATAAATAAATTTATATTAAATTTATTATAATAAGGATATAATTCTTCGTTATAAACTTTTGATATAATAATTTATCCTTATATTTAAAATTAAAAAGATATAAAATAATTAAAATTGTAAAAGCTTGTACACTATTAGTTTAATATCTTGTCTTGTTTTAAGACAAACATAGAAAAATAAATGTTTAAGAAATAAGATATTTATAAATATGTTTAATAAATAATTTTATTGTTTAATTTTATTGAAATTGAGTCAGTAAAATTTATTGAGTTATTTTATTTAAATATTTATAGAAGTAAGTTATAAAATTAAAATGGAGAAAAAATCAATGGAGAAAAAAGAAAAGCAATTTACTAAAATTATTTTTTTAAGAAAACTCTTAAGAGCGAGAAGCCACATATTAGGGAAAATATCTCTACTTCATTTTAAGTATGAAATTCTGCCTAACTTATGCTACTAAAAGCTTATAAATAAGATCAGTTATGACCAAAGTAAAGGTATTTCTTTAATATTTTTTAGACTAGGTCATTACTCACACTTCACCTGTTTACTCGGTAGCCATATCAAGTGACCTGAATTGAATTGTATCAGGTTCAGGATATCCTGAATATTCGATAAAGATCTGGAATTTCCAGACAGGTGCTCTCATAAGAACTATAACAGGGCATACTAATACAATTTACTCGGTAGTAATCTCCCCAGACTCTAGCTATATCGTATCAGGATCTGCTGATACAACCATAAAGATCTGGAATTTATAGACTGATGCTCTCATAAGAAATTTATCAGGACATTCTTCTACAGTTTACTCGGTAGTAATCTCCACTGACTCTAGCTATATCGTATCAGGATCCTCTGATAACACCATAAAGATCTGAAATTTCCACAATGGTGCTCTCATAAGAACTTTGTCGGGACATACTTATACAGTTAGATCGGTAGTACTCTCCTATGACTCTAGATATATTATATCGGGATCTTGGGATGCAACTATAAAGATTTGGGATTTCTAGACAGGTCAACTTGAACGAACTCTTACTGAGCATTCAGATTATGTTTAATCTAAGGATAATAGGCATATCATATCAGGTTCTTATGACTGTACTATTAAGATATGGGACTTCTCTTCTGGTTAGTGTATTCGTACTCTTCAAGGTCACGTAGATGGTGTACGTAGTATTCAGTTAAGTGTTGATTCAAGTGTAATATTTTCTGGTTCAAATGATCATCTAATCAAGATATGGAACTTTGATACGGGTGAGTGTATCTAGACATTACAAGGGCATGAATAAACAATAAATTCTATAGCATTGAGTGTTGATAATAGATGGTTGGTATCGGGAGCGGGTGACAGCACAATAAGAAAGTGGAGGATTTCGAGTTGAGAAACTTATGATTTGACTTAATTAAATTTTACGATTAAATATATAAGATATTGGTAATGCATTTAAATGAATGTTTAATGTTAATTATGTTTGTTATTTTATGAAGTGTTTGCTTTATATATTTATTTAAAATTTGTTATATTCTTAAATATTATTGGTTTAAAAAAGGTTGAGTAATATAGGTTATTGAAATTAGTGAAGTATGTTGATTTAAAGTGTTAATGTTTAAAAATATTAAAAATATAATTTTGGTAAAAGAAGACAAATAATAAATTTAAGTTTAATTTTATGATATAAAATTTTATAGATTAATTTTTAGATTTTGTAAAAATTTCAAGTTGAGTATAAATTATCATTTTTTTTGTGAAGTAGTTATTATTTATAAGGTTAAAGTTAGTTTATAATTTTGAATATTAATTAAAAAATTTAATTAAGTATTTTATTTATTTTATTTTAAATTAAATTTTTTTTTAATTATTAATTATTATAATTAATTATTATTGATTATTATTATTTATTATTATTAAATTTTAATTTTTATGTTCAACATGTTACGTTTCTAATTAGAAATTTTTTTTTCTGATGGTAAATTTTTTATTTATCTTTCAATTTTAGAGCTTAAATTTCATGAAAATAAAAAATTTGTTTTATTACTCAGCGTTTTACACTACCAAAGATTTTCGGCACAGAATAAATTTAATTATTTCGGAAAAAAAATTTTAAAATTGGAATAAATTTTCAAGAAAAAATTCCAAATATAAAAGATTTTTGAGAAAAAAATAGGAATAAAAAAATTTTATATTCGAAATAGAATTTGGAAATCTTTTTTGTTGAAATGGTATTTTGTAAAAATAAAAAAAAAAAATTTTGTTAGGAAAATTTTTTGATTTGAAGAATTTTTAACAAAATTGTTTTATTTTTAATTTAAAAATATATTTTTGATAAGGTAAATTATTTTTGAAATTATAAAATAATTTAATGTTTATTCTTTGGAAAAAATACAATTTTTAATTTTGAACTTCTTTTCGAGTAAATGAAAAAATTCGCTTTAAAAATTTTTAATGTTTTAAGAATTTACTTAAATAAAAAGTATCTCAAGAAAAAAGGAGATATAATTAAATAAACCATGAAATCGTGAAAATATTATCCTTTTTTCGCTCTGAGTTATTCGCAACAAAAGATTTTCGGGATGGATAAATCCTTTTCTTAAAGAGATAGAATTTTAAAAGATTTGAAAAGTTTTTAAATGACTTTTAAGAAGTAAATTCAAAAAAATAAATTACAATTTTAGGAAGAAACAAAATCAGTAAAAATTTTTTTCTATAAGAGGGCTTAAAACTACCTTTTTAATAGATATTGCGAATTTTTAAAATAACTAATCAAAAAAAACTAAAAAATCTCTTTATAAAAATATGATCAATCAAATAGAAAAAATGAGGTACAATACATCTGTAATAATAAATTTTAGGCCAATTTACAAAGAATCTAAAAAAGGTAATTAAACAAGGATCTAAATAATATATCTAACCTAACTATATAAAATATAGAAACAAAAATTTATTAATCAAGTTTAAAAATATTCTGCTTTATTATAATAATTAGAAAAACATTAAAAATCGAAAAGATGAGTAAAAGAAAAGAGCTTACTACGACTAACTATCTGTTTTTAGTTTGCGAAAAGATGTTAATTTAGAAGAGAAAAATAAGTTTTTAAGAAAAAATAGCTATATTAAGTATTTTTTCTCTTAAAAATTAGTTCTAATTTGGTAATATTAAAAGGAATAGGTTTAGGTTTCTGATGATTAGGAAGTTGAATATATCTACTATGTATATAGAAAATAGATTTTATTTATTAATGTTGTAATTTCTAATGAAGCTATTTGATTAAAGTTGAAAGGTTTTTTAAAAAATGGATTGACTATTTATGATTAAGAAAGATTTGCTAGTAAAGTATATAAATAATTTGAATATATGGAAAATGATAAAAATCTTAAGTTTCTTGTAAATTATCTTATATTTGCATCTAAAATAAGAATAAAATGATATTCTAATATTAAATAATAGGAATTACCAAAATGAAAGTGTAAATAATTAAGAAATCAATATAGTTTTCATTATATCAAAAAAGGTTAAAAGCTTTAATTTTTTGTATTAATTAAAATAATATACAAAGTGTAATTTAATAACTATTATAATTATATCTATATGGGAAATATTTCGTACAATATAAAAAGAAACATATATAGCATAATAAAAAGCAAAGCTTTTTCTAAGATGATAAAGCGAATAATACACAATTTCATAAATGACCTTAAAAATGAGACGACAATCAAGTCGGAATTGACTTAGATCTTGTTCATTTATTTTCAAGATTCTTAAATAGTCAATGAAATTATGTAATATATAGAAATGGATTTGTTTTTATTTTTTATTTTAATTACATAATCTTTTTCAAATTTTATTTCTTTTAAAATTTATTATCTTAGAAGAATACTTTATTTTTAATAGAAAGTTGAAAAAATGAATACTGAGTACTTTAATAACAACAATGCAAGCTATTAGGAGATTGCATATATTTTGAGAGCTTTAATATAGGTTATATTTAAAGAATTTTTTTCTATTAAAATAAGCAAATTATGGGGAAGCTTTTAATTCTTAATGTTCAGAATTACAAATAATTGAATATTGTTTTTTTATCGAGAATACAACTTTATATGGTCGATCTACATTTTATATTTTAAACTCATTTATAGAAAATACTTGAAACATCTACTCTATTCAAAATAAGCTTAAACAAGGATTGAGGTATGATCTTATCACTGCTTCAAGAATAAACTACTAGACCAATAAAAAAATTTTTCTTATCAACGCAAAATTGAAAAGAGGAGTTATTTTCTATAAATCTTAGAGAACATCTTAGTAGTGCTTGGTTTAGAATAATTCATATATATAAAATTAAGCTTATTAAGGGAGCGTAGCTTTCTTATAGAACTTGCAAAAAGTTAATTTAATAGATCTAAAAATATTAACCAATACAGCTGAAGAATCTGGCACTCTGTATCTTGATTAATCAAATGTATACTTAAAGTATATAGAAGCTCAAAATAACTAAGCAAGAAAAGGAGCAATTATATTTAGCGTTTTTTCTGATGTCTTTTTTGAAGATATTTAGATGCATAAAAATTGAGCATAAGAAGAAGGAGGGATAATATTTTAAGAGCAAGGAGTTCTGAATATAGCAAACCTTGAAGCTTATGATAATAAAGCAAAATATGGAGCGAGTATGTATATTACAAAGGCTAATGTAGTTATTTTAAATAGTAGATTTTAGAGAAATCTTGCTGAAAACTTTGGTGGAAATATATTTTCCTACCAATCATAATTCTATATCTAACAAAGTGTTTTCCAAACAAGTAGAGCTAAGAATGGAGCTGTAATGTTCATATCTTAATCTTTTATTAATATGCTCGAAAATAAAATAAAATGAAGTGCTTCAAGGTTCAATTATGCTACTACAAGACTCTGAATCAATACTAATTTCTAATTAATTTAGTGATAATATCTCTCCTATAGGAAGCATACTTGAAATATAGGTATCTGGATATTTATTCATTGAGAGCTGCTCACTCTAAAGTAATAAAGCTAATTCAGTTGTATCTTCATTTTAAATAAAAAGTATGATAATTAGCTAAAGCCAATTTGAGAAGAATGAAGCAGAGTCTGCTTTATTTGAAAATAAAAATGCAAATTTGACTATCAGAGAAAGTATTTTTCGATTTAATTAAGTGAAAGGAGGGACTCTAATTGAATCAACTAATTCTGCTTTCAGTACATTTGACAGTCTCTTTACTTCAAATCTCTCACCTAGTGGTTTCATTATTGTTTTCAAAAATCTTACAGGAGTAATACAAGACTGTATTTTCTAAAGTAACTAAGCACTTAAAGGAGCAGCTATATCATCTTAACTATCTAACTATTAGATATCTAATAGCTTGTTTATAAATAATACGGCTTTAAGTTCAGGTGGAATTTTAGAAGGAAATTTGGATATAAATATAACAATTATGAATTGCACTTTTATAAGCAACTATGCTTTAAACGGTGCAGTCTTCTCCTTATCATAAGTAAGATTTCTCAATGCTTAAAAAATTAACTGCACTAATAATAGAGCACAGACTGGTGGTGTCTTAAAATCATTAATGTCAGTTATTAGCATCAAAAATTCAGTCTTCTTTGAAAATAAAGCCATAGAAGGTGCAGTTTTTCACTTAATGAATTCAACTTTAAGAATCAGTGCAGTATATTGTGTTTCAAACTAAGCAAATAATAAAGGAGGAGTGGGATATCTTCAGCTTAATAGCTCTATTTACGTAATAGATTCATGAATTGTAGATAGTACCTCTGATGAAGGAGCATTCATTTACTGTTAAAGTGCAAATTTTTATATTTTGAATACCTAAATATACTATAACAGAGTCAGTACTATGGGTATTATAAGCTTATGAACATCTAGTTTATAAAGCAGCAGTGTTATACAAGACAGCAGCATTTATTACAACATAGGCATGACTTCAACTATTTTTGTGTACTAAAGTAAATTAACTTTTAAGAATGTGGAAATGAATTACAACTTAGCTATCTCAACAACATCAGGAATTATGATAAGAAACTCCTAAGTATCTATTGATAAGTCTTTCTTTTATAATCAATAAGGTTTTACTGGAGCTTTTATAATGAGCGACTTCTGGTCTGAAGTTTAAATATAGAATACTTTAATTTTCAATAGTCAAGCATAATAAGGAGGTGCTATAAATATAAAGCAAACTAATCTTTAAGTAGATAATGTGGCGTTTTAAAATATTTCAGCTTCTTAAGGTGGAGTAATTTACGCATAACAATCCAGTTTAAATATCATAAATACCCTGTTTTAAAATGCTAGTTCTGAAAAGTAAGGATCAGCTATCTATATGCACGAATCTAATTTATTTATATAATAATCTACCTTAGATAATTTCTAAAACACTGCCTTGGCTGTTGAGGATAGTTCTATATTTATATTGAAGACAAAGTTTACGAATGGAATATCAGAAACATAGTAAGGTTCTGCTATCAACGCTTTAAACTCTTAAATATAAATGAACGATAGTGAATGCACAAAACAAAGAGCAAAATCAGGTTCTTGCTTTGCAGTATTAAACGATAAATCCTAGAAATTTTAGAGCTTATTCTAAAATAACATATTCGAAGATTGTGCTGCATCTGAATATGGTGGAATAGGTTTTAGTAAGAATGCTAACATAACTTTCAAGTATAACTTATTTCAAAATAATTAAATAAAAGGAGACAATTCTTTCATTTCAAAAGGAGGTGCTTTAAGATTAGAGTGTGATAAATAGCAAGCATGTAACTATACACTTAATTATAATTATTTCATTAACAATAAAATACTTAGTTCCTTAAATGAAGGGGGAGCTATTTCCTATTATGGTACTACTCTAACATTTATTCCTTAGATTACGAGCAAGAATATCTGTCCTTTATTTAAGAATAACTCTGCTTATTATGGAAATAATATAGCAGGTTTCCCATAAAAGATTTAGAGTTAGTTTCAAGCTGAAGCTCTTGATCACTGTTAGAAAAATGCTACGTAAAGAAGATCTCTTTAGATGGCATTGCTTCCTGGTTTTTCATTACCTGAGAAAAATATTTACATAACAGATGCTTTTGGATAAGTAATTAAAACTGATAATTCTTCAATTGCTTAAATTTTCATTAAGGAAGGTAAAGAATTTGCATAGTTGGCTGGAAAAACCAGAATATAAGCAGAACAAGGTATACTTAACAACAAGGACGTAACGATAAAAGGAAAGCCAGGTAACTCAATATCTCTAACCATGGAAACAAATGCAATTGACAAAAATTTCATATATCTTGATAACATGGCAAATGATTTACAATTCAATGTTTAAATACAAGCATGCTTTAGAGGATAAATTCTAACTGATGGAAATGAATGCTAAAACTGTCGCTATGGATAGTATTCTCTTAATGAAAATGAAACTCTTTGCTAAGTATGCATGAAAGGAGCAACATGCTATGGTGGAGATCTAATAACTCCTAAAAGAGGTTATTGAAGAGAAAACTTTAACTCTAGTACTATGCACAAATGCCCAAATCCCAAAGCATGTAATGGAAAATATTTGCAAAAGTAATTTATTGATGGCTATTTAAATTCCTTAAGTACTATTTAAAGAGAAGAACATTAACATAATTAGAATATTAACTGATCTGGAGATTGTGAGGAAGGATATGAAGGCATAATGTGTAATGTTTGCTAATAAAATTGGAGTAGAGATGAAGAAAATAATTGCTTGAAATGTGGGTAATAAGCTTCATCGATCACCCAAGCAACATTCATTATAGTAATATTTGCAGTGTACATAATAATCTAAGTTAAAAAAGCTTTATAATCTGCCAAAGAAAAAAATTCCTATTTTGGAGTTTATTGAAAGATTTTTACTAATTATATGTAATTTTCATCCCTTATTCAAAATTTTAATTTTAACTGACCAGATCATTTTAAAAACCTTTTTAAGTTTCAGGATGGATATAACAATACAACTTCAACTGTCAATATCTTCAAATTTGATTGCATGGATTGAGAAGGAAATGAAAGATACTACTATAAAGTATTGAGTACTACTCTATTGCCTGTTGTTATATTCTTCATTACTATTTTAGCCTTACTTTTATGATCTTTAGTTAAGAGAAAATAATTCAACTGATCAATATTTGTCACAGTAATGAGTGTTTCCTTCTTTTATTTAAATACAAACATTATAAAAACCCTTTTTGGCACACTCAGCTGTTATGATGTTTCTGAGAGTAAAACAGTTTTGAACGCTTATACATGGATCGAATGCTGGAAAGGAACTCATTAAGACTTTGTACTAGCTGTTTCCCTGCCAGGCTTGCTAATATATGGAATTTTAGTTCCTTTAATAATTACTGTATATCTGTATAAGCATCAATATGAGATAAACTCTTACTTAATAAAATCCTAATTTGGATTCCTAACAAACGGATATAAAGACTAGTTTTACTACTGGGAATTCATTAAAATATACGAAAAGTTTGCAATATCATCTGTTTTCATATTCTTATAGAATTCGACTATAATTTTCCAGATATGATGCCTAATCTTCATTCTAATAGTATGTATAGTACTCTAAATAAAATATTAACCGTTTGCAAATGAATAGCTAAACAACCTAGAACTAGCTTATTTATATATATCAGCCTTTATTCTATACTTAGGTATTTACTTCGAATCTGGTGAGCATTTGTTTACTCTTGATATTATTGTTCTTGTACTACTAATACTAGCCAATGCATTTTTTGTTGCTAAATGTCTACGTTAATTTATCTTAGAGATTGGCTATATTATCTAGAAAAAGTCTCATACATTATACAACAAGTTACCATGCTTTAAAAAGGAGTTTAAACTTGTAAGTATCGTAGAGTAATGACAAGAATAGGAGAAAAGGCAAGAGGAAAAATAGAAATAGGAGATAGAAATGTAATAGAACACTAGCAAATGTACAAATAGACTGAAAGAAAAGGTTAAAAAACTTTTCAATATGATCAAGCAAGCTTTCAGGAAAAAAGACTAATAGTTACCAAAAGAAAACTCTAGTTACTTAGATATTCAAAACATATATAGCAGTGAGCTCTAAGAAATTGTGAGCTCTCAGAATGAAATATAACTCTTGAAGAAAATAGAATTTTATCTCTTATGCGATGAAAATTTATAAGATCTTCAAGCTCTTAATTTTGAAAATGCAGGATCTAATTAGAGAGAATACTGAAATAGAAGGATTTAATAATTCAAAGAAAAATATCCTAATTTTGATAAATGCCCGTTGTTCTAATAAGAAAACTAATAAGAGTCAATCGATATTTTATCTGAAAAAACCATGAGAGAAAAAAAGGAAATTGACTAAGAAGATAAATAGAAGGAGTAAGAAGAAGAAATATTATGAGATTCGAAAATCATGAGTATTGAAAATTTCATGATGAAAAGTAAAACTTAGATTTGTGAATCACAGTTATAAGAATAAGATTCGGCTTCTGTTTCTAATCGGTAAAATGTGATACATTTTCGTAAAAATCCTTTTTTAAGCTAAATTGAGAGTACATAAAGATAAGAAATAAGTTAGCAAAACGACTCTGAAGAAAACTAGAAACGGAATCAAAACGTTGAATAAAACTCTAAAAATAATAAGCTAACTAATAATGAGATCTAATGCACTCTAAATTTCGATGACAACTAGATTAAGACAGAGAAAATTTACAATATTGATACTGGTGAAAACAATTAACATCAAATTCTATATTAACTCTAATTATTATTATGTTTAAGTTTAATCTAAATGGAAATAAATAAAGTTAAAGTCTTTAAAAATTTAGTAAGTGATTTACAATATCAAAGATAGAATAAAGAAGATTTAACTAATAAATAAACTTGTGCTATTTATCTTTAAATAATCATATAGATCCATATAATATCCTAACTCTAGATTCCTCATTATATAATCTTTCAATTATCATTATCCAACAAGATTCATTTCCACATATATAAAGCTATCACATTTTTTAATACTTTAAATGTAAATATAACTCCAAGTATATACTCTAGTCATTTAAGTTATTTACTAAAAATAAATTTAAATAAGGAAAACATTTATCAATCTTAACTCAATTAATACAGTACCTTATTAAGATATTTTCTTTAATTTCCCTTTTAAAGTTACTACATGGATAGAAAATAATGAGATTGCTAATAAGCTTAATAAATGGAGTAGATTCCTTAATTAATCTCAAAATAACTTTCCTTTAATATCTTAAAGATAGAATATTTAGTGATGTTGCCTTAGAAATGTAATAGTAACCGAGATCACTTATAATATTTAGTATATAAGGCTATTCTTTGAAGATTCCATTTAATTATAGTTATAAAGTTATTAACTCAGTTGTCTAGTTACTTCTTAAACTATGTGCAAAAGTTATTTCTAATAATACCATTCTCTGGAACTTTTAGCTTATATCCAGATTTATTCTTTTCTAGCTTTCTTACTGTCTAGTTAAAGATTTCAAGTTTTCTCCATAAGGAATGAAAAACTAATACTAGTATGGTTTATTTATAAAAGAATGATAATTTCCAATAGAATGGTTAAGCTGAAATGATAAGCACTAGAATAAAAGTTTCTACATATATATTTCAAATATAGTTGTAAGAGATTGCTATTCAGTCCAAAGGAATAACTACTATCTACCCTAATAGTTAATTCTAATTATTTAGAGATATTAAAATACTTATCCTTATAGATATAACTATTCCCATCCTTTCTTAGTTCATAATAAGTTATAAAGAGGAGTTAGATAATAAGGATAATAAAGAAGGGAATTTTAAGTAACTGCTTATAGTATTTGAAGGCTATAGATATATAAGGAAAAAGTTAAAAAATAAACTTACCTTTAGTAATTAATTTAGCAATAAGACATGCTAGTATTTATAGAAATTGCTAGCTTCTTTATATATTCTAAAAGCATATTATTTTAGCATAAGTTCAACTAAAAATAAAAGAGTCTTAAAATTAAAAAAAAGAGATTTAAAGCCTTTCTCATAAAATAAAATGATTTGAAGGAAAATTATTTGGGTAATGATAAAGATGATATTTTAGGATTAATTATTAAAGTTCTGTGTATTTTTAATTGAAATTGGTAAGCAACTTTAATATTATTTCTTAGATACTTTGCTCTTAATACTTTAATTTTAATTTTACTTAGAGATTATTTTGAAGGTGTTTATTTAAACCACTTATATATAATCTTTAAACCTTCTTAGAGATAATTCAGCTTTGTATTATATAGTTAGATTCAGTCTTTAGTATATCAGCGATTTAAATATTAATTTAGTTGTTTTCTAATTTAATTCTTAACTTTAACTTAAGAACTTTATCATTAAAACTTTTCTATTTTGATAGCCTTACTAAATATAAAGCTATTTAGCATTTAAGGCTAATATAAAATTATATACTCTTTTGAAATTAAAAACCTAAGATAAGCTTTTCTAAGTGTTTATTCTACCTTCAGTTCCTTCTTTTACTTTAATTTGCTGATGTTTATTCCTTCTATCTAGTCTAACATTCTGCCTCTTAAATAATACTTTTCCCTTTTTTTAAAGGTTTGAAAGCATTCCCTTTCTAAGCCTTTATTAATATATTTGTATAAACTCTATAATTCTTAGGACTCTATCTTTATATAAAGAAATATTAGTTACTATTATATTATTTATTGAAAGAAGAAGATTTACTATCTTAGAAGTAATGCTAAAAATATTTTATCAATCATATAATTCCTACCTAGCGAAAGAAGAAAAAGGCCTGCTGATCATTAAATGCTTTACCTATTATTGCAAAGTCAAGCAACTACTAGGCATTTGGCCTTTATTATGGATCCTTTTATAAGCAACACTCTACTATATCTTTCATTTCTTTAGAGCCGTTTTTAAGTCTTGGAGGATCTGATGTTGCTATTTGATATCTAGCCTAGGCTGGAGTTAACCTTAAATATGGAGGCTCTAAGTCCATCATTTCTAAAATAACAATACCTAAACTCCAAATGTCAACCTTTTAATTATATTTCTTTCCAGATATTATTTCTGGTGCCATTCAGCAAGCAGTTCCAAGTCTAGAAGTTCTTTCTTATATTTCATGAGTCAATTAGGCACAAAATCCAAAATCTCCTAGTTTTATAACTCCCAATTTATCAATAAGAACGTTATCTGACTTTAAATCTCGGTGTAATCTATGCTATCCATGTATGTATATCAAAGCATTTATGAGTGCTTTTAAAATTCAGGCTATTATTTATTCATTTCGCTTTAGCTTGCTTAAAACATCAGTTAAGCTGATGTGCATTAGATCTTACACAACTCAATACATCTCATTATATCAGTAGCCTTAATGAATCTTTAAGATATTATTATGAGAACATGATAGCATTACAACTATCTCATTGTACATATCTTCATTATCTTTCTAAGACTTTGGCTTCATTCTTTTCAAAGCGTACAGGTTTTCTGTTCCTATTCCTTTCACTTTGAATATCTTGCCTTAACTCCCCTATCCAAGCTTTTCCAATTTTTAGTATTCGTCTAATGGGTTATCGAATGACAATTTAATTGAGTTCTAAATCAAATTCATAACTATCTTTTAAGGTGGAGGCTGGGTATAATTAAACAGCACAGCTCCAAAAGCTTCAGCGGGGTTTTTAATAATCTGCACTTAGGTTATCCCTTACTGCTAGATTTTCAAACTCAACTCCTTAGAAATTTAATTTTCATTCTAGAGCATTTCGTAGAAATTTTCCTTCGCAACAAACTCAAAATCAGGATTGATTTAAGCATTTTCATACTTAGTGATTTGCCCATCCTTAATTTAAATAATTACATGGGGCTCTTTTACATCTAGTATCATTCATTCATTATATTAACTTTTGGTTAAAATTCCATAGCAAGTTTTACAAAGTTTAGAACTCTACTTAAAAATAAGACATTTAGCGCATATTCACTCATTACATTAGCAGCACTGATATTTCCTTTTAAAACAGCAAAAAAACTTCATACCGCATGTAAAGCAGTTACTACTCTTCTTTATTAAACTACTCTTTACAGAGCAATCCAAACTTTCCATTTATTTAATAAAGTTACTCAATAAATACCAAGAAATCCTTTCAAAATCTATTTAGTTTCTATTTTTTACCCTGCTTAGGTAGTAAATAGGCTGATTTAATGCTTTATCTTCCTCTTACTAAGTAATGTTATTTAGCACCTTTTAATCAGATCTATTACAGCTAACATCATTCTTGAGTATGAAATTTAAAATAGGATACAGTGCTTCCTTATATAGATCTGCTTATAGCTATAAAAGAAGCTACTGTTGAGTGTAATTCATTTTCATTTTACATTGTTAAGGATATTCCCCTAAGTCCTTTGCATTTGCTGCAGATATTAACTTAAATAGACAAACAATACGAGGAATAATAGAGCTGAACGCTTTCAAATAATACCAGTAAAAGTATACTAACTAGTGTATCGTTAGATTAGGATTATCCTAAGATCTCTACGTGCTTATTGTAACTAATCCTAAAAACTCATCTCTATGATAATAAACAAGAAATAATCAAGAAACTAATAGCCAGATTTAATACACTAATGCAGCCTTAAATTCACAACTTTAATTAAGTAAGGAGCTGCAAGTCTAAACTTATTCCTATTACTCTAGATAAATTTAATTTTTGCTCTTTAAATACAAAAAGGATATTAATCAAAAGCTTTATGCAATATCTTATGCATTCAAATACAATTAAGCAAAAGATGTAAGTTCATATAGTAACTATATTATACAGGTAATTAAACTATTTAAGAATGCAAGTTACTATATTAATAGTTATTTTGCCAGTTATAGGGATTAAAATAAGCGAAAGAAGAATAAAGATTTAGCCCCAAGCTCTACTATAGTTCAACTATATATAGTATACAAGAATCTCTTTACTTATAGCCAGTCAAGTATATAAACGCAATATAATCCTGATAAATAGATTATTAAGTTACCCTTAGATGAAAAATTAAAAGCAACAGATATAACTATAAAGTCAAAGCTAGAAGACCTTTCAATTTCAAATCTTAATAGCTTTTCATGAAGAAAACTAAAGAATTTAAAGAAAGCCTTTTATTTAGGAGATAGAAATAAAATTATCTACTAAGAGAAAAATAAATTCCTAAAATAACCTCCATCCTTATATCTCTCGGTAAATGATTATATTTTACTCCCACAGTTCCTTTTAACTATTTCAATCAATCTTATACAATTCGATTAAATATTCATCCCTTCTTTTTATATCTCTATGGAATAAACAAGCTTATAATTATACACTAATGATCACTGTCCAAAATAGCTAAAACTTAATAATTATGATTAAAAAATTTGATTTTCAATGACATTTTATATCTTTCATCATCTTAATAGTTATAGAACTATTAGCTTAAAAAGGATATTTATCTTAAATAATAATTGCCTTTTTATTTTGGTATTTGATGACTGAATATAGTTCTAATATAATTATTCAAATATATCATTAGCTTTGAATTATACATTTATAATCAGCTTAAATCTAAGGGAAATATATATCCTTTTTAGATTGCTAACTAGTTACACCTTTTAGAAAAGTTAGCCTAATTTTAGATTTAAATGCTTAATACCTTAATAATTAGACACTAGATTAGATAACGATACCTCTTTTTACTGATAAGTTCATTATCGAATAAAAAATCATATTTGACTGGTTATATTTCAAAGCCCTTTCAGAAGTGGTATTTTCTACTAGTTTAACTTTAACTTTGATAAAAGCTACCTAAGATAAATTATCCTGTTTTAGATGGAATAATATACCTCTAAGGGTTATACACATGCTCAATAGTCTATTACTTAAGAGGTAAGGGAAAGTGAGTGTAATAATAAAGCTTATAATAGACGATAAAAGAATGAAAGACAAGATAAATTAATGTATATAAAGGAAAAAATAAAGACTTATGCTAGATTTCTTGAATCTTAGCTATAGAATAGATTTGCTTATATCAGAGCTATTTAAGACTTCTATTTAAAATTTCAATCAATTTTTCATTAAGTCAAATATTTATAAATTGAGACAATATCTTTAGCCAAAGCTCTAGGATTAAACCTTCTAATTTTCTTAAATAGCCTAATTAAAAGGCTATAACAAGAAAGAAGTCATAACTTTAAATGCGGATTAATAAATAAAAATAGCTAAGTATAACTATTTAGGAATTTTCGGAAGTTGCTTTCAAATTTATAGCATCTATTTATTATTTGGATTAACTATCACATTTCATTTTGATAAAATAAAGGGGTATATTTTAAGAAGCTTAGTGTGAATTAAGTCTATAAAGGCCTCTATAAGTAGTAAATAAGATATTGCATAGTGAGCAGGAATTATCTTTAAGATTTCCAGAAGTATGTGCTAAACACTATACTTAGTCAAGTAATTTTAGATATTCTTATTTCAAGAATCCTATAGTAAGAAGCAATCTTTTTGAACTAATTATATTTTTCTTTGTTTTGACTAACCAAATAACTATATTTATTTAGGAAAAGCTAGGAAATAGTTCCTTCGTCGAGGTAAATACTTCTATAGCTTAAAGGGCAAATAATTGTTTTCCCTATTCATAAAGCATTAAGTTTAGTCTTCACATTTCAAATTCAAAATATAATTATTTTCATAGTTCTTAGCAAGCACATTTAGAGTATTATTATATCAAAAGACAGGATAATGAAAGGCTAAAGTTGCTATTACCATCTATCTAGTTATATTGAAATACCCTAGCTACTAGTAAGCACTAAGCACAATTTAAACTCATTTTACCTAACTTTAGGAAGTATACTTTTTATATAAACCTTTCATATGCTTCTTGCTAAATAATAAGAGAAAGTCAAATATAATGATATATACAATCAAAACTGACTTCACCTGTAGTTTAATACAGCCTTAATATCCAGCTAAATATCAAAGATTCTAACTATTCATTTTAAGTTTAATCTTTTATGCTTTATTATCTAATCTTGTATTCCCTTGTATGATATACAGCTTTATTTCAACTTAATCATGATATTATAATTACTAGTTCCTTTTTTTATTTAAGGGTCTACTTTAACAATATATTTAAAAAGGAAAAAGCTTGCTAATTCTTAATGTAAGGGAAATTTAAATAGTTACTAATTAGATATAAAGCACTAAGGTCTTTTAAAATGGCTGATGGTCTATTGCTACTAAAAGATCATGGATAGCTCGATCTATCAGTTTTGATCGAGACTTTAGTCATTTTATTGATTTTGGACTTTTTATTACCTGAAACTCAAACTGATTGATGTTTCAGAGTATTTCAACAGATCTAATGTTAAATTTTCTTGACTTACTAATTACCAAGAAAACTAATTAGTAGATTTATGAATCTTTTCATGAAAAACTAGACAAAAATTACTCAAGTAGAAGATACGAAATCTGAGTACAGATTATAAGGAAGAAAAAGCGAGATTTAGCATTATAATTAAATACTTAATAAGTTAGTTTAAACTAGTATTAGATTCCTTTATCTACAAAGTACTTGAATCAGAAAAACTGCTTAAATTCGAACTAGAGGATTCTTTTAGTTACTTTGTCTTTTTCTTATATTTTCCTATTAGCAGATTGAAGTTACTCTCACTTGAAGAAACCTGCTCATTTATTTATTTGTCATTCTATTGATCTCACCAATCAGATTATTAAGTTTATCTAAAATTGAAATTTTACTTAGCTTAAGGAGAAATTTAAATTGTATCTTTTGATATTTCTTCTTCTTTTTCGTTCTGTTACTACTGTTAGCCTTCTAAAAATAGCTAGAACTGAGATAAAATATCTTTCAGTTTATTAAAGTTAACTGAGTAGTTAGGATCTGTAGAGTTTTCGTATTCATTTTTTTCTCTTTCATTTCTAATTTTGCTTTTTTCGCTCTACCTTTTTTATCTTTTTTCCATTTCTCTATGTCTATTCATTTTCGAATTTTTATAGAGATTTTATAGGTAAACAGCAACAAATTTAAGCACAGCGTCTCATCTAGATTTATTTTTCTTTAGCTATGGATATGCATTATTTCACTTTATCTATAGTTTTTTAAAGACAGGATTTCTCTTTTTCATCTGAAAAATTTATTCTTTAGTTACCCTTTTTTTTTAGATTTGATAATTCTATTTATTGAACTAAGAATTAAAGCTTTTTTCTAAATTCTCCTTTTTATCTCTTGCAAGTGGGACTTCTTGCTCGTCTTAAGAGTCTGATTCATATTCTTCTATCTCTTCATCATCTTCTTTGAAAAATATTGCTCTTTGGGATAAAGCGATACAAACATCCCGGTAATGTATTTTTCCTTAATATTCGGGAAGATTTAACGGTCCTAATGTTCTGAAAATATCGGCGTTTGTTAGAACTACTCGTTTGTTCTTGGATTCTCAGAAGTTTCTTTTTCTTGCGTAATACTACCTTTTACGAAATTCTAGCTTTACCTTATAATCTTCACTATATATGTTAGTATCCTTCTACAACATGCCTAGTGGTTTTTGAACTTCATTCAATAGAAAGATAAAATTGTTAATGTCCATAAATCCTTCTCCTTAAGGATCGTAGTCAGATCATCTTTCTCTAAACTACTAGAATTAATGAGGATTAATTTCTGCTTCGTTTTCACTTTTACTTGTACTAAATCCGTCGAGTACTACTGCCACGAAAAGATTCATTATTATTATCTACACAATAACGATGAAGCTTATAAAGTAAGGATAAGCTATCCAACTTCCACATCCTCGAACTCCATCTCTTTAAATATCCTCATAGTTCTATCCTTTTATGCACTCTTTGTCATTATATTCTGAACTATCTGCACAATCATACATTATCTTATTCCAGTCTTCTCCTGTAGCACATCTTAGCAACAGCAATATTGAAGCTATAAAGTTCTGGAAATTAGCATGTCTGTTAAGATTATCTCTAAGCATTACATAACCAAATAGATTCATTCCTAGAGAGGCATAAATAAAGAGTAGTAGGAATACTAAGCCTCCTATATTGCAAATTCCAGGTAGCATATACATCAAAGTATCTAGTAGTACTCGAATATCTTTACTTGACTTTATTATTTTAAATACTCTTGTAATCCTAAAAGCTCTAAAAACTGTCACTATGCCACTAATATTATGAACAAAATTTAATTCAGTTATCAATATTCCTGTGTCAGTACCAATAACTATAAAGAAATCAAAAAGGTTTCAATTATCGTTAAAATAAGACCAGCCAAAAGCTGATATTTTAATAAATGCTTCTATATTAAAAATTATGGCAAATGCTTCATTAATTTCTTCCAGTGTTAGTTCATAAGATTCAGGCTGTTGATAATAGTTCATTCCCATTATTACAGTGTTACATAATATGCAAAAAACTATAAAGAAATCGAAATATTTTACTTTAGCTAGTTTAAACATCCATAATCTCCAAGTTTTTTTAGGTGGATTATATATTTTTAAAGGAGGGTACTTTTGCATAAACCTTTATATACAAACTCATTATTTCTGCTAGTCTGTTAGCATAAAATTCCCTTCAATCATATCCTTCATTCGTTTAAAGTTGTCAATAATGACTCCTATGAACAAGTTAAGTATGAAGATGTTACCAATTATCATGAAGATAACGAAGTAGAAAACTCATCCTTCTTAGTGATTTCTTTATGGTTGCTTATCGATAACTACAGCATCAACACCGTTGTACATTATTTCTAATCACCCTTCTCTGTTAGTCATCTCGAATAAGGCCTCTAGAGCTCAGAATATATTATCAAAGTTAGGGTATTAGTTTTCTCAATCTCCTCCAATGATTTCACATTCTTCCTTATCTTTAGCATTAAGACTGCATTTATAAAAAGTTCCTTTAAAGAAGTTAATTCCAAGCAATGCGAAAATATAAAGAGCGATTCCAGTAATTATCAATAAATTACCTAACTGAGGAATAGCTTTCATTAGAGCATTTACAACTATCTTAAGATTTTCATTTCTCGAAATCATTCTCAAAGGTCTGAGAGCTCTTAAAGCTCTTAAGGCTTTTAAAGATTTTAATGCCTTAGAAGCATCTTAAACTAAGAACAAATTAAGTAAATTAGTGGATACAACCAAGAAATCCAGAATATTCCATCCTACCCTTAGATAAGGAGGGCATGTCTTAGCATCAAGCAAGAGAGAAGGCTATTAAAAACTAACTTATATTTAGGTTTCTTTACTAAGCAAAAAACTCTCTTATGGTTAAAATTTCCCTTACCAATTTTTAATATTTTTCTTATCTTCTTGTCCTAATTTACCTTCGTCGTAATTTATACTGCCTTGAATAGTATTCTATGAGAAAGTGCACTTCATATTAGTGCTTAGTTAAGCATCCTACTATTCAAAAGGGTTTTCTTCTTCATCTTCTTTTCATTCTTAAACAGGTTCTTAAAGTTTGTCGTATAGCTTTTTATCGAATTAAGGGTTTCAGATAAACCCCATTGAAATTATTTTTATTGAAGCTTCTACAGTAAATAAGATTGTAAAAATGACGTCTAAAATTCATAGCGCTTGCTGTAGGTTACTATCTGGATCATCAAGTGGGTTGTCAATACATAACAGCAGGCTAGATATTATTACTAATATTAGAATAAAATTATCAAATTGCTTTTTAGATATCAATTTAAGGCATTTTTTTCTCAGCGACGAATTTCGATGAATTATAAAAAATGTAGAATGCTTCATTCACTATCAAAACGTTTAAATTGCAGGCTCTTTTGCCTCTGGCTCTTTGATATTGTCATTTTCCAACGGAAAAACTTTTGATATGCTTTTTTCTTGGCTCTGATTCTCCTTTATTTCAGTTATGTTCTTAGTTAATATTTAATCTTTATTCTCCTTTTGCTGCATCAATGCTACGTGAGAGAAACTTCCTTTTCTTATCATTTTTCGCTTTTAGAAAACAATTTAACGAATTTTGGAAATTTAAGTCTAATTTTGTCCCAAAGTGACTTTTGTCGAATCTTAGTCTGATGGTAATATTTTATCTTTACTTAGCGACTAAGATTATTAACTAGCTTAGTTCTTGCCTATGGCTTTAAAATTTCATATTGACTTTTTATTCTAAGGACTATTGTCAGAAGTTTTCTTCTCCTAGTTCTTCTTATATACAAATCAATGATCTTCTTTATAATCATCCGTAATAGGAGAACTTTAATTCTTATCACTATAAATTAATGTCTCGTCACTATGTTTTTACTTTATTAAACTTAAAGCATCTTTTTTAAGAATCTTTGTTGTTTCTTCTTCGAACTTTCCTAGCAAAACTGCTAGAAATAGATTTATCATGATAAAGACTCCAAGTAGTATGATGGCTATGAAGAATAGACATGATAGATACCCAACTGCTCTCATACAGTTATACATCACTTGGTTTCATTTCTCTCCTGTTAGTATTTAGAAAACTGTTACTATAGCTCATAAAATCGTGTCGAAATTAGCACGAGGAACTTCTCCATTCTCATCTAAATTTCCTTCTTTATTGAAATGTAACTTTCCTGCGAAAAGTTGCATTCCCAATAAAGAAAATACGTAAATGAAGAGACCTAGTAAGATAGAAAAGTTTCAAACAGAAGTGATAGTAGCTGCTATAGCTTTAAGGAGTCTTTATAAGGAATTTCAACTTCTTATGAGTTTTATAATTCTAAAAAGTCTGAAAGCTCTCAATGCACTCACTGCACTTCTCCCTCCTAATGTAATTTCAAGTAAAGATGAGGCATTAATGATAAAATCAAAAATATTCATTTTTTCTCTGAAATATCCCTTTAGCCCTAATCCAATTATCTTGCAGATACTTTCACTAACGAATACACATATGAAAACCAAGTTAAGTATATCTGAAATTTCTTGGAACTAATCATCTATAACAGGGTAAGAATCCATAGAAAGAATAACAGTATTAGCTAAAATAAAAATCATGATAGTATAGTTAAATCACTTTTAGTTAATAAGCTTATAGAAAAAAGTGGTTAGTCTACTACTATAGTAAGGAGAAGTTGGAATTTCAATGTTAAGTATCTTTAGATAATATTAAAACCTATTTTGTAACTTCTTAAAAGCTTTCTTCTTCTATAGTTTTTATTTGCTATTTGACTTTTATTACTGCTTTTGGTTAATAAGTTCCTTTTTTAAATTTTTGTAATACAGCCTTTCGTCCTTTTACTTTATGCTTATATATTAGCCTCACATAACTGCTACTGTTAAGTTGAGTATAAAGTATGCGCATACTAAAATCATTATTATGAAATACATTGAAGATACGTAATAGTTATGAGCATCCTGTATTAGATACATCATTGTTGATCATCCTTCTACTGTACTACACTAAAATATAGTTAAGTATGCACTTCATATATTATCAAAGCTTGTTATTCCTCAATTCCTTTCTCTTATTTCGTGAGCTTTACTTTTGTCCCCTTATATGAAATATCCTTACTCTACTTCATAGTTACTTCCACATGTTTCTCCACTATCACATTCGTACTTCCCTCCACATACTGAAGTATCTTCTGTTATCTATCAAATTCCATATTCGTTTGGATGTTCTTCATACCTACATCTGTATCTTAATAGTCCCATTCATAAATTAGTCCCTAAAATACTAAAAATAGTAAAGAAAAACAGAACAAGAAGGAATACATTAGTTAGCTATGAAATGCTAGATAATAGAGTTTTAACTACAGTTCTCATAGAAGGAAAGAAGGATAGAGATCTTAAGGGTCTTATTAATCTAAAGGTTCTAATAGAAGAAGTATTTCCTAATCCAGGAATATAAGAAAAAGCAGCTGTTAAAACTACTATAAAGTCAAGCCAGTTTCAGGCTTCTCTTAGATAGGAATTAGGTTCACAAATAAGTCCCATAGCGATGATTTTAAGAATGGCTTCGAGAACAAAGAAAAAGGTGAAAATAGGTTCAGTAATATTAACAATTTAGTTTCTAAGAGAATGATTAGAGTCTTCAGTATAATCTTGAATACCTAAGAAAGTGGAGTTGAGAATAATAATAATAGTTATGAATCTGTCGAATCATTTGTGAGTAATCAATCAAACAACTTTTTTTCTAAACTTATTATGATCGTAGAAGTACCAGAGAGAGTCTTTAGAAAACTTGTAAACTTTTTAATGAGCGAAAAAAGTTCCTCTTTAGTACCTTTTCTTTGGCAAATAAGCGCTCACTTTATGCTCAATTTAATCTATTTCTTTATCCAAGTTTTTGATAGGTTTTATTTCTTCTCCTTTTTGTTTTTCAGTTGAGACCTGAAAAGGTTATTTCCTTAATTATTGCTTTTGTTATTAGTCTCTCATATTATAATGATTATACAATTTAAATATAAGAATTTACCATTATTTACAAGTTTAGCATAGCTATTATTATGGATTTAATATACCTAAATACTCTAAAACAATAAAGATACTTTGTTTATCAAATCTTCTAAGTTATTAACTTTTAATCTTAGTTTTGATAGTGAAAATGAGATTCTATTAAACTCTTTGATGATATTTATAAATAACATAATAGATCACTACATTAATGTTTTTGAGGTTTTAAGGCTGTCTTTATACCTTTCCTTTCTTTTGGAACTAATCTATTCTCATTTTTATGCTTTAAATAGTTATTCTCTTCACAGATTTTCTCCTTTTTCTCTAAGTTTTTTACAGTTCTAATATTTAAGAATTTCTACCTATTTCTTTTACCTACAAGTCCCTAAATAAATTAGTTAGGAATCCTGTAAAGAGTACTAAGATAAAACTGAATAATTGACTTAAGAAAGTTAAAGGATTACCTAGTAGCCTCTTAAAGCTTTATAGCCTTAAAATATTTTCCTTTATCTGCTTATAAGCCAAACCATAATATATTCTCTCTTATCTCTGAAATACACTCAATAGGGACTAACTCATAACAAAGCTCCTAGTAAGGTTACCACAGATGGCTTAATAATTAAAGTGACTAGTTATACTAGCAGATTCTGAGTTTAAAAAGAGGATTTTCATAGAGTCAGTTAATTACATTAAGGGATATATTTTTAAATTTAAGACTCCTAGTTATTGCTTTATTTGAATACTATGCTTGAGTATGATATCCTAAAAGATATTTTAATTCTCTGAGCTTAGTCACTAGGCTTAGATAGCTTATTATATTAGTCTTCTGATTCTTCCTAAAGTTATGATCTTTCTAGATCTACAACCTTTGAAGGTAAAATTAAAGAAAGGTAGGTGCTGGCTTAGTGTATTATATGATATAGCAGGTTAAAGTATCTAGTCTACAATATAATTCTATTGTATTATAAAACCTCTTTAAGTCCTCTGTAAAAATGAACAGTTTATCAATACTTTATATATAACCAATTAACTTGAATAGATCCACTTTTAAGCATAAATATAAGAATTAGCTGGTATTACAAAAAGCGAATTCGTTTATAGGAGAGAAACTGTAAAGAGTATTAAATGCCTGTATAACTTTCATGCTATTACTATTTTTGCACTGTAAGCCTTTATATTGAAAAAGGTAACATACGTAAGACTCATAATCTAGAGTAGTATACTAAGGGAGAGATTATACAAAGCTAGTACTTTGAATTTGTTTAATTCATAGAAATAGATTGAAGTGAGAAGATAAAGGAAGAACTAGTTGATTTGAAGTTTATTTTAGGGTGTATCTTAATCATAAATATTTCAGTTAAAACTAAAATGATGCTGGATGAATTTGTTATGATATAGGATAATATAATCAACCTAATATCACCTCAATCATTAAATCCTAAATTTAAATTTAAAAACAAGCAGAAAGCTGGTACTATACTAAATCCTAAATATCCAGAATAAATGAGAAGGTATCGTGAGATTAGAAATGCTTCTTAAATTTACAACTTTAATACCTTAGTTATTTAAATTTAGACAATAGAGAGAGCTTAGATAATTAAGAGCAAGCATGTGATATTATTAAACTGCTTAGCATGTTATAATATAATATTCCATTGGTCTATTAATATTTGATGGGAAGTTTAAAGTGAAATTTATTTATAGATTGAATTAACTTTGATTTATAATAAGTCTTTAAATAAAGTATTTAAGCTTTATTAATTTTTTTAATTAGATAATAATAATAATGAATTGTAGTGATTCCGCCTTCATTAGATTCATCACTGCTTTAATGATTTATTAGTTATTCTAAGATTCAATTTCCAATCTTCTTCTGGATCATCTTCTTTAAATATATTTCTAGCCGTATTGCGTTAACTCTTTTTAGATATCGATATCTTGGTTTCTTCTTTATTGAGCAAATATGATGTCCCCCAAGATTTAACACCCTTTAGTCTTCTTTTTCAATTTAATAGTTCTTTTGGAGTACAGTATAGATGGTTTAGTTACTGTCATATCTTAATACTTTCTAGTTCTTATTTTTGCTAGAATCTTCATCATTATCTTTAAAATATGTCCGTATTTCCTGTAATGCCAGTATTACTTTTTTCTTTTTAATAGTGGAGTCTTTGCTGGTTCAATATCAGGTTTTTTATCCTTAGGATTGTTCGATGATATATTTTTAAGAAATAAACTTCCAGTCAGCCAGCAAATTGGTTGAATTTAGATTCTATTTATTCAATTCTGAAATTAGTTGTTTGGTAATTTCGTTTTTAGTACAAAGATGCTTAAAATAAGATTATAGGATTTTCCTTAAAGCTCTTTTGCTTGGTTTTAAAGTTTAAAGAATGATTAGTTGACTACTGCTTCAGAGAGAGCTATTTCAGTCTGTGAGATTTTCTAGAAGAATTTTTCCATTTTATATCCAATAAGACATGCTAAGAATCAGGTCCTTCTAGGTCTATATAAGATTAATATTTTCCTCTCTATTTTTGTAATAAAAGCAATTATATTAAGTCCAAAAATTAATTTCCCAGCTTATTGGTTTTAATAGCAACTGTATGCTTGTCAATACAATTAGCATTTTCAATATAGGCAAATAAAGACTTCTTGAAGTATTATTTGAAATGTATACAGGTAAGGGAAAAACTTAAGCTAATAAATACAACTAAATCTGGCTAATCATTTGACTCTCTTATCTACCTTTTAATCATTTGGTTTTACACTTAGAATCAAAGATAGCATCAAGACAGTTCTCTATAGCATCAACTGGCTGATAATGGATCCTTTTTTAAAAGGAGCTATAAGTTAGTTTAACTATTAATAAGCAATCTTTGACTTTTATCATGGCTTCTAGCTCGTTTCACACTAGCCTTTTTAAATGGAAGTCTCTTTCCTGTGAAGTTAAGAAGAAACTAAAATTTACCATTAAGACGTAAACCCTAAACACTATGAGGGTTAAATTAAGAAGGGAATTTAAAATGCCTAATGCTTCTTGAGCAGTGAATGAGGTAAGTTAATTTAAGAGACTGAAGATGCAGGAAATAAAGAGTAGGGGTTTTGATTGTTTTATTGAATTATAATTAAACTTTCTTTATTAATAACTTTAAACAGAAATTAATGGAGCTCACAGACGTACTTAATTAAGTTCTTCTTAATATCACCATGAAGTGCGATCAAATGAGGCACCTTAAAGTTTCGGAGTTCCATGCTGCTTGCGTTCCTTCGATTTCCATACTTAACTACCTCAAAAGAATCAGAAAATATATCTCCTCCGAAAATTTATTAATAGTCAGTACTATCTATATTGATAGAGTTGTGCAGAAATAAACGTGACTGCTTATTGATTCTTTAAGTGTACATAGACTTCTCATTGCATCAGCGCGAATAGCCAGTAAATTTTACGAGGATAAATTTTATGATAACGAGTTTTTCGCAAAAATCGGAGGTATAACTAACGTAGAAATGAACAGACTAGAAATTCTTTTCCTAAAGTACATCGATTACTAGTTAGTCGTAACTGAAGAAGAATTTTAACTGTATAGAAACCGATTATTCCGGAATTAGCCTAACTAGTAGTGAATAAGAGAAACTGACGATACAAGCAAATTTTTTATCCAAACTCACTTACTTTATCTTAATGTTTGTTAATATAATTTTAACAATTCCGCATCCTTATTTTTCCAGTCATCAACTAAGCCATCAATTTACTCTAAGTTAATAATTAAAAATATGGATTAGAAAAGTTATTTCTAGTCTTCTTAAACGGAATCAAGAAAATAGCTCTTATTGAGCTTTTTCAAGCATAAGCTTCTTGAAATTATCTAGCTAGCTTATATAAATATAATGGGATAGTATAATTTAATAGTCTAGATTTATCTAGCTTAGTCCTGTAGTAAGATAAGGTATCTAAAGCTAGAAATTAGATTAAAAAAATTTCAACTTACATAAAGAAAAAAACTCATTTGAGTACTGTGGTTAAAGCTATTACCAAAAGATAGGGGAATTTTAATCTTAACCTGGCAAAGAACAATAAAAAGGAAAGAAATAATAATCAATAAAATAAACTCCAGTCTTAGTAAGCATGCTTATCATATAGAGTTTATGCCCTTTTTCATGGTATAAGTTTAGAGCAAATTATAATTCGTTTGGGAACATTTTTGTTTAACTTTATTTAATGCTTGCTTTTTAAGCCTTCTAAAATTAACCTTTATTTATAACTAAAATTAATAAACATAGCCTAGTTTATTAGGCTTAAGCTGATTTTTGTTAGCTTAGGTGAAAGTAATTAATTTAAAGAATTTAAATGCTTTTAATGATTGCTAGGAGACTAAATTAAGATAAGGTATATGATTGAAATAAGCTATAAGATTTGGCAAGAGTTCCATCAATCAGGCACAGATTGATAGTCTGAAGATTATAAATCCAATTATTTTAAATGCTAAAGCTTCTCTAAGTTTACTTATAATCTACCTTTCCTTTAATTTCATACCCTTTAACTCTATCTTATTTTACTATAAACTTAGAAAGAGAACTTTCTACAAACCTAATGAGTGTTATAGTATATCTACAACTAACCTTAGATAACTAATACTCTATATCTTAAACTTTCTATAGTACTACAAGTTGCTATTAGAAGGTAATTGCTAACTGACTTTACTAATTGTGATAAATGAAATTATCATTGATATATCTTTTAACTAAGCTAAAAAAATGCTAATTTAAGTAGCAATTACTTCCTAAATTTTGAAAGTAGTGTAATATTAATCAAACTTCATTATACATCTCATATATTACCTTATTTTAAATAACCAGTTCTATATAAATTGTTATACCACTGCATAGGTTTATATAATTAAGCTTTTGAATCTCTTTTATTTTAATACTTTATCTTACAAACTAATGAAATCTCTCCAATTATGTATAATAAATTAAAGCTACTAGTCTTTTAGACCATCACCAGCAGTTTTTTTATTAGAGAGGTATCTCCAGTTATAGTAAAAATAGATTCATAATGAATGTCTTTTTATTTCCATGCTTTTGCTAATATTTTAAATAAGACACCCTAAGTACATTTCTCAAGATTCTACCACTCTTAGTATTTAAATTATAAGCTTGCTAGTTTAGCAATTATTTGTTTACTAAGCATTGTTTTAGTAAACTAAAAGCTAGATATCATACTTATATGTCTACTATACTAAATAGCTTGCTATAATAAGGGTAACTTACTATATGTGCTTATTCTATTATTTTTATTTGCTTAAAGCTTATATATTTTAGATTCATATCGATAGAAAATTTGCAAGCATCAGATATGAGGAAGTTTAAGATTTGTGATGGTAAGGAGATTAAGATCTGTAAGATACTAGTCTGTTATAGTACTTTTCAGTGATGTTTACTTGTATATCCTACTTTAATACCCTATTTCCTTACTTTCTAGCTATTGGAATATCTAATTAAATGCTTAACTAAATGCAATACAGTATACAGGGTTAAAACTGTAAAAATAGGAAAGGAAGCTTTCAATTAATACAAACATTGCTCAGGATAAGAGGAGAACAAAGTTGTACTACCTCAATGCTTTCATCATTAGTAAGGAGTTAAATCATTGAAAGCTTAATTATGGTAGTTGAATCACATAACCAATAAGTTTACCCAGATTTGTCCTATATATGTGTTTATGATATACAATAGACAAAAGTAGAGATATACCCATAGGCAGGATATTAATTAGCATACACTAAACTATAATTGAAATAGTAAAAATCAGTATAAGGTTATAAATATGTATAATTTAAGGAAATCATATCATTATAAAATTAAGTATTGAATAGTACTATATTAAAGGTAATAAAATCTTATGTATGATTGAAAAAAGAAAATCATAGCTTTAGAGCTTAGACTGAAATTAAATATTTCTAGTTTCTTTTTTTTTTGGTTATAAAGGCTTTAACTTAACCATATCAGTTGAAGATCAAAAAAGGGAATTAATTCCTTTATAACTGGGAGGTTTTATGAGTGATAAATTAAATTTAGATATGTTAAAAAATAGGTTAGAACTAAAGGCCGCATTTAGATGACTATTCATTTGTATATTAATATCAAGAAATAAGAGATAGAAGAGAGTTAAGAGTGATATAGTAATAACAATGCTTTATCAACTAACTTACAACAAGCAAAGATAATCACTCCTTTTGTCTTTCACATATCATTAGCAAATTAAACTTCAATACAAGAATTTTACCAATCTCTGTAAATCTAAGCTAGATTCTTAAAAGCTACTACTTGCTACAAACTTAAAGCTGTTTGATTATAAATTAAAGCAATAGCATAGCTATAACAGATTAACTACAGGCTTCTTACAGGAACCACATTTAGAAAGATACTAAGTAATTTGGTAGCATAGAAGAACTAAATTAAGCAGTTAAGTATATTAATTTATCTAGTTACTAGACATTCTGTTAGAATATTTAAAAACCCCTTTTTAATTAATACGAGACCAAGTTAATAATAGAGCTATATTAAACATCTAATTCGCTTTTATGATATAAATGGAAGTAAAGAGAGAAATTATGTAAATAATCATCCAAAACATAAGGAAAAAGACTAGTGAAAATTAAACTGAAGCTAGTAAATCCTAACTTCATAGTCTTAAGGCAGCAAATGTATTAGAAAGCCTCCTAGGTTTAAAGTATATTACATAACACTCAATAAAAGAGAAAATCATAATATATTATTTGTAAGGAATATTAGAAAAGGAGTTCAGTAATAGAGAGGAGTGATAAGACCTTGAGTATAGCAAAAAAGAGAAAGATCCTCTAGCTATAACTGAACATAGCCTGCAACATTAAAAAAGAATATTAAAGTAAAATCAAAGTTAGCAATAGATCTAAAGTCAAGAAATGGAGAAAATAGCCTTTATAAACTAATATTTAAAAGATTTTGTTGCATTAACCAAGGATAAAATCAAAGATCAGTTCAAGAAGGATAAAAATTAATAGTACCAAACTTATTAAATTTAGCAACTAGAACTTTGAGAGAATTAGCAGGCTTTAGCTCTAGATTCAAAGACAAAGTTTGTAGTTTTTTTTTAGGTGAGCAATCATTAAAGAGAAGTAACTTAGCAAATATTTGCCAGAATTACTGCAAAAAGACTAAACGAAAAGTTTAAAGAAATTTTGGAATCTAAAGAACTATAATAATTCTTAGTCAGTCTACTGCAAGCAGGATATGGCTTGATGCAAATCTTACATGTGATGATACTTCAAGAGCTAATGAAATGAAAAGCTAGAATGATTTTAGAAGTATGAGGAAAAGTATCATATGAAGATCCTTTTAATTCTGATTGAGTAATTGATAACTTTATGCGAAACAACATTCAGATACTTAGGAAGGTTTGCATCTCTGAAGGCGTTTATTTTCAAGAGAAGGATAAGCAGTAAAATATTTTTATGTTTGGAGACTAGAAAATTTTATACAGAATATCAAGCTACGAACGATAGATTAATTCCTTTTTTGATTTCGAGCAAAAGACATTTTAGAACTTTTCTTTATTAAACAAGAAGGAAAAATACGATGAACAGTCAATCGATAGAATTAAGACAATTCAAATATGGAAGAAATAATAGACTATAGTGAAGCTAGACAGCAAAAACTAGGATATACAATGGTTTTATATCCAAAAGTTATTCGAGTTTCAAAAGAAAAAAGTGTAAAAAGATAGTCTGAAAAACTAAAAAGCTATATTGAAAAACTTCAGTTTAGCGAATAAAAGGAAAAATAAGTATTCTTTACATCAAATTATAGAGAATATATACAAATGCCATGAATAATAATTCTACTTATGTGATGAAATTTATAGTCAAAGCTACTTATAGAATTTAAACTCTTCTCTCTTAGAATTCTATGGATAATAGCGAAAAGTTTACTAATAAGAATATTCAGTATTTGTGATTGAAAACTAAGAGGAAAATTAGGGAATGAGCTTTAATAAAGTGAGTGAGTAAAGCTTGATAGAGTAATTAAGACTGATTATGTAAGAATAATAGAGAAGAAGTGACTTGATTTCTTTAATAAAAGAAGATTTCGAATTTGCTTAAATACTTTATTCGCTCATACTGTAAGATAAAATGAGATTGAAGCCTCTAGATATACTCTGGATATGAGGATAAAGTTAAAAAAGAGATATTCCATATAAGCAAATAATAGAGTGAATAAAATAAAGTAATACTGAGAAATTGGAATCTTAGCTTATAAGTGACCAATCGGATGAAGAGTAATGCTTATGGCATACTATTTTTATATTCGATAATCAGTCCCTTCTGTTTAAAATTGAACTATGGGGTTTCCTAATAATTTCCTTTTTCAGTTATAAAGAATAAAAGTTTTAAAAATTCTTCCTAGAAAGCTAGTTGAGTAAACTTTCAAGCAGCTTTGATGTAAAAGCAGTAGAGAAAATTAAATTTTAGCTAGATAATAATGCAATGACTCTAGAAGGGGCAGAAAGCTTTATTTCGTATGATAAAAGATTGCATTAAAATCAAGACAAGAACTACGAAATAGAGTATCTAGAATTCTGGAGAGATGAGCTCCTAAAGAGATAATCTTACCTATCAAATCATGTATAGAACAAGGTTTTATTCATATAAAGCTAGTGCATTTGCAAGTTTATGGAGTAATGAAAGGAAAGCAAGCCTAAATAGCTAGAAATAGAATTTAATATGTTCGAGAATGAATTCAGCACGCTTCAAAAGCTAGATTAGTATAATAGGATAAAAAAGTACTTGGTAAGCAACAATCGATTAATAAGAGAATCAGTAACTGAAGCTTTATAAAGCAATGATAAATACAAGACCAAGAACTTGTATTACTATACTCTAAGTATTATATTCCAGAAGTTTCAGATGCAATACTAAAGTTCTTACTACTCAGTTAAGAACATTAGATATGCTTAAGAGTACTTAGCTTTATATGAAGAAATTACTAAGGTTCTAGAAAAAGAGTTGTAGAGCTAGTAAGTAAGTCAAGATACAAATTTAGCACTCTTAGTGAAAGAAAATATTGAGATATAAAACAGAACTATAAATGGAACCTTAGAGTAGCAGATAGAAGAAGCATCAGAATAAACTCTTGACCAATGAGTTTTCGACTTTAAGTAAATTCCAACTGAGAGTATAATATTAGTTCAGTTTCTGATTTCATAGATATTTAAAGAACAGACGGAAGAGGATTCTAGTTTTATAATTTTCTAATAGATAAAAGATTAACAAAACTGGAAGTACTTTTAAAAATACCCTACAGAGGAAATTATAAGGTACTGTAAAGAAAACATCCAAACATATGACTAAAGACTAGACTTTTCTTAGTAACTAAATCACTGAGGAGTGCTCTAACTTATTTATCTTAAGCTTTTTGACAGCTTAAAAAATTTTGCTTCAATCATGTACTTGATGAGAAAGTACTGCAAGCTACAAGATGCGAAAAAGAACTCTGAATTATAAGATTTGTTGGAAAATGAAGAAATGGAAGAGTTTTACTAGGCTATTTAAGAAGAACTCCAGGATAACTAGAAGTAGGTTAAATATCTACTTTTTATAGACAGTGAGTAGTTCCTTTTTTGGATAAAGCTAGACTGAGATAGCACAAATATACTATCTCCATTCTCATTAGGTCAATATGAACCTCATATCATATTTAATACTCTTAATGATCAAAACTTCAAATGAAGGAATTTAGTTATACAGTTCTATAATACAACAGAAGAGCAGTTCTACCGTAACTACTTCCTAGATCAGTATTTAAGAATAGATTATGAAGTATATTTCAACTTGCTATAGTAATAAAAGCCTATCCAAAATATATGGAATATCCAAACTTAGTTTCGAGGATTTGAGTTTCTGGAAAAGATTTATGAGTAAACTAACGTTTAGATAGTCAAAGCGAAGAACTGATTGTAGCAGATGAGAGTTATTAAATTCATGAGAAATGAGAAAAACTTGAAACGAGTTGAACAGACGATACTGAAATTATGGCAGAAGAAAAACTAATATAACGTATGATGCTGTGAGATATACAATTACTATATCAACTAGGATATCAATTTTGCTTGAATAGAAATGTAGTACTGCACTTAAGGAAGTTTAAAGAAACTTATTGAAGAGAGAAAAGACAAATATTTCGATTGTGATGAAATCTACAAAATGGCGTAATTTTTAATAGAGGGTTTTGCATTCCTTTAAGAGATAGAGATTTATCACTCAGATATAAAGCCAGATAATATCTTTATTAGTGAAGAAGGGTTAAAAATAGGAGATTTCGATTATTCAGATCCTTAGCGTTAAATAAAAAGTATGGATTAAATAGTGTTCACAGAAGGTTATTAATCTCCTTAGATCTATCTGAATACTAGGCGAAATATATATAAGTCAGATGTTTTTTCATTAGGTATAACTTTACTTGAACTAGTTACTCTTAAAAGCCAGAAAACTCACCAACTGAATTAGATATATAGGAATAATAAGGAACTTCATAACTTATTAGCTTAGCTGTTAATACCTTATAATAAAAGCTAAGAATATGAAAACTTAAAGTGACTACTTTTCATGATGCTTCAATGAGAAGAAGATAAGAGATGTGATTTCATAGAATTGAAGTAAAAAAACATTAGGAATATACCAAGAGATTACCAGTTTTACAACCTACCAGATGGATATGACAAAGAAATCTAAACATCAACAGTGCATTTCGAAGCTTCTTTGAAAACAAAAGAAATTGCAAGTTTTAACTCGAATGGATCAAAGGAATAAAGCAGCTCACAATCCTAATAAAACTAGATAAACTCATAAGAAAATTCAGCTATAAGCCAAGAAAGTAAAAAGAAATCAGATTAGATGTTTTAGAGTGAAAGCAGTGAGTTGAGTTAATCATAGTAAAGTAGTAACGATTTTCAAATAATATCATAAAAGTACTAGCATTCAACTAAAACAGAAATCATTAACTTAATTACCCATTTCTCTAAGTGTTTTAAATCATCAAAGTCATTAGATTTAAATGAGTAATCGAAAATCTATCTTAATAAGGTACTAATACGTTAAAAAATCCCAGTTTTAGATTTAAGAATAATAGAGTCAAGTTTCGGATAAAATTTTTACTTGATTGAGTTAGTGTAATAAGAGTTATGGACAAGATAAGGAATTAAGTATCTAGTGGTTTAGTAATAGAGCTATTAAAATAAGCATTATATAGGGTAAATTAATGCTAATCTGTTCCCTGAAGGAATAGGAAGGCTATTACAAGATAGTTGCTATTATGAGGGAGAGTTTAGAAATGGATTTAAACATGGAAGCGGTATTTTAGTCGATTTGAGAACACTAAGTGTAAAATAAGCTTATTTTGAGTTTGACAAGCAATAGGATACTAAAATAATAAAACCATTAGACATAGAAAAGTAATTCTAAGTAAAAAGAACAGATTTCTAGTTTCCCCTGATTTAGTTAGAAGGCATACCTGAGACTTTAAGTAAGAAGGTATAGGAATTATTAGAGACTGTTGTAACCCTTCAAGGTAGTAAAATGCATTAGATTAAATCAGAGAATAACAAAGAGATATATGAAGGACAAACCAATTAACAGAACAATCCTCATGGATTTGGAAAGTTAATTGACTATGAAGAAAAAAGTTATTATATAGGATTTTTCAAGCATGGAAAAAAGCATGGAAAAGGTATTATTATTTACCTTAGAAACTAAAAGACTTATATTTCTCAATTTGATCAAGGATTAATTGTCTAAATTTCCGGAGTTACTATGATGGAAGGTACTTAAGATAATATAATTTCCATAGCAACTTAGATTATTAAATAAGCAAATGATTCAAAAGAGAAAAGCTAAGCTCTTAATTTAAAGAACTTAACGAGGGATAATAACTGAATAGAGCTTTAGAAATAAGAGCTTAAAGAAGAATTCGATAAAATCTATTTTGAAGCTGCAAACATTTTTCAGTATATCGAGTTTGAAAACGAACACAAGCGAGTATAGTTTTATACTCCTTTCATAATGCATAAAGAAATGTGAAAGTAAAAACTTTCAGTACTAATTAATAAAGTAACGAAAGGATTTTAGAACGAACTGAATGAAAAGCTACTTATTATGAATACACAGATTTAGTAGGATTTTGATTAGAAATAAAAGTGATAGATTTGCAAAAAAGGGATTGAAGATTTTAAGGAAAAAGTTAAGGAAAAGATTAATTTTGTTAAGCTCTTAAATGAGTTTTATTGGTATTTTGAGCTTAAAGGTGGCTTTGGAGTTTATAAGTTTAATAATAAAGAAATATATGAAGGAATGGAAACCCTAGGAAGAAAGTAAGGATATGGAGTTTGCTATTACTAAAATGGTGATTTTTATAAGGGAGAGTGATAACAAGATTAAAAATGCGGAATGGGAACTTATATGTTTAACGACGGGAATAGATACGAAGGTCAATTTTTATGTGATAACAGATAAGGAAAAGGGACCTTCTATTATGCTGATGGAGATGTTTATGAAGGGGATTGACTAGAAAATTAGAAACATGGTTTAGGGATTTATCAGTTTAATAACAAATCAAAGCATGAAGGTTAATATGTAGAAGGGAAAAAGCAAGGACAAGGAATAATATTTTATCATAGTGGAGATATTTATGATGGAGAGTGATTTTAGGATTAATAGCAAGGTTTTGGTATTTTTGTTCATAAAAATGGTGATAAATACGTAGGAAATTTCCAGAAAAGCATAAAACAAGGAAGGGGGAAAATTTTTTTCGCTGATGGAGATATTTATGATGGAGAATGATTTTATAACAATTACCATGGTCAAGGAACTTACAGTTCTTAAAATGGAAGCTATTATACTGGGTAATGGTTAAATGGAAAACGATAAGGTTAAGGGGAAATGTAATATGAAAATGGAGATATTTATATTGGTGAATGGTTAGAGGATTAATTGCATGGATATGGTATTTACTATCTAAAAAACGGGAAAAAATATGAAGGATAATATAAAAAAGGTTAATAATAAGGAAAAGGAGTTTATTACTATGGTGAAGGAAATAAATACGATGGTGAATGGCAATAAGATCTTAAGCATGGATACGGTATATTTTATTATTTCGATGGATCGAGGTACGAAGGTTGTTTCGAAAAAGGTTAAAAGCATGGAAAAGGAATTTTTTATTTTGCAAGTGGTGATATCATTGAAGCAGAATGGATAAGAAATTAGCAAAAGGGATTTGGAACCTTAACACATAGCA
Organism: Loxodes magnus; assembly: GCA_946699065.1. Taxonomy (NCBI): domain Eukaryota; phylum Ciliophora; class Karyorelictea; order Loxodida; family Loxodidae; genus Loxodes; species Loxodes magnus. The sequence goes on from CAMPDV010000248.1 coordinate 126,863, forward strand.
ATGGTTCCATATATAAAGGACAACTATAAGATTATAAAGGATATGGTCAAGGAATCATTTACGATTCTTAAGGATTTTCGCTTTAGGGAGAATTTTTTAATGGATTTTGTCATGGATAAGGTATTTATAATGGCATTAATGGCAGTAAATATATAGGAAATTTTTTCTTGGATAAGAGGCAAGGTCACGGAACTTTTTATTACGAAAATGGAGATACTTATGAAGGAGAATGAGAACAAGACTAACATCATGGATAAGGAATTTATAAGTTTAAAGATGGAAGCATTTATAAAGGTTAGTATGTAAATGGACAAAGACAAGGATTTGGAAAAATGCAATATCATAATGGAGACATTTACGAAGGTTAATGATACTAAGATAAAAAACAAGGAGAAGGAATTTCATGGTTTAAGAGTGGAATTAAGTATCAAGGGCATTTTTCCAACGACAAATTTCATGGAAATGGAATTTTATAGTATTAAAATGGCAAAACAATTGAAGGATGCTTTAAAAATGGCAAAATTAGCGGGATAGGAATTTTTAAAGATCGAAACGGTTCTATATTAAAAGGAAAAATGGTAAATTCTAACTTTAAGCATTTTCTCCGCGTTTTCGATAGAAATAGACAAATAAAGTTTATCTGCATGAATTACAAACCTTTTTGATCAATCATTTATATTTTATATAGCGTTAATTAATTAATCTACTGATAATTATATACTCTATTCAAATAATCTTAAATATGTCGTTAAACTTTATTAAATATTAAGCTATTTTCATATCAGTCAAATTACTGCTTCTCATAGATCCACAAGAAGAGCATTTATGCTAGCATGTGTTCATTTATGTTAGTTAAAGAGTAAGAAATTTTTTATGGTTCTATTACATTTTTTTTAGTATAGCATGATGCAAATCAACTCTACACAAGTTACTAAAAAGGCATAGGTGTATTTACATATTTGAGGATATCAAAACTCATATTCCAATTATCTTTACGCATCAAGTAACTGCATTTATGAGTCAAGCTAGAGTAGAAAATTTAGCTGCTATGAATTTATAGAGATAACTTAGTAGAACTATTCAGGGATGCTGGTAAGAGAAGATATTGGATTGATATTTCTAGAGTTAATATGATTACTGTAATACTTTTTGCTGTAGCTAAGAATAAAGAAATTGCTAAGCTTTGTGAAAAGGATTGGAAGCGTTTAATAATACCAGACTCTATTACTCAGCACCTGATTTATTTCTCCTTTTTATAAAATAAGCAAACATTTGGTCTTAAGAAAAGGAAGTTATGCTTATTTTATAATTAGATAGTTCTATTCTTCAAAGTCAACAAATGAGCAATTCGATGCTCAAAAGAATATAAATATAAGGAATGCTTCACAAGTTGCAGCATTAAACTTAATTCGCAAGTGGTATTCAATAGATAATGGTCAGTCTGTTCTTTATAGATAAATATCAAAGTACTTTAGTAAGATACTCAGCAATAAATCTTAAAATGGGCTTAATAAACTAATAACACCCATTGAAATAGCATTAGCTAACCATTTATAATATCATCGTTTTTATAAGAAGCGGTATTTAGCTAATTCAACTTACAAGATAAGCAATCTTTATAAGCATGCTATTAGTCGAAATGATACCATAATGGAAACTTCTAGTACTACTTCAAATGAAAAGGATTGAAAAAGGCAATTTATAAATTAAGCTAGTGGATTAATTATTTCAATCTGAAGTAGTTTTGAAAGAAAATTTTAGTTAAATCTTAATAGATGAGTTTACATTATTAGACAGCTTTGCTAAAGAAAAATAAAATAGTGATTTTAGCAGTTCATTAGTATTAAGTAAAGATTGAGATTTGAAAGATGAGATGAGTAATCTTAGTTAGAAACATGACTACTATCTGTCACTTTAATATATAAATGCTTAATATTAAGTTAATACCTAGTCTAAAAGATTAATCATCAGTACATTTCATTTAAATATAATCCAGAAGATGTAAAGTATAAGACAGTGTGGCCGAGTGGTCTAAGGCGCTAGCTTAAGGCGCTAGTCTTTCGGGGCGTGGGTTCAAATCCCACCGCTGTCATTTTTCTGACAACTAGTAATTTTCTATAAGCAATAAGAAGATTTTAATCTCTATTTTATCCTTAATAGATTATTGTGCAAAGGTATTTATAAAGCACAACTAAGCAAATATAAGAAGAGCTTTAGTAAGGTGTTTATAAAGTACTCTAGAACTATCAACGCTTTTATTAAATACTCTGTTAAAGTAAAATAGCTAACCTTGTTTAAGCAGCTCAAAAACTAAATCTCACTCAGCTAGATACAATTAATCATAATATGGTTATATTGAGATCACTAAACTCATTTCATAGTCTAAATCCTTAATTTATCAAATAAGCTAGATCAGATAAATGTTGCTTATTTAAATCAAAAATCTAGCTCATAGAATAAAGCTTACTAGGATATAGATTGCATTCCTTATAGTACATCTAAAAATAACTTGGCAGTAATCTTAGCATCAATTGTAAAATAAGCTTAAATCTAACAATCTAACACTATGAGATGATTAGATGCAATAAAGAATCATAACGGTCTAGGTTAATAAGTTAGAAATAGAAACTATGGCAGGGTAATTCTAAATTAATCTGCCAAGAGAAAATTTGGCGGTTATTTGTTTATATTTATCGAGTTAAAAATATTCCAGATGGTTATGAGAATATTCCGAGCAGGAAGAGATGCTTCTGCTGTGGAAACCAACATACCTATATTGGAACTGTCGGAAGTTTTAATAGAAATAACGGGATTTCTGATAAGTAAAATAATCAGAAAAATAGAACTAAACGAGATTTTCTGCAACAGGAATGGAGTAAGAGGAAGAAGATGGAGCTATAACCAAGACCTGACAGAATGTAGAACGGAAAACCTAATAAAAAAACTCGTGGATAGTAACACATAATCTTCCTTTTGCCTCAAGCATTTTAACAAACAAGCAAGGAGCAAGAAGTGCTGTACTCCTTATAGAGTGAAATTCCTTAATAGAGAAGAAATATTTATATATAATATACATTTGTATAATAGAGAGAAACTTAAATCGTTAGTTACAATTTTTTTTGAGATATAATAGAAGTCAAAAGTATAAATACCCTAAATGATTAAATTATTAATTAGCCATAAAAAATTTTGCTACTACACTACTCTTATAACCAGAGAAATTAAACTCAGAATGAATTATTTCTTCTTTCGAAAAAAATGGAACAACTAAACTTTCTTAGATTGAAGGTATCGATATAAAGTATTGAATTAGATTAATTTTTAAATCTTTTAGCAATATTCAGTTAGACTAGAAAAATTGGGCTTAGGAGTATATGAATAATTATTAAGTCCTTAGGCAAGCTTTATATGGGAGCTAAAGCATACATGAGAAGATATAGAATGCTATTTTCTAACTCAAAAATGAAAATTTAAAGTTAAGACCTGAGTGAAAAAACATTAACAAAGGATACCTAGAAAGAAGTACATCAAGATGAAATGCTAATCCAGAAAAAAAGGACTAAAGGTTTGTTTAAAACTGATTGCTAAATGAGAAATATCCTAATTATTGGTATCTAAATGACGTTAAAAGCAATTACTATATCGATACTCATAGCGTTGAAAATATAATATAGGTGTGTAATAAGTTAGAAAGGATAGAAAACACTACTTATAAACTCAATAATATAGAGTATGAAGTTAGTAGAGTAGTCTTTAATCCTTTAAGATAAGATAATATCCTGCGTTTTAAATTCATAAGTAAGAAACTCAAATAACTGAAAGTGAACTACGAAAGTATTCTTAGAGTTCTTTTAAGAGGTTTTTACTTTAAGGGACCAAATCAGAAATTAAAGAACATATCTTATTCAAAATACATATCAGAGCAAGCCAAGCTTCTATAAAGCACTAGAGCTTTCATAAGAAATTATAAGCTATTTCAATCATTATCCCTAAAGCTTTTTAAACAAAGTTTATTTAGCCTATTAGCTTAAATTTATCTATCTCTTTATTTACCTTTTTAAGTCTATGCTTCCTTTTTATTTGATTCTACAAATTTTAATATGAATAATGAAAATAAAAATCAAACCTCTAAATTTGAAAATAAGGGTACTTTAAAGATGTTTAAATAGAGAAAATTTCTAAAGAATAAGATACTTAATTTAGAAGGTTAAAGTAATTCAGTTAAAATTTTCAGATGCTTAAAGTTTGTTTATTTAAGTGACCTCTTGAATATATCAATATTTCCATCTTAATGTGTTCTTTATACCGTTTTTATCCAAGAGGATATTTATGCATGATTAAAGTTAGATAGTCCCAATCATGTAGTTAAAATAGATATATTTACGAAATAGCTTCAGTCTGTGTATGATGACTAATCCAGCACTGTGAATTTCGAAGAGTTTCATTTTTTTAATTTACCTTTAGGTGCACCTTTTCCATCTTCTTCTCAGATTCGAGGCGCTAATATACAAAACTTAATCTCTTTATCTTATAGCCATTTATACTATTACTATATGAAACCAAATAGATTTCAATAAGTAATATGATCTTGCCTCTAACTAGTAACTACTCTAATGTATTTAATCTTCACTATTTAATTGAATTTTCTAAGAAAACTGATTAAACATTCTCTAATATTAGCTACTTTTAGGTATTATTAATAGTTACTTTCATACCTTACAATATCTTATTTATATAGCTTTAAACTTAAACCATTTGTAATAGATAGTGAACCATAATGGACTGCTAAGTCTAGCTTTATTTTTATCTTATTCACTTTTATAGATATATAAGGATATAAGAAGGAGACTTATAACGATGGCTATATATATTGAGATAACTTATTTTTTCCACCATTATAACTAGAAATGTACATTTATTGTTTATTCAAAGACTGAGAAAATGTTTAAAACTTCCTTATTCATTTGAATACATTACTGTATTATTAGCATTAAGCTAACATTTAGATGATTGAAGTATTCTAGCATCCAGAGATTTAATCTGATTTCTTTCTGGATAATACTAGTATTAAGATTTAAGCTACTGTTTGGAAAACCCTACTATAGAAAATACGAAAGTATTGGTGGGTTAGTTTATTATAGTTGCTTATAAATGTCTTATATAATGTAATATTTAACGGGTATTTGGTATGATAAGTCTAAACTATAAGGAATAAATCTTGGTACTAGATCAAATATTTAATATACCCACATGCTTTTGCTTCTTAATTATGATAATTATATTAACTGTATTTTGTAGCTTTTGCTAATAGAATTTTTAACATTCTTAAAGTTAAATTTTGCTTAGTTATCATGCTAGCTAGAAGAGATTTAATTTAATCAGTTGAGTTTAGAATAAAAAGCTTGAAGCTATCTTACCTCTTTGTTTAAGCGAGAGACTTTCAGAATGAGAGTTATTGCTTTTGAAGCTTAGACTGAGTCTGGCTATTTTTGCGGCTGATTTTTATACTTCTAGTCTTAATTTGAGTCTGAAAGCCCTTTAATGAGTCTGTTTATATAAATCTGGCTGATTTAATAGCTAAATATCCTCTTTTTAAGTTAATACATTTCCTTTTTTAAGCTTGGAATCTCCCTTATAATTTACATATATCCTTCAGCTTTGGAATCTAAAGCTTGGACTGTTCATTGAATTTAATTATTTTTTAATTTAGATAATGGAAATACAAGAATAAAACCTATCTAGTGATCACTATAATAAATAATCTATTCAGGAAAATGCTAAATCAGAGGGAAAGCAAGAAAAGCTTAAAATTAGCCAGATTTTACCTGAAATTTCAGTTAATAATAAGAAATTCCTTCCTTTGAAAATTATTTAGAAAGGAACGTTTTTTGTTCATAATAAAAGAATCAAGTTTTCTAAAGACTCCTTATGATATTTCTCTGACCAAAATAAGTTAAGAAAAAAAGTTGTTTGATTGATTACTCACAAATGATTTGATAAGTTTATTACTATTATTATTATTCTCAACTCCACTTTCCTAGGTATTCAAGATTATACTGAAGACTCTAATCATTCTCTTAGAAACTAAATTGTTAATATTACTGAACCTATCTTCACCTTTTTCTTTGTTCTCGAAGCCATTCTTAAAATCATCGCTATGGGACTTATTTGCGAACCTAATTCCTATCTAAGAGATGCTTGAAACTGGCTTGACTTTATAGTAGTTTTAACAGCTGCTTTTTCTTATATTCCTGGATTAGGAAATACTTCTTCTATTAGAACCTTTAGATTAATAAGACCCTTAAGATCTCTATCCTTCTTTCCTTCCATGAGAACTGTAGTTAAAACTCTATTTTCTAGCATTTCATAGCTAACTAATGTATTCCTTCTTGTTCTGTTTTTCTTTACTATTTTTAGTATTTTAGGGACTAATTTATGAATGGGACTATTAAGATACAGATGTAGGTATGAAGAACATCCAAACTAATATGGAATTTGATAGATAACAGAAGAAAATTCAGTATGTGGAGGGAAGTACGAATGTGATAGTGGAGAAACATGTGGAAGTAACTATGAAGTACCAAAAGGATATTTTATATAAGGGGATAAAAGTAAAGCTCATGAAATAGAAGAGACAAATTGAGGAATAACAAGCTTTGATAATATATGAAGTGCATACTTAACTATATTTTAGTGTAGTACAATAGAAGGTTGATCAACAATGATGTATCTAATACAGGATGCTCATAACTATTACGTATCTTCAATATACTTCATAATAATGATTTTAGTATGCTCATACTTTATACTCAACTTAACAGTAGCAGTTATGTGAGGAAAGTATATAAGCATAAAGTAAAAGGAAGAAAAGCATTATTTTAAAAATTTAAACGAAGATATAATAAATCAATAGATATAACTTATCTATAGTTAGCCAAATCTTTAGAAAAAGGTGTTTCATAAATTCATATAAAAAGGTGTAAAGATAGGTCTTTTTGCATATAATATAAAGATTCCTGAAAGCGCATACTACAAAAGCAAGGTGGCAGTATTTTTCTATAAGCTGATTAACTAGAGTTGGTTCAGTATATTTATAATGATGGTTATATTATTCAATACAGTTATACTATCAATGGACTCATATCCTGATATTGATGGCTAGTTCAAAGAAATATCAGATATCCTTAACTTAATTTTTATTTGTGTATTTAACTTAGAATGCGTCTTTAAGTTGATAGGGTTAGGCTTTATAAGATTCTTTAGAGAGAAGATGAATATTTTTGATTTTTTAATTAACAGCTTATCCCTTATAGAGATCGGACTAGGAGGAAGAAGTGTAGTAAGTGGACTTAGAGCTTTTAGACTCTTCAGAATAGTTAGATTAACGAAGAGTTGAACTTCTCTTCAAAGAATGCTTGAGTCAATAATAGCTACAATATCCTCTATCTGGAACTTTTCTATTCTCTTATGTCTTTTTATCTATGTATTCTCACTTCTTGGTATGCAACTTTTTGCAGGCAAATTACGCTTCGATGAAAGAGGAAATGTAGATAAAAATGGAGAGGTTCCTCGAGCTAATTTTGATACTATTTTATGAGCTTTTGTTACAGTTTTTTAAGTACTAACAGAAGAAAAATGAAACAAGGTGATGTATAACTGTATGAGAGCAGTTGGGTATCTATCCTGTCTATTCTTCATTGCTATTGTAATGCTCGGCTAGTTTATTCTAATCAATCTATTTCTTGCTATTTTGCTAGGTAAATTTGAGGAAGAAACTACTAGAATTCTAAAAAGAGATGCTTTGAGTCTGATTAATTAGAGAAATAACGAAGATACTTGGTTTCAGATAGATAAGATTAAAAACAGTTCAGAAGACTAAGATTTTTTAGACGATGACTCTTGAAAGGACAATAAGAAAAGCCGAAATAAAGAAAATGAGGGTAAATAAAACATAAGCTAGATATAGCTAGAATAGCATTAGAAGTCATCTAGAAAGAAAGTTAAACGAAAGCTAAGCTGAAATCTAATGAGAAGTAGGATGTAGTGTAAAACAGAGAAAGTCAATCTAGTTATCTCTAAAAACAGAATCTATCCATAAAACTCTATATAATCAATAGACAGTTAAGAGGGATAAGATTCTATAACTTCCTTTACTCCTTAAATTGAAGCTTTGAAGACATAATTTGCAAAATCTACTAAGTCAAATAGTAAGAATGAAAACTAGGAAATAGTGTATAAAACTATTGAGTTATAAGAGCAAAAGGTGTAAAAATTGGGGTTAAATGACAAAGAAGTCTTGAGATAAATGGAAAAATAAAGCATTGAAAAATAAGTCTCTTAAGGGTAACATAAACAGAAATCAGTTCAGTTTAAAGTAAACCAGGCCAAAAAGCTATGAGATTGGATGAAACATTCGACTTTTTTCATTATCCATCGAGATTCGTTACTAAGAAAGAAGTGTCTAAAGGTAATATCCAGCAGAAGGTTTGATAACGGAATTCTTCTGCTAATTATAATATCAAGTTTGCTGCTTTGTATTGATAATCCGTTAGATGACCCAGAAAGCAATATGTAAAAAATCTTGTGATTTCTTGATGTCACCTTCACTATTTTATTTGCTATCGAGGCAATTATTAAAATAATATCTATGGGTTTCATTTGAAACCCAGATTTTGACAAAGAAATGTATGAACTATTACACGAGCCAGTGCAGGAGTGGAAAAAAATAGTAGATGAAGAGAATTCTGCTAATTAAAGTGACTAATCATAGTTTAAAGAAAATGGTATGTGTAATTGCTCGTTAGAATCACATCAAGTCAAAGTAAATTAGTCATCTGTTTTGAAATAATCTAGCTGTATTAAATGCGCTGCTTCGAGTAGCTAAAAGAAGGAAAAAATAAAAAAGAGACAAAACTCAAACCTGAAAAAGAATTCTATTTTAATGGAAGCAAAAACATGTCCTCCCTATATGAAAGTGGGATGAAATATTCTTGACTTCATAGTCGTCTCCACGAACTTAATTAACTTACTTTTAATTTCAGGAACTTCATAAGCATTGAAATCTTTAAAGGCGCTAAGAGCTTTAAGAGCGCTTAGACCTTTAAGAATGATTTCCAAAAACGAAAGTCTGAAAATAATAGTGAACGCTCTTTTTAGGGCAGTTCCTCAATTAGGTAACTTAGCAATAATTAGTGGAATTGCTCTTTTCATATTTGCCTTACTAGGCATAAACTTCTTCAAGGGAACATTTTACCACTGCGATAGAGATGTAAAAGATAAAGAGGAATGTTAGATTTAAGGGGGAAATTGAGAAAACCAGTATCCTAACTTTGACAATATATTCTGAGCTTTTTAAACTCTATTTGAAATGTTAAGTGCAGAGGGTTGATTAGACATAATGTATAATGGTATTGATTCTGTGGGGATAGATAAGCAACCCTAGAAAAACTACTAATAAGGTTGAACCTTCTATTTCATCTTTTTTATGATAATAGGAAATATTTTCATTTTGAATCTGTTTATAGGTGTCATCACTGATCATTTCAAACGTATGAAAGATACAATAGAGGGAAATTTTCTTCTAACTGATTAGCAAAAATAATGAGTGAGCATTCAACGCTTTATGTAAAAGTACCCTCCTTTGAAGGTGTTTAAGCCACCTGAAAAATCTTGAAGATTGAAAATGTTTAAACTGGCTAAAGGGAAGTGCTTTGATGGTTTTATAGTAGCTTGTATATTTTGTAATACCATTGTAATGGGAATGAACTATTACCAGTAACCTTCTACTTACGGATTGGTTCTTGAAAACTTGAACCAATTTTTCGCTTTTGTTTTCAATGTGGAAGCTTTTATCAAAATATCAGGATTTGGCAGGTCTTATTTTAATGATAGTTGAAATCTCTTTGACTTCTTCATAGTAGTTGGCACTGATGTAGGTATTTTGATTACTGAACTGAGATTATTCCACATGAGTGGTATAGTAACAATTTTTAGAGCCTTTCGAATCACCAGAATTTTTAAATTGATTAAGTCAAGCAAAGACATTCGCGTGCTTTTAGACACTCTTGTTTATATGCTACCAGGAATTTGTAACATAGGAGCTCTAGTATTTCTGCTAATTTTCATATACGCTTCACTAGGAATGAATCTATTTAGTGATATAATGCTTAGAGATAACCTTAACAGACATGCTAACTTCTAGAACTTTATATCTACAATACTTCTTTTACTACGATGTGCTACAGGAGAAGACTGGAATAAAATAATGTATGACTGTGCAGAAAAGTCCAATTATAATGGAGAAAGGTGTAGGAGTGATTAGAGCTATAACGATATATAAAGAGATGGAATTAGAGGATGTGGAAATTGAATGGCTTATCCTTACTTTATTAGCTACGAAGTAATTCTTTCCATCGTTATTATGAACCTCTTTATAGTGGTCGTACTAGATGGCTTCAATACTAGCAAAAGTGAGAATGAAGCAGCTATTAACCCTCATTAATTCCAGGAGTTTAGAGAAAGATGAGCGGATTACGATCCAGAGGGAAAAGGCTTTGTTAATTTAGACGAATTTATTTTCTTATTGAATGAGGTGCATAAACCACTTGGTATGCTGGAGATTGGTGTAGATATATTCGATGAAGCTTACAAAAGAAAGCTAGAGAAAATAAAAAGATTATACTATGCTAGAAAAAGAAACTTCATTGAGTCTAAGAACAAAAGAGTAATTCTGACTAATGCTGATATCTTCAAAACTCTTGGCCCTCTGAGTTTACCTGATTACGGAGACAAAATCCACTATAGAGATGCCTGCATTTCTCTATCCTAGAAGGCAGTATTTTTTAAAGAAGATCAGGTTTTTGTTTCTGAATCTTCGTCAGAAGAAGAGCAAGATTTAGAACAAGAAATGCCAGAAAATTTTGAAGAAGAAATTCCTTTAAAAAGTCAACAAAAGAAGAGAAATCATATAAGAAGCAAATACAAGCCTTAGAAGTAAAAAATTTCCTAAGAAGAAATCCAGAAAATAAAAAATAAAAACCCAGTATTTAAGAAACTCCAGTTGAAATGAAATAGCGCCTATCCTCAACTTGATAAGATAACATCCTTAGGAGATGGAGTTTTCAAATATGTGGCTAGATTTCTCTAAGCATTTTATAAAAAACATAAGATGAAAAAATTGAGAGAGCTAGAAAATAAGGGAAAGGATGAAATTGAAGAAAGAAAGTAAAGGCTGAAAGAGGAAAAAAATAACTTTAGGTAATAGGAAAATGCTAATTATGTTGTAAACCTGTCTAAAATAAATGAAAACATATCTAAATATGAGCAATATCTTGTAGACTAGAAGTAAGACAATTCTATGGAACAAGCAAAAAAACTTGAAACTCAAGAAACTGAGTTTACAAATGAGCTCACTGAGTAAGTTTTTTATGCAGGGAAAGTAAAAAGTCAAATTGATGGGACAAATAGAAGGAAAAGGAGTTCACTAAAGCAGACTCACCTAAGATTAAAAATTTCAACCTGCTAGCTGTTTACTAAGATGATAGTCCTGATAAAAAAGGATCATCCTCAAAAGAATGTCATAATACATAATTCGAAACATTTTCCTCAATGCAACTTAAAGAATCAAGCTCAAGTTTACATCTACAAATTTAGTAATAATAAATAATCTTTCATAATATAATCGATTGGTTTTAGATACTCATGCTTCATATTTAAGCTTTATTAATATAACTAGCAATCTCGTTATAAAAAGCTACAAATAGTTATAATCAAAGCTAAGCTATAAAGGTATAATGCCTTAACCACTTAATTTTTCTCTAAAGAATGCTTTCTTAGGTTTGCACTGAACTCAGCATCGTTGCTTTCTTTACTCTTACCAGTTAAAATTAGAATTATCATTTAGTGATAAAAGGAAGCCAAAAATGATTGATAATTTAAAATATGTAAGAACTTAGATGGCAAGCTATCGACTATTGCCTTTTAAAAATGGAAAGAAGTAACTTTGTTTACACTATAGGAAATATAAGAAGGATAGGAAACTGAAAATAAGCAGAAAGCTATGCTGCATATATATTACTTTCCTTAAGAATGGAAGATAAAGTTAGTATCTTTTTCTAATTAAAGTTGGCTATATAAATGGATTTTTTCAAAGATATATCAATCAATGTCTTATTAACACTCAGTTACTATTTTAGTACTTCAAAGCTGATATTGAATTTTTGTTAATCTGAGATAAAATGACAACACCAATTGCTTGTAAATTAAATATCCCAAGGAGAATATAAAAGAAGTTACTGAATAATTTGCCTCATTAAGGAGTTAAAGAGAATCTAAATTGATCAAAGTAAAAGCTTTAGAATATGAAATATACTCTTACTAGATGATAATTAGGGATAAAATTCAAGTTCCTGCGAGTTATAATTTAAGTCTATTTATTAAAATTTTAACTATCTAGTTCATTTTCTTAATACAGTGATGTATGAAAACTACAATCGTTATCGAGTTATTTAAATATAGTCTAATAGATGTAACTTATAAGACAGTGTGGCCGAGTGGTCTAAGGCGCTAGCTTAAGGCGCTAGTCTTTCGGGGCGTGGGTTCAAATCCCACCGCTGTCATTTTTTAGAAAAAAGCATTATTAAGTCAATATTATATTAGTAGAATAGAAATTAAATCTAAGAAGCAAGCTTTTCAATAAGCTATAAGCTTATTTATTTACATATCACACTTTTATTCCAGTACTCTATCTCTTCAATATTATGAGTATGTCAATAAGTCCTTGAGCTAGAATATATTAAAAATGGATCAGAAAATACAAAAAGAAGCAAGAAGCAAGAAGCATCTCAATTTTATAATTAGCTTCGTTTCTTATAATGCAAGACCATATAACCAACTATAGCTTTTATGCTAGTAAGAAGTTTCTTTCTTTCCGTAATCAAAGAAATCATCAACCATACTAGTATAATAGTTAATTTTCCTGAAATTTCTTAGAATAATTTAAACTAAAAAGCTTGATAAATAATTAATTTTAAGGCACTATAAAGGAAAATAAGTTAAGGTATTAAGCTGTAAACTTATAATAGAAATGACTTATTATCTTTTTATAAGCTCGTTACTAAAAAATGGAATTAAATGATCTCTTAAAGAATTTAATTTAGTATGATCATATAGAGAATCTACAGATAAGGACTATGTTAAGGTATCTTACTATTATGTGATGGTATAAAGAAACTTAGAAACAAACATCAGTTAAGACTTTTAGTATATTCACTACGAAGTCCTTAAATGATTATATAAATTTGCTAAGTTAGCATTTTCAAGTTATTAAGCCATCAGCAAGATAACATAAGCAAAATCTTTCTTCAAATTAAAATTATAGGATTTAAAATGATATATCCAATCTGTCCATATCTTAATTCATTGATTTATATCAACAGACTTAGAATTGCTAAGATCTGATGAATTTAAAGAGCTTTAAATGAGCGAATGATTCTAATCTCTGTTTAAATATTGTTTGTCTATATATTTAATCTCCTTATAACTAACTTAAGAAAGAAACAATCTTTATACTACTTTTAAATCAAATAATAGTCCTTCTTTTTAACCTTTCTATCTTAGAATTTAAGGTTTAAAGCTTAAAGGCTTATTACTATATTTATTATGCTAGCTGGTTTTTTTCATGCAGACTTAATTCAAAAGTGTCTCCATTTTAACAGAACATGATGTAATTTCTCTATTAGTTAAGAGAAACTCATTTTAGGCAATGTTAGCCAACAAAAGCAAATGACTTTATCATTCTTAAATAGACTAAAGTCATTTGACTAAGCTCTCATGAAAATAGAGCCTTTAAACAATCGGCAGCTTATCTACAATAAAGATCATTATGCGATGGATGTGTAATAATAATTGGTGAAATGCATATCAAGACCCCATCAACTTAACTTAGTTAGACTATGTCTTAGAATCCTTAGTCGTATATATCCTCTTGACTTTACACATAGCAAGCGCAAAAAGCTTAGTTATAAATACTATCTCACTCTTTAATGCTAATTAAATGATTTACCATATAAAACCCAAAGAAACTAAGCCTATACTAATGCTAAATGCTCTTTACACTACGTGTAGATATTATACTCTCATTTGAATATTTCAATTTAACTATCTCTTCACTTAAACTTAGTTCAAGCTTATCAGTTTATAGAAGTTATTAGAAATAGATCGGAGCTTCTGAGTAAGATAATATAGAGACAGTAGCTATCCTTTTAGAAAAGGATTTGAGAGATTGTTATGTGAAGGTATGATTATATTTCTGCTCTTTAGTAAGCATAAAGACTAGAGATAATTACAATGGAAGTGCTAAGATAAGTTTGAATACTCCCTCTAAGGAAAAGCCAGATTATTTGACTTATATAGTGAAGAAAAAGCGTGGGTATGAGGTGCTAGTAGCTTTAAGTATGTTGTGTATATTAACTTCAACGGATATTATAAAGCTTATACAATTTATAGTCCATAAACTGAAATATATGTGTAAGTGTTTCGGCATCCAATTAAATAATATACTAAAAGACTCTCAATATCTTAGGCTTAATATTATAGATCAAACTTCTATTAATACTATATAATAGTGCTTATAATCCTGGATATTGCATGATATAAGATTATAAAGCTATATAGTCAATTTCTTGGCTACAATCTTAAAATTTAAATTGATTAGTGAAACATATATATCAATAGCTTACCTTCCTTAGAGAAAACTATAGATGTGAAATGCAAATCTAGAGTATGAGTAGACTGTTATTCAAATATTTGGATATAGAGGTAAGAGATTAGAGTTGAATCAGGTCTGTATTGCTTTTTAAGTTGGAAGTAAAGTTAGGTTTGATAAACTTTAAAGCCAATTGCTATAAGATCAACTCCATTATACTTGTCTCAGTATTTATATCTATATCAAGCTCTTTAAGCATGCAATTTATAAAGCCTGTAGAGTTAGAGATAAGGGACATTAGCTGGAGATAAATATGATTGACGTTTTAGTATTGTATAAGAGCTAACGACCTATTAGTTGTATCAAACTTATTAGGTAAAGGATCATAATCATTATATCAGGTTAATAAATAGCTCTAGTCAGCCAATGAAGTTACTAGAAGTTCCTTTTCTTAGAATTTTAATTTCGATAGCAAAGTAAAAATTTTAGAGGTCAATATCAAAGAAATTATCTTAGCTAATAGTTCATAATTTTTATTGATGTAGACATTTTAAGAAATAAAGAAGATAAGCATCAAAGTTAGGATCACTTTTGGATGTCAAAGGAGTATATAAACTAAAAAGTAGCGTATTGTAGTTAATGAAAATGATATATCAGTGTAAAGTAGATTAAACAGTTGAAATTTGAAGGATGACATTAAAGTGTGTTATGTGCAAGATTCAAATGAGTGTATAGCCCAAAATGACTTATTATTCATCCCAAATATGAACTTAGAACGCTATTAGAGATGCTTAGACTTTAAATTAAAATGGAATAATCAATAAAATAAGTTTATTTTTCAAAGTTAAAGAAAGTCTTTAAGTATATCAAAGAAAGAATTATAAGCTTAGTTATATTCAAAGAGGTCTATTAATTAAACGTCTAAAGAGTTTCTATTGATCGCAGATATAAAATTAAATATATATTTAGTTTCTAATTAAAGTAATTAAAAGCATCTGGTCACTTATAGAAAGTAAGTTTATAATCAGAGTAAAAAATCTTAATTTACATAAACTAAAATTAGACTTAAAGATCTCAGATATTAACTTAATAAGACTAGTTAAATATACAACTTTAGTTCATATTTCTTAAATATCTAGTTTAATTAAACTTCAACTAAGCAAAGAATTATTTTTCAAAACTAATAAATTCTCATAACAATAGCAACTGAAATATGTACTTTAACAAGATAAAATAGGATTTAGGCTATTTTATTTTAATAAAATCATCTATTAAAGATGAGAAAATAAACCAACTAGTTGATGAGCACTTTTTCTCATTTTAGCGTTAGTATATAAAGTTATATTTTGCACTTTGTAATTCTTTGATCTATTCTAAAGAATGATAATCATTCCTCTTTTCCAATATTTAGATTTAATACTATAATATTAGTTTCATCCTTATAATATATAAATAGACTTCAAACTTTTCAGTTATTGTGTAAGTCTTAAATTTTATTCTCTGACACTAAGTTCAAATTATTTAAAATAAATGGATCTCTTTATCATAGACTATTTGTTTATTAATTCTACAGTTAAAACCTTCTAATAATTCAAGCTATGCTCTTTAGATTAAATTTCAAAACTGAGCTTTATTTAGCAGTCTAATCTATTAGCTTATTTTAAGTATGTCGTTTATCCTTTATTTATAAAGTATATAGCTATGTTGTTGCTAGTTTTGTAGCTTTGAATGCATATATTTTAATTTATAGCCATATGCTATTCATTATTAGTTCTATGTCGAAACTTTTAGGAAATAAACTGATGATTAGGAGTCTATTTTCTTCATGAAGCTTTTTCTTGACTTAACAATAAAAAGTAGTGAATAGATGATTCGATTATACTCTGACTATTCTTCTCTTTCATATGTTATATTCAATTTACACTGTAAGCTTTAAACTTTATTTAAAGCTATTAAGTCATGAAAAGTTTTTACTCCTTACATAAATAAATTAAATGACATATTAGGATTGTGTGTTTGTAAATGATTCAAAGACCATAATTTATAATAATTTAATAACTATATTTCCTATTATTACCTATTTGTACTTATATGATACAGACTTTATCATAATTTATACCTTTATTTCCCTTATTTATCTTCAGAAAAGCTGGGGCAGACCTTTGCTTTATTCAATTTGTCAAAGGTAGCTTTTCCTTCTCTGAGGTTCTAGTATGATTTTTTTTGATAATAGCTGATAGTTTTCTTTTAGAATTTACGTCTGTCTCTAAATCCTTTTTTGTAAGTTATAAAATTTTAAATTTTGCTGTTTGTCTAAGTTTGTGAAAATAATTAATGAATCCGAAAATAAAAGGAATGAAACATTTTTCAAAGCTCATATATATAAAAATACCTTAACTACATATCTGCTTTTAAATCTCAAGGTATTCAACGTAATTTCTATCTAAAAGTAACTTCAATTGTCACTCCAAAACTCCACTCATTGTCCTGCTCACAAATCCATCCAGCATCTAGAGAATACACTTAAAATATGGAATCAAGAATTTTAACTCTCTCACAAGAAGCTAATGAACTATCATATTTCTATCATCAGACTCGATTTAAAAACTAAAGGTATGATAATCTATTTATTACTCATAAAATAACTGAATTAAAACTCTCTCTTAACAGTCATTTAATTATAATGAATCTATATATATAGCATTTAATAGTTCGACCTTAATCTATCTTTATATATAGATTACATATCATTGGATTGATATTTCGAACTTTTCATTCATGTATGTTTAAATTTTTTATGCTGGATTCATTTTCCCATTTATACCATTTTGATTATGCTAGAGTATTGAGAAAGCTTATTAGTGCTTAGATCAATATGTCTTAACTTAGATTTCTCTCTTTATTACCTAGGCTATTAAAAGAATTGAATGCATTTTATTTAATTATGGTTACTTTTGAAAATATTTGAATATCGTTCATTTAAAAAGTCGTAAGCTACTATTTAATAAATAAAAAATGGATTAAAAAGAATAAAAGGAAATAGAATAACCTTAGGAACGTAAAACTATTTGGAAAAATTTAAAGTCTTAGAATACTTAAATTAGCAGTAAAACTAGTCAGATTGTGCCTGAGATTTAAGTTCTAAAGGTAGAATCATCTAAAAAGAAAAGATATCAAAGAGGAACTTTTTACGCTCATAACTCAACCTTCAAATTTTCTAGAGATTCCCTCTGGTATTTTTCTGATCATAATAAGTTTAGAAAAAAAGTTGTTTGATTGATTACTCACAAATGATTCGACAGATTCATAACTATTATTATTATTCTCAACTCCACTTTCTTAGGTATTCAAGATTATACTTCTAAAGATTCTCTTAGAAACTAAATCGTTGATATTACTGAACCTATCTTCACCTTTTTCTTTGTTCTCGAAGCCATTCTTAAAATCATCGCTATGGGACTTATTTGTGAATCTAATTCCTATCTAAGAGATGCTTGAAACTGGCTTGACTTTATAGTAGTTTTAACAGCTGCTTTTTCTTATATTCCTGGATTAGGAAATACTTCTTCTATCAGAACCTTTAGATTAATAAGACCCTTAAGATCTCTATCCTTCTTTCCTTCCATGAGAACTGTAGTTAAAACTCTATTTTCTAGCATTTCATAGCTAACTAATGTATTCCTTCTTGTTCTGTTTTTCTTTACTATTTTTAGTATTTTAGGGACTAATTTATGAATGGGACTATTAAGATACAGATGTAGGTATGAAGAACATCCAAACTAATATGGAATTTGATAAACAACAGAAGAAAAGGCAGTATGTGGAGGGAAGCATGAATGCGATAGTGGAGAAACATGTGGAAGTAACTATGAAGTACCAGAAGGATATTTCATATAAGGGAATAAAAGTAAAGCTCATGAAATAGAAGAGACAAATTGAGGAATAACAAGCTTTGATAATATATGAAGTGCATACTTAACTATATTTTAGTGTAGTACAATAGAAGGTTGATCAACAATGATGTATCTAATACAGGATGCTCATAACTATTATGTATCTTCAATATACTTCATAATAATGATTTTAGTATGCTCATACTTTATACTCAACTTAACAGTAGCAGTTATGTGAGGAAAGTATATAAATATTCATTAGAAAGAAGAAAAAATGTACTTTAGAAAGATAAATAAAAACTTACTTGAATAGAAACTAACGGATTTGAAGCAATATAAATCTTAAGGTTTAAATTTCTAGCGTACAATGTCTAATCAAATGCCTTATGATTATATTAATACACCATATTACAACTATAAGATAACTAGTTTTTTTTATCTGCTCATATAAAATAAATGATTTAATTATATTATAATGATGTTTATTTTGTTCAATACTGTTATACTATCAATGGACTCATATCCTGTTATTGACGACTAATTTTAATATATTTCAGATATACTTAACTTGGTTTTCATATGCGTTTTCCTTGGCGAAAATATATGCAAGATAATAGGATTAGGACTTAGAGGATACTTTAAGGAAAATATGAATATTTTCGATTTTATCATTAATGGCCTGTCTTTGCTTGAATTGGCCTTAGGGGGAAGAAGCGCAGTGAGTGCCTTGAGAGCTTTCAGACTTTTCCGAATTATAAAGCTTATAAGAAGTTGAAACTCCTTATAAAGGCTACTAGAAGCTATAGCAGCTACTATTTCTTCCATATGGAACTTTTCTATTCTGCTAGTTCTTTTCATTTATGTATTCTCATTGCTAGGAATGCAGCTTTTTGCCGGAAAGCTACGCTTTGATAAAGAAGGAAATGTAGATGAAAATGGAGAAGTTCCTCGTGCTAATTTCGATACAATACTATGATCTATCGTAACAGTTTTCTAAGTACTAACAGGAGAGAAATGAAATCAAGTGATGTATAACTGTATGAGAGCAGTTGGGTATCTATCCTGTCTATTCTTCATAGCTATTGTACTACTCGGTGTCTTCATTATGATAAATCTTTTTCTAGCAGTTTTGCTAGGAAAGTTCGAAGAAGAAACTACTAAAATACTTAAAAAAGACTCAGTGAAGCTAATAAAATAACTGAATAAGTAACAAGAACTTAAACGATTGTTTTGTTCTTAAGCTTAAATGAAGGAAAAGTAAGAATCAAGAAAATGTCTAAATCAGAGTTCTGGAAATGTAACAGAAAGTGTAGATAAAATAAAAGAAACTTAAGCTTCACAGATATAAGGATAAGCTTCTGATAAAAGCTAAACTAATAAGAGGTTTGGATGAAATATGAGAAACTTCGATAAATAAGGCCTAAAAAAGGACTTTTCTTTATAGACAAAATTCAGTAAGAAAAATAATTAAAATCTTCAATAGTCTCAATCTTCATATAACTAATAAGAATCAACATCTCTATCTATCAAGCAGAATGAAAATGAAAATGAAAATCAGCAAAATATAAGTCAAATCGATGCTAAAAATTAAGATGAAAGCTAAGATATCGTAATTAAAACTCTCGAATTGCAGGATTAAAGCTAATAAAAAGAAGAAAGCGCTGATATGGTATATGAGCAAGGAAAAGCTCAGTCCAAAGTACTGACTCCTAAACAAGTGTTAGATTCGAGAATTATCACAAGAGAGATAAAAATGCATAAGAAGCTATTCAATTGAATGAAACATTCTACTTTCTTTGTAATTCATAGAAAATCATTTTTGAGGAAGTTTTGCATAAAGTTAATATCTAGTAGGAAGTTCGATAATGGAATTCTTGTACTAATAGTAATATCAAGCTTACTGCTAGTTGTTGAT
The DNA here is from genome assembly GCA_946699065.1 of Loxodes magnus. Classification (NCBI taxonomy): domain Eukaryota; phylum Ciliophora; class Karyorelictea; order Loxodida; family Loxodidae; genus Loxodes; species Loxodes magnus. The sequence goes on from CAMPDV010000248.1 coordinate 147,375, forward strand.
AATCCATTAGAAGACCCAGATAGTAGCCTGTAATATTCACTATGGATACTAGATGCTATATTCACTATCTTGTTTGCAGTAGAGGCAATAATCAAAATAATATCAATGGGGTTCATATGAAATTCAGAATTTGACTAATAACTATATGACTAGTTAAACGAACCTATTTAAGAGTGAAAAAAAGAATAAGATAAAAATTCAGCAAAAAGCATCCAATCTTAAAGTAATAATGCAGAAGCTAACCCACAAAATAATAATTGATACAACATGAAGAATTGAGAAAACCAAAAAAGTCAATAAGGTAAAAAAGCATCTAAAGATAAAGAATGCAATTCTAGTCCTTCAATATTTGAGAATGCTAAAACCTGTCCTCCTTATATGAAAGTAGGATGAAATGTTCTTGATTTCTTGGTTGTCACGACGAATTTAATAAACTTATCTCTAAGCTAAAATTCTACTAAAGCGCTGAAATCTATAAAGGCTCTTAGAGCTTTGAGAGCACTAAGACCCTTGAGAATGATTTCCAGGAATGAAAATCTAAAAATAGTAGTAAATGCTCTTTTTAGAGCTATTCCTGAGCTAAGAAACTTAGCGTTTGTTACAGGACTTGTTCTTTATATTTTTGCCCTACTAGGAATTAATTTCTTCAAAGGTACTTTTTATAAATGCGATAAAGACGTTTATGATAAAGATCAGTGTGAAGCTTCTGATGGAATCTGGGAAAATTAATATCCTAACTTCGATAATATCATCTGAGCTCTAGAATCCTTATTTGAAATGAGCATTTCAGAAGGGTGATTATAAATAATGTACAACGGTGTTGATGCTGTTGGTATCGATAAACAACCACAAAAGAATAATTAAGAAGGATGAGTTTTCTACTTCATTTTCTTCATGATTATTGGAAATATCTTTATACTTAACTTGTTCATCGGAGTCATCACTGACAATTTCAAACGCATGAAAGATACTATTGAGGGAAACTACCTGCTTACTATATAATAGAGAAAATGAGTTGATATTCAAAGATTTATGTAGAAATAACCTCCTTTGAAAATATATAAGCCACCTGAAAACTCTTGGAGATTGTGAATGTACAAACTAGTAAAAACAAGATTCTTTGATATCTTTATAGTGTTTTGTATCTTCTGTAACACTATTGTTATGGGAATGAATTACTATCAACAACCTGATTCATATGGGTAGGCACTGGAAGATCTTAATCAAGCATTTGCTATAATTTTTAATATAGAAGCATTTTGTAAAATATCAGCTTTTGGTTGGTCTTACTTTAACGAAAGTTGAAATCTCTTTGATTTCTTTATCGTTGTAGGTACTGATATAGGTATTTTGATAACTGAATTACATTTAGTCCAAAATATTAGTGGCATAGTGACAGTTTTCAGAGCTTTTAGAATTACAAGAGTGTTTAAAATAATAAAGTCAAGTAAAGATATTCGAGTACTACTAGATACGTTAGTGTATATGCTACCTGGAATATGCAATATAGGAGGTTTAGTATTTCTACTGCTCTTTATTTATGCCTCTCTAGGAATGCATTTATTTGGCGATATAATGCTTAGAGATTATCTAAACAGACATGCTAACTTCTAGGACTTCATTTCAACCATTTTGCTGTTATTAAGATGTGCTACAGGAGAAGACTGGAATAAGATAATGTATGATTGTGCAGATAGTTCAGACTATAAAGGTGAAGAATGCTTGAACGATTAGAGGTATGATGATATATAAAGAGATGGAGTGAGAGGGTGTGGAAGTTGGATTGCTTATCCTTATTTTATGAGTTTCATAGTAATTTTGTCAATAGTGATAATGAATCTTTTTGTAGCTGTAGTTTTAGATGGATTTAACACAAGTAAAAGCCAGAATGATGCAGAAATAAATCCATTCCATTTCCAAGAATTTAGAGAGAGATGAGCTGACTACGATCCAAGTGGTAAAGGATTTATCGGTATAAAGGATTTAGTTTTTCTATTAAATGAAGTAACAAAACCAATAGGAATGCTAGAACCAGGAACAAATATATTCGACGAAAGCTATAAGAATCAGTTGGAACTTAAGAAAAGAATTTTCTACGCTAGAAAAAGAAACTTTGTAGAGTCTAAGAATAAAAGAGTTATCTTAACGAATGCTGATATATTCAAGACTTTGGGTCCTTTAAATCTTCCTGACTATGGAGATAAAGTACATTACCGAGACGTTTGTATAGCTCTTTCATAAAAGGCAATTTATTAAAGGGAGTAAATGGAAGATTCAGATTCCGAGGAAGAAGAAGAGCTAGAAAGTTTAGAATAAGAGCGTTTAAAGTAAAAAGTTAAATTGAATCTAAAAAGACTCAAAACACGAAAGTATAAAAAGAGGTTTACATTTGTAGAAATAAAGCAAATAAACAACCAAAATCCTGTATTTAAGAAACTACAGAAAAAGTGAAACGAAACATATCCTTATCTAAAAAAGTAGGAATCAACTGGAGATAGCGTTCTCAAATATGTAGCTTTGTATCTCTAAACTTTGTATAAAAAAATGAGACTGAGGAAATTAAGAGAACTAGAAAAGAAATAGAAGAGCATCAATAATTAAAATTAAGAAAGAATGAAAAAGGAAAAGCTGAAGAATGAAATAGTTTTAGACTCAAACTACATAGTTGATTTAGGTAAGATAAATGAAAATATTTCTAAGTATGAAAATTTTTTAAAGAGCTAGAAGTAAGCTAATGAAGCCGATGAAGTTAGAAAACTGGAGACTCTAGAAACTGAGTATTTCAGTACAATACCTGAGTAATTTTTAAAAATTTAGAGAGAGTAAAAGGCCAAATTGGTGGGATAAACACTTAGAAGTAGATTGTGAGTAAGATGAGTCGAACTACAAAAATTTTAACAATTTAGAAAAGAGCCAAGATGAAAGTTTGAAGTCTTCCATTGAGTAAAATCATGTTACATTCATTGAAGAGGCAACCCCTGTAAAGTAGAAAAGAACAAATTCAAAATTATAGTTAAATCTTTGAATTATTAACTAACTATATAAAACACCTCTTTCAAATCCTTTATCTCACTAATAAATATATCAAAGCATTCTGTAATTTATATTTAAAAGACTTAGTCCGATTTATAAGCTAGTAATAAAAGGAATAATATAACTGATATTGCTTTTAGAGATCAAAGGAACAAATTAGAGTAATAGCTTCGAATAAAGTTGCTAGAAATATAATTTTCTAAGCAATAAGTTAATAATACCTAAAAGAAAAATATTAGGGTTTAATAGGATAATATTGATATTGTGATATTAGAGTAGGTTGATACTTCAGATTTCTAATAATTATTCTACTAACTAGGCTACTGAAATAAAAGGATATATCAAATATATTAGTGAGACCAATCTGATTCTTATACTTCATTATGCTAGCAATCTTTCTTTAATAAGCCAAATCTAAACTTCGAAATAAGACAGAAATTATACCTACTTGGCCTTCATTATTAATTGATATTTTATTTTGCATACAAATACTTAAATAGGACTAATAGCAGAAGCTTAGATTATAATAATAGCTATCAATGATAAAAAATAATAGCGTAAATCTAAGTTATTTATTCTAAGCGATTTCGAAATAGAAAAATAAGATAAGATGCTTATTAACGAAGGTACAGCGAACAAAATACCACAAGGTATTAAACTAATGAAATTAGTTATCTTACGATATATTTGATGCTTAGACTAATATCTGACGACTTTCACTTTATTAAAGCTAAATATAAAAAAACTTCATAATACACTTAGCCTAATTTTAGGGAATTTAATTTTACTAAAAGACACTTAAAGTTATAATGTAATAAACTCATTATTTGTTACTTATTAAGAATCTTAAGCTTATAAATAAAAAATTATAAGGATTAAAAACTAATTTAAAGGGTAGTTTAAGAGAATTTACTTTGGTGTTGTTCGTTATATAAAATTGGAAGCTCTTAATCTAACTTTTGCTCCTACAACATATAGTAATAAGCAAAAGTAGTGCTACCTCTGATATTTGCAGATAATCATTTTTTCAAATTCTATATATATTTTTAAAAGCCCTATCCCTATTTAGTTTAAAATTCATTTGCTTATCTCTTTTTATTGTTTTTCTTCTTTATAAATTTTATAGTTTTAATGCTTATTTTACTTGGTATGAATCCTACTTTCTATCTCTGCTTGCTCTGAACAAGATGAAATATTTTAATCTTATTAAAGTATTTCAAATACTGACTTTGTTGGTTCTTTCTTATTGTAGATTTTCGTTTTTTAGAGCATACAGCTTGTTTTATATCCAAATCAGCTTTATGTAAATGTTTATGATTCTTAGCAAAAGGTTAGTCTAGGCTATCTTAACCTCTCCTTAATAGGTTTCCCTTTATAATGCTCTTAGCAAACATTAGTTTTTATTTTCTTAAGCCTTACTATAAATGATATATAGTATTAGTGTTAATTACTTCCTAAGATTTTAGCTACTAAATGAGAATACATCTAATTTAACCTTAGATATTTTAAATTATTTTAAGATGCTATCTGCAAAATTCTCCTTTATGATACAGTTTCCACCTTCTTAAGCAATTTTATTATTCTAGCCAAGTGCTTCTTAGACTCTAAGATTACTATAAATGATCGTTATTCTAAGAAAGTAGCTGAAATTACTAGAGCTAATCTTACCTTGATAACACTTTTATATCCTGTTAAGTTAATTATGTCTTAACTAGTTTGATAGTTCTTTTCGTACTTTCTATCCATATAGCACTAGTACTAAGGCAAGTTTTCATATTTACCACTCTTTTATTGTTTTTCCTCCAATAGTTCGTTTTATCTTGCAGCTTGTAGATTTAATCTTTTTGATTGCTCAAATTAAAGACCTAGTTTTATTGACTAGAGTCAATAGTGAGTTGGCTTGAGATATTTAGAGCAGCATATATAAAACTAGGTAATTTGGAGAAGAATATAGCTGTGATAAACAATTGTGGAGTGAGAGAAGACTCTCTCAAATAGGAGGAAGCATCAAAAGTAAAGATGAGTGTTTATGGTAAAAACGAAGGAAACTCATTATGATGTTGAGTGATATCATATTATCTAGTCCTTCTAATACCAAATTTACCCTTTTAAATATCTATTTCCAAACTCCTTGCTTAAAAAAGTTACATATCAAAGGAATGGAAGTTTTTATATCATTTTAAAGCATTCTTTATAACTAAAATCTTCAATAAATTGGTTGAAATAAACAAGCTAACTGTAGAAGAGATTCTATAATTATACCCTAATTGCTAAGCATAGGAGGTAATCTTTCTTTTAAGTTAGAGATTAGACAAAACATCTCTTGTCTAGTAGCTTTTTCTCTAAACAAAATCCTAACTTTTTGTCTATGAGATTGTAAAAGCCAACTGTAAGGAAAATCTAGAAGAGTCTTATTTATAATTGAGCACTATAGGGATATCCCTTCTTTCCCATTCTTGTATGAAATTTTAGCTTTAAGTACCTGAAATAGAAAGAGGCGATTTAAGGATATTAGTTTTATTAGTTTGGGCTAATTGTATTAATGAGGCTTGTCTATTATAAGGATTAGCCTCACTTTGGTGTAAAGAAGACTTTAATATACTTAATGGTTATTTAATGTAAGCCTAGCAAAATTTTCCTTTTGATGAGTCTCAATATCTATTCTCCTTCTATAAGATTAGAGCAAAGTATGGCTGTATATGGGATAATAGGATTTATAGTAAAGAGATGAAATAGTAACAAGCTCAGATAGCAAGACACGTATCTCTGTTTTAGTTATTAAGCAGATGAAAGTAGATTTAGACAGATATTGAAGTAATAGAGCAATACAAGTCTGTTTATAGTTATATAGGCTAAGGCTATTTTAAAATAAGTCTTTAAAATACGTAAATATAATTTAATCCTTCTGCTACAAAGGAATGTACTCATATAAGTTTATACCTTCTATGAAAAAAGCAAAAATGGATAGATCTTTAAAGGAAAACAATATTTAGGCTAAAAGTTAACTTTTGAAATCTCAAGATGATTATATAGAGGATTTTCATAAGATTCATTAAAGAAGTATCCATAAGAACAAAATGAGGCGTTTAAGAACATGATAGCTTATAAAGAAATAAGCATAAGTAATGCTCAAAGATTAAGCATGAAATAAAGCAAATAGACAAACAATATAGAATTGAACTACTGTAAGATATTCAGATAAACCCTTTAATTATGTCTGATTAAAGATATCTAATTTATTAATGTTAAATCAAAAGATAAGCATACAAACAAAATTTCTACCCTATATATACATAAACTGGGTATATATTTAAAGTATGCTTGAGTAAAAATACTCAGTCCATTTAGATAGCAAATATGATAACACAATAAGCTTTAAAAGAAATGAAGTTATGGTATAGCAACAGAAGTTAAGAGATAAAGTTAGAAAATAATCTTGGAAGTAAATTTAAAAATCGAAATAATTTTGAAGGGTAGAAAGATATTAATCAAGGTAAATAGAAAGATTAAGAGTGCAGTTTGAAGCTAGAGTGAAAATAGATGATAAAAAGGGATAAGTAAGAAAAATTAAAGTAATAACCAAACTTTAATAAATAATAAATCGTCAAAAGCAAATCAATTCTCAAAAAAACTGAATGATGAGCTTAACTTTTAGACTCTAAAAAGTCAAGCAAAAGTACTTAACTGGTTCTTTAAATTATAATTGGATAATTTATTTACACAGGTAGAAAAGTAGTGATTGCATATGAATCTAAGCTTATAAACGAGATAGGAAAACTTAATTACACTAAAATATTTTCTATCATTAGATATATTAGTTACAATGATGAATTTGGGATGTTTTAGAACTGCTAAGTTCTTGTTATGTTGTTCGATCTAAATAGATTCTTAATAGTCGTAATAAATTTTTCTGCCTGACAACTTCAAGCAGGGACCACTAAGTGTAATGATTGCATACACCATAATAAATACTTCTAGTCCTACTTAGACCGGATAATCATTCATAAATGTTCTCTTAATTTCTTGGATCCAACTAGATTACCCTCTTATATTTAGGGTAATAGTACCACATAAAAAATGTTCTCTTCACCATTTTTTAGGTAATTGAATTAGAACTGTATTTAAATTAGTGTAATGTATTTGCTAAATAATTAATTAAGGCTACTCTTCAATTATATTTTCTGTCTCATTTGAAATAGATTTTTAACTTATAAATTTAACTAATGACTAAGAAAAAAAGTATACTAGAGAAGCATCAGCTTTACATAATTAGTTAACCATATAGAGCCTTTAGGTTAGGTGTAGCAGTATTGGAAGTCTATATCCATATATAATGGAAAAACGATGTCTGTTAAAAAGCTAAACAAAGCTCATTAATCTTCGTTTTTAAAAGCTAATAATTAATTTACTCACATAACTAAAGTATTTAGCAGCTAGTGAGATTAAAGCATTAAATGTGCCTATGAATATAAATATATTAATTAGATGTTAAATATACTAGCTCTTTATTGTTATTCACAAATATAAAGTTATGGAAATAAAAGACTAAAAGTAAATAGATGTTTCATAAGGCAGCTAATAGGATTAAGAAATGCTTTAACTATAAGAAAATTAATTCCATGGAAAGATCAACTAAATTCTACCTGATATTGAGCTACAAAAATAAAAAAACTTATTAAAGAAAAAGATTTCGAAAGGAACTTTTCTCTTCCATAATTAAATTTTCAAGTTTTCTAGGGATTCTTTGTGACTTCTTTCTGATAAAAATAAATTTAGGAAAAAGATTGTTTGATTGATTACTCATAAATGATTTGATAAGTTTATTACTATTATCATTATTCTTAACTCCACTTTCTTAGGTATTCAAGATTATACTGATGATTCTAATCACACAACTAGGAATTAAATTGTGGATAAAACTGAGCCCATTTTCACTTCATGTTTCGTTCTCGAAGCCATTCTTAAAATCATCGCTATGGGACTAATCTGTGAATCTAATTCCTATCTAAGAGATGCTTGAAACTGGCTTGACTTTATAGTAGTTTTAACAGCTGCTTTTTCTTATATTCCTGGATTAGGAAATACTTCTTCTATCAGAACCTTTAGATTAATAAGACCCTTAAGATCTCTATCCTTCTTTCCTTCCATGAGAACTGTAGTTAAAACTCTATTATCTAGCATTTCATAGCTAACTAATGTATTCCTTCTCCTTTTGTTTTTCTTTACTATTTTTAGTATTTTGGGGACTAATTTATGAATGGGACTGTTAAGATACAGATGTAGGTACGAAGAACATCCAAACGAATATGGAATTTGATAGATAACAGAAGAAACTTCAGTATGTGGAGGGAAGTACGAATGTAAGAGTGAATAAACGTGTGGAAGTAACTATGAAGTACCAAAAGGATATTTCATATAAGGAGATAAAAGTAAAGCTCATGAAATATAAGAGACAAATTGAGGAATAACAAGCTTTGATAATATATGAAGTGCATACTTAACTATATTTTAGTGTAGTACAATAGAAGGTTGATCAAAAATGATGTATCTAATACAGGATGCTCATAACTATTACGTATCTTCAATATACTTCATAATAATGATTTTAGTATGCTCATACTTTATACTCAACTTAACAGTAGCAGTTATGTGAGGTTAATATATAAGCATAAAGCTAAAGGAAGAAAAGCATTATTTTAAAAATCTAAACGAAGATCTTATAAACTAGCAAATTCAAATACTCTACAGCCAACCGAATTTATAAAAAAAGATTTTTCGTAGTTTAATTTCTAAAGGAGTGAAGATAGGTCTTTTTGCATATAAAATAAAGATTCCTGATAGTGCATACTACAATAATAAAGTGACAGTGTTTTTCTATAAACTGATTAACTAGAGTTACTTTAGCTTATTTATAATGATGTTTATATTATTTAATACAGTTATACTATCATTAGACTCATATCCTGTCATTGATGACTAGTTCAAAGAAATATCAGATATGCTTAATTTAGTTTTCATATGCGTCTTCGTTAGTGAAAGTATTTGTAAGATAATAGGATTAGGACTTAGAGGATACTTTAAGGATAAAATGAATGCTTTCGATTTTATTATTAACAGTTTATCGCTTTTAGAAGTTTCGCTAGGAGGAAGAAGTGCAGTTAGTGCTTTAAGAGCTTTTAGACTTTTTAGATTAGTAAAGTTAACTTAGAGCTGAACATCTCTGTAAAGAATCCTCCAATCAATCATAGCAACTATTTCTTCCATATGGAACTTTTCTATTCTACTAGTTCTTTTCATTTATGTATTCTCATTGCTAGGAATGCAGCTTTTCGCTGGAAAGCTACGCTTTGATAAAGAAGGAAATGTAGATGAAAATGGAGAAGTTCCTCGTGCTAATTTCGATACAATACTATGATCTATCGTAACAGTTTTCTAAGTACTAACAGGAGAGAAATGAAATCAAGTGATGTATAACTGTATGAGAGCAGTTGGGTATCTATCCTGTCTATTCTTCATAGCTATTGTACTACTCGGTGTCTTCATTTTGATAAATCTTTTTCTAGCAATTTTACTAGGAAAGTTCGAAGAAGAAACTACTAAAATACTTAAAAAAGATGCCTTGATTTTAATAAACTAAAGAAACTAAGATGATCTATTTCCACAGAATAATATCAGCCAAACTATTAATTAAGAAAGTGCGATTGATTTAGGAGACTAGGAGTAGCAAGACGAAGAAATAGAAGGAAACTAAAGTAAATAGCATAAATCTAAATCTTAATCTTAATCAATAGAAGTTTCAGTAAAAAAAGGATCGAGGAAGCTAAGCTGAAATCTTATGAAATGTAGAAAAAACTTTTTAAAAAAAAGCTCTAATTAGTCTATAATCATATCCTAGCATTATTAGTCCAATTCAAATGAATAGAATGAGAGTTTTAATAGATAAGAATCTGATTCTCCTTTGACTCCATAAGTTTAAGTTAAGAGATAATAATATGCGAAGTCTTCTTTTAGATATCCCTCTAAAAGAAGATAAGAGTCCATCTCTAAGTCTGGAAAACTGGAAGGTGAAAGTTAGAGTTGGAAAAAATCAAATTCCACTGAAAAAGAAAACGAGAAATAAATAGACTAGCAGACTGAAAATGTATAGCCTCAATAGTCTATTAATTAAGAAATAGATAAGCAAGAATCAAGCTGTTTTGAGAGCTTATGGAATAGAATGAGATAGTCAACCTTTTTTATTTTCCATCGAGATGGCAGTTTGAGAAAGATATGCATATAACTAATCTCTAGTAAATAGTTCGAAAACTTAATTCTTCTGCTCATAGTAATATCAAGTTTGCTACTTGTAGTTGACAACCCAATAGACAATCCAGAAAGTAACCTTTAATTTACCTTGTGAATAATAGATGTAATATTTACAATTCTGTTTGCAGTTGAAGCTATCATCAAAATAATTTCCATGGGGTTTATATGAAATCCTGAGTTCGACAAAGAAATTTATGATTAGATTACAGAACCAATAAATGAATGGAAACAAATAGATGAAGAAGAGACAATCAGATAGAATGAGTTATAGACGTTTAAAACTAATAACTAATACACAAGCACTATAGATATTCGTAAAAGCTTAGCTAATTCGGTTACATAATTACATGACAAATCTAGCATAAAATGTGATGATGAAGATAATATTAAGCAACATATGGATTCACTGTATTAAGAAAATCATAATTTTTATAGTAGTAAGCAGTCCTTCTTGCTAGATGCTAAAACTTGCCCTCCTTATATGAGAGTCGGGTGAAATGTCCTTGATTTCTTGGTTGTCACAATTAATTTAATAAACTTGCTTTTAAGATAAGATGCTACACAAGCATTGAAGTCTATTAAGGCTCTTAGAGCTTTGAGAGCACTAAGACCTTTGAGAATGATTTCAAAGAACTAAAGCCTTAAAATTGTGGTGAATTCTCTGTTTAAATCAATTCCTTAATTAGGTAATTTGGCTATTATTACTGGAATTACTCTCTTTATTTTTGCCCTACTAGGAATTAATTTCTTCAAAGGTACTTTTTATAAATGCGATAAAGACGTTTATGATAAAGATCAGTGTGAAGCTTCTGATGGAATCTGGGAAAATTAATATCCTAACTTCGATAATATCATCTGAGCTCTAGAGTCCTTATTTGAAATGAGCATTTCAGAAGGGTGATTATAAATAATGTACAACGGTGTTGATGCTGTTGGTATCGATAAACAACCACAAAAGAATAATTAAGAAGGATGAGTTTTCTACTTCATTTTCTTCATGATTATTGGAAATATCTTTATACTTAACTTGTTCATCGGAGTCATCACTGACAATTTCAAACGCATGAAAGATACTATTGAGGGAAATTTTCTATTAACAGACTAGTAAAGGTAATGAGTAGGTATTTAGAGATTTATGTAGAAATATCCTCCTTTGAAAATATATAAGCCACCTGAAAACTCTTGGAGATTGTGAATGTACAAACTAGTAAAAACAAGATTCTTTGATATCTTTATAGTGTTTTGTATCTTCTGTAACACTATTGTTATGGGAATGAATTACTATCAATAACCTGATTCATATGGGTAGGCACTGGAAGATCTTAATCAAGCATTTGCTATAATTTTTAATATAGAAGCATTTTGTAAAATATCAGCTTTTGGTTGGTCTTACTTTAACGAAAGTTGAAATCTCTTTGATTTCTTTATCGTTGTAGGTACTGATATAGGTATTTTGATAACTGAATTACATTTAGTCCAAAATATTAGTGGCATAGTGACAGTTTTCAGAGCTTTTAGAATTACAAGAGTGTTTAAAATAATAAAGTCAAGTAAAGATATTCGAGTACTACTAGATACGTTAGTGTATATGCTACCTGGAATATGCAATATAGGAGGTTTAGTATTTCTACTGCTCTTTATTTATGCCTCTCTAGGAATGCATTTATTTGGCGATATAATGCTTAGAGATTATCTAAACAGACATGCTAACTTCTAGGATTTCATTTCAACCATTTTGCTGTTATTAAGATGTGCTACAGGAGAAGACTGGAATAAGATAATGTATGATTGTGCAGATAGTTCAGATTATAAAGGTGAAGAATGCTTGAACGATTAGAGTTATAATGATATATAAAGAGATGGAGTGAGAGGGTGTGGAAATTGGATTGCTTATCCTTACTTCATAAGTTTCGTTATAATTTTGTCAATAATTATAATGAATCTCTTTATCGTTGTAGTTTTAGATGGATTTAACACAAGTAAAAGCCAGAATGATGCAGAAATAAATCCATCCCATTTCCAAGAATTTAGAGAGAGATGAGCTGACTACGATCCAAGAGGTAAAGGATTTATCAGTATAAAGGATTTAGTTTTTCTATTAAATGAAGTAACAAAACCAATAGGAATGCTAGAACCAGGAACAAATATATTCGACGAAAGCTATAAGAATCAGTTGGAACTTAAGAAAAGAATTTTCTACGCTAGAAAAAGAAACTTTGTAGAGTCTAAGAATAAAAGAGTTATCTTAACGAATGCTGATATATTCAAGACTTTGGGTCCTTTAAATCTTCCTGACTATGGAGATAAAGTACATTACCGAGACGTTTGTATAGCTCTTTCACAAAAGGCAATTTTTTTAAAAGAAGAAGCAGTTCCAAAGCCAGATGATGATTAAGAGGAGGAGTAATAAAATGAAGAATTTTCTTAGAAAGAAGTTCAGTTAAAAAAGTTGAAGAATAAATTTATATTCAGAATGTAAAAGAATATAAAAGTAAAGAGTAAAAGAATTTCATAAGAGGAAATTAAAAAGCTAAAAAGCAACAATCCTGTCTTTAAAAAGCTCCATATTAGATGAAATAACGCTTATCCCTAATTAAAGAAAGAAAAAGCTTTTGGAGACGGAGTTCTCAAATTTGTTGCTTAGTTTCTTCAAGCTCTATATAAGCTTTAGCGATTAAAGAAAGCAAGAGAGTTAGAGTAAAAGCAACAAATCGAGAGTGATGAAATGAAAATCAAGATGAAGAAAGGAAAAATGAAATGTGATTTCCAAAAGGATGCAATTTATCATGTAGATATACCAAAGATACAGGAGAGTATATCTGACTTCAAGCATTTTTAAGTAGAAAATCGCTTCTTAAATAAAATAGACAAAGCAAAACAAGTGAGAACTCAAGCAACAGAGATACCAAACGAAATAACAGAGTAATATTTAAATTTTAGGGAAAATAAGGTCTCAAATTGATGGGAACAGCAGAATGAAACAGAAAAAGAAATACACAACTCTCCCAAGATAAAAAAATTCAACCTATTAGCGATCTATGAAGAAGATAGCTCAGTATCAAAGGACTAGTAGTTTCATGAAAGTTCTAACCAGAACTCTTCATTACAGCTGAAGGATACAAGTTCAAATTTTTGATTTTAATTTCTATAACAATTAACTTGATTTTTAATAATAAAGAGCTAAACATTTTTAAGATCTATCGCTTATATAAATATGATAGGCTGGTAAAGCAAAATTAAAGTCTGAATCCAGCCTACTTGATATAACTAAGTAACTTAAGTCAGTGAATTAAAAACTTTTTAAAGGAAACGCTAAACTTAGCTTTCTCGATTACGTCTATATTTTTCCTCCAGTGTATTGATTTTGTCATAAATTTAGTGTCTTAGTGATAATATTAACGTTTCTTATAGCTAGAAGCAATCCTCTTTTCAGTAAGTCTAACAAAGGATTATATTGAAAGCTTTTCATTATTAAACTTGAAATTCCTGATTATCCTCAAAGCATGCCAAAAGATTTAATGCTTTAGTTTCAAAATTTAGGAACCAAGACAATGTGAGTGAAAAACAATCTAAAGGACAGAAAAATTGGAAGTAAAGTAGCACTTAGAATCATTCTAATTGATGGTAACAAGAGTAAATCGGATTTTACTAAGAGTCAGTTAAGTTTAAGAAAGAAAGGCTGATAGAATTAGAAAATAGGCAGGATTTTGAGAAGTATTAGCATTTTAAGGGATATTAAAAAAGATTAAGCAGGATATTTATAAATTTTAAACTAATATCGATTTAAAGGAAAGCAGATGATAATTGTTTGAATAAAGCTACCTATAATAATAGGAGCTATCTAGATATTTAATTAGTTAAACATATTTAACTTACAAGACAAAAGTAGATTTGGTATAAACTTAGGAAAATTGAAATACTAAAGTTCAATTTTGAATAGAGAAAACTAACTTAATAGCTTATCTTAATAACTTCCTTTAATTCTATTTATTTTAAATCAACCATCAAAAAATAAGCCTTTCTAGGATAGCTGAAAATATTTTTATAAACTAAACACTTTCTAGAAATGATTAAGGGTTTCATGAGGTATAGTTCCTCAAGGTATAAATTATTAACTTCAGATTTATATATTTTTCATTTCAAGGTTAGAAAACCAGAAATAGCTTCTAATGCATATGAAGTTTAGTACCACAAATACTAATTTAGATATGAATCTAAAGGATTTTGCCTTTAGCAAGGCTTTAATTCCCTTATTTAAAAAGTCAAACTTATATATAACAGCATAATTTATAAATAACACCTTTTAGCTTTCTAAGATGAATCAGTATTCGTAGATTTCCACACTACTTAGCTTATAAAAAGGGAAAAAATAAGCATAGCAAATCTGGAATACTCAATAAAAGAGGCAAATCAGCTAAATAGTCTTAGGAGATACGAAATGAAAAGAAAGATTGTAAAAAGCGAATGATGATTTAGATACTTGAAGTATCGGAGTATAGAATGGCGAATTACTACTTTAGCACATTGATTTAAGGACTTTCCCATAAAATAAAATACTTCTTCATTCATTATACTTTTAAATAACCTAGTGTATAGCCTTTAAAATTAAACCCTTTTAGTTTATTTAGAGATTTTAAATGCTTATTCATATTTATCGAGGCTACATATAGTTAACCCTATAAAGATACAAAAGCTTATCTCTAAAATCAGTGTAGATACTAGCATCATTCGTATTTATTAGTTTTATTCATTTAAGAATATATCTGATGGTTTAAAAATTGAATGCGTAGAACTATAAAGCTAGTCAGACTAACCTAGTCAGCTAATAACTCACTTAGTTCTTTATTCTTATTCCA
The DNA here is from genome assembly GCA_946699065.1 of Loxodes magnus. NCBI lineage: Eukaryota > Ciliophora > Karyorelictea > Loxodida > Loxodidae > Loxodes > Loxodes magnus. The sequence continues at coordinate 162,569 of CAMPDV010000248.1, forward strand.
ATTAGCCTAGCTTCTTTTACATTTTCTAGAGTTAGCAAACAAAACTGAGAGATTACTTTAAGCATAGTGCCTATTTATGCTTGCTATTTAAATCTGGGTAGCTTTAATTTAAATGGCTAGTGATATATAAGCTAGAACTCTGCTTGTTTTGAACTTAAAATACTAAGCCCCACCAAAAACCCTTTGAAAAGACGTGAAAATACTTAGTACCCAAGAGAGGTATTCAAAGCATTCATATAGTAATCAAAAATATCAAAGTAAGCTAATCTTAATTTCCTTAAGGTAGCTTAAATAAGCATTCTAAGTAACTAAGTCGCATATTTAAGGAAATTAAATTAGCATAGAAACTTGAAGACATTAAGATACCTACAGACTTATAATCATCTGCATATAATAAACTTATTCAGCTACTAAACTAAAGATAGTAAAGCTTAAGCAGTTAGTATATATTAGGAAAGTCTATGTTTAGATAGTTATAATTTTAAGTATAAAATATAGTAGCGAAAAAACAGAAGAAGCTAATTTTATAAATCAATAGAAGGCGAAGATAACTTTAATTAGTCCTTCTTTTCTATATATAATAGCTTAGTAATAGCCATTCTTAGATATATTAGAGATAAATAAAATTTTTTAATACATCAATAAATCGAAAAATTAAAATGGTTTGATCTGAAAGTGAGGTATCAAATAATAGCCACATTAGAATGGCTAAGTAATAAGGTATATATAGAGATAAATTAGCATTATTTATATATCTTTAATATTAACCTTAAGTCTTATTCCCTTGCAAATCTTGTTCCATTTTAAGATATAGAAATATAAATTATTCTTTGGTTCTACTATTAACTATTATAAAATTGACTAGGTATCTACTTTTATGAATATCTGATATAAGTGAAAATTATAACCAGGTTAGTTGTCTATCAAATAGGATGCTTGATGTCCCTCTTACTGTCTTTTATAGTTATTAAGTATCTTATAGTTAAGCTACTAGTAGTTAAGACGCTAAAGTATAATAGATTTTCTAGGCTTATTCTAGAAATTTCAACTACTGCTAGAACATACTCTGACTATAATCAAGTTTTGTGCTGTCAACGATTGGTAATGAAGAGCAGAAAATGTATAAAATTTGTACTGATCAAGGTAAACTTCACCTAACTGTATAGTTCAAGAGCTTAAATAACGAGTGAAAGAGAACACCAAATTTATAGAAATAAGGGGGTAATAAAAGTATAATGAAAGAAGCAAATTTAATAAAAACCTTTTCTTTAAAATCCAAAAGCAACGATAATTACTTGGTATTTTAGAATAAAGATGGAGCATTTTTATTTCCTTCAAATAAAGAAAATATGAGTATCTAACTTTAAGAGAGATAAAGGAACACTAACGAGCACCTTTAACAATTGAAGTTTTATCTCAGACTTGAAGAGAAAGGATTAAATCTCATGATATCGCTAAGAGTTTAAAAAGCCTGCTTTTCTCATTTAATCTCTAATATTCTGAAGATATACGAACTTATTAGGATAATCTTAGGAGCAATACTTTTCTTAAATCTCTTGCTAGTAGTTAATAACTGAAAAGAAAATTAATAAAGTTATATAAGTTAAATATTTAAAGCTTTGAAATTACTTCAGCCACCTTATACTTGAAAGCAAGTTATGACCATTAGAATTTTGAATTCACTTAGCTTATTCTATATTTGATGATTCCTTTAAAAGGAATTTTTATATTGAGTTTTTTGGATCATTATTTAGATATATTTAATAAGCTCTTAAAAGCGATACCGATTATTATTCTTACGGATGTTTATATATACAATTTTCTAAATACCACCTACCTAAAATTTTGTTACGCGTGGTTCTTTTTTCGTCTTGATTTACATACTTAAAAATCTAAAAACCACTAAAAGATTGTATCTTCACTTCAGTCTTAATTTAGCATTCCTTAATAGTTAATACTTAAAATGGTAGTTAATAACTAGGGGTTTAAAGGGTTATCTAGTAACTATATTGTTACTATACTTATTGCTTTATACCTTAAAGCCTTTCTTTAAATACCTATTGCTATATTATTAGATTTTAACTTAATCCTTACTTTACCTTATAAATTTGCTTTTATAGCTACTTTAACTGCCTTAGCTTATATTAGACTATCTTTGCCTAGATGCTGAAGATTCATATCTTTACTTATTATGGTAAAATTAAGTTTTGAAGTAAGTGCTGGTTTAAAGGTGGAACTGAGGGGGTTGAAAGGCTTTTCTATTAGAAATTAGTCAGGTTATAAAAGTGGGGTTGCTAGGTTTAAGGTTAAAGATAAGGAGAAATATAAAATTAGAGCGGCATTTTTAAGAGCAAAAGTGGTTAAAGCTTAGCTAATAAACTAGAACGATAGAAAAACACTAAAGCAGGTAATTTCAATAATGAAGGATATATATAAGCATCTTTTTAAGCCTTTAATTAAGAACAACTTTTGACTAAGAACTTGACGCTCATCTAACAATTTGAATATAATAGAGACAAGTTATAAGTATTTGGCAGAAAAGCTTAAATAATGCATTATTTTTTAATTTTACTATGCTTTATGAAGAAGCTATAAGCGATTGATAATGAGAGGGATGGCTATTAAGAATAAATAAGTTAAATCTTATATATAATCACACAGCTAAAAATACACTGTTTAACGAATCCAATAAAGGTAGATTTCCAGGCATCTTCCTTAGTAATATTTATTTCAGGTATTTCCTTTCTATTTATCCTTCTCTCAGATGCTTATATGATTTAATATAAATATCTTAATTATTTTTTAACGTTTCTAGCAATATTTCTTGAGACCTTCTCTGCAAATCACTTTTATGGATCTCTTTATTCGATTTAAAAATCTGAGGAAGAATTAATAGTCAATAAGATCTAGAAGTTGGTATAGAAAAGTAGCGTAAACCTCTTTGAATACAGGAACTGAGTTTAATAATTCAAAATACCAGATTTTATTTTCAAGGTATTTCTTGGTATTTTTCTCTAAACTTTTGAACACAAGTTATAGGTTTATCGTAAAAAGCCTTTTTTTTACTATTTTCAAATATTAAATTTAAGCTGCCTCCTGGTTAAATGTACGAGAGGAAAAGATGAATTTAATACCCAAACTTGTTAAATTGAAAAATTCAGTCATTGTGCCCTTATCTCTTTTCCTTATAAGAAAGTAATACTTCTTGCATCTCCCATGTTCTTGTCTCTTCGCTTTTCTATTTGTTATCTCTGAAGAGTCTCGTTCTATTAAGTGCTAGAAACTTACTAGACTTACTTTTAAAGATAATCCCACGAAGCTTATGAATTTCTTTTAACCAAGCACGATAGGTTCAAAGTATCCTCACGTTCATTTGCTAGCCTCTAGCTTCACTTCAAGCCTTTTTATATTACTACTCCACCAAGTAATATAATCCCTTGATTTTAGGATTCTATAACCTAAAAATTCAGCTGCTCTGTAGTTTATCAGCACTAAAGGGTTCTGAGATGGTGTATATTTCATTGAAGCTTTGAAATAAATATTATAATAATAAAGAAAAGTAAGCTTAAATATCAAATGGTACCAGAAATGAACAGTTAGAGAGTTTTTAACGAACATCAGTCCTCTAGCAGAACTTTATCCATTTTATAGAAACTTAAAGCTATACAAACTTAAAGCAGACTGTAGAAAATAAAAGAACTACCAAGAGATCCAAACTACAAAATAAAGCTACAAAAATATGGAAATCTTAGATATTATAACCTTTTAATATTCCATCATTGAAGGTGTTTTTCATTTTCTTTCTAAAAATGGTAGTAAGGGTTAAGCTAATAGCTATTAAGTTTGCGATAAAAGCTACTTTATGCTTTATGAAGGCATTAAAATACTGAAGTTATATTCACTATGAATTTAACTCATTCTATCTTAATTAAATCCACTAGTCATTCTTCTATATAGTTGGATTATAGAGTGTTTAGCTAAAAATATAAGTGAGTATTAAGTAAGAAAGGCTGTAGAGAAATTAGGCTTATTTTAATCTAAAGAAATAGGTTTAAATTATATCTTGCAAATGCTTCAAGTTATACTCTAAGCTTTGGCTATGCTTTAACCTATTTAATAGATATCTAACTACCTCTTATCTAGGCTAATCCCTAGCTGACTTCATTTAAATTTAATCTTTCTATATTTTGCTATCATTTCAGCTAACGAATTTATAAGATAATTAATACTATTCATGCCAACGGATATGAAGCTGTACTTACATGAATCAAAAAGTTATAAGCATACAATGAAAATAGAAGAAGCTAGGAACTAGTTGTACTGAAAGCAGCTATCAGCATCATGAAAAAAAAGTGAGACCGAGCAGCATTGATAGTCTAAAATTACTCTGGTACTAAATAAGCCCTGCATCTCATAAAATAACCAAGTTGAGAAAATAATAAGCTGCTCGTTTCCCTTATAATTACCAAAAATAAAGAAGCTAATCTAAGGCAGATCAAGACTTAAATAGTAATTTTTAATCTTTAAAATTTTTAAGTCTCTATATCTAAGGCTAGCTAATATATTTATTAATAACTATTAAGATAATTCTAAGGTAAATGGATTCCCTTAATCGAAAATATAATTTATCTTATAAATTTAAAAAAGAAAGGTATGCATTTTGAAATTGATATTGAAACATGTATAGTTATTTATTGAATTTAAATAAGATAAATAATATGGAATTTAAGATAGGTCTTTGATGTGTTACAAGGCTTAGCTGTAGTTTTATATCAGATATTTTAGAGATTGTGATAGTTTATACCCTTTGACTTCTTTAAAGTAGCTATTAGGGATTTTTGAGATTTTTTTAGAGCAAAATTATTTTTTTCATTCTTCAGCATCAGCTGAATGATGCTTTACTCTATAAGTTATCTTATATCTAAAAATCTTCTTTCAGACTTATCCAATTGGCTGTATAATGCCAGTGTCTTATCTCTTAAAAGAAGCCTTAAATGTATTTCTTCTCAAGTTAGTTAGTTTTGCATTTTTAATTTTAACTGTTATTTAAATACTAAAAATTTTGGCTTTTCTATCATCTTTCTAGAGGTAATATTTTAGTATTGCTCCTAATCTTCAATTTAACTATATTCTTAGCTATTTTAGGAAAAATAGTTTTGGTGTTGTTAGCTCAAATAGTTAAATAATGCTTCAATAATGTTAGTACTAAGCAGGACAATTTCCATAATAGTTATGATCCAACTTAAAGCCGTCTAGAAGCTTCTCAAGAATGTTATAAAAAAGGATCTCAAAAGAAAGAAGAATGCTTATGGGCTAAGCTATTCACTCCTCAGTTAGAAGGTTTGTATGGTTAACTCTAATCTTAACTGCCTATTTATAAGCATTACCTCTGAGAAACCTTATAGAAAACGCATCCCAGATACAAAAATTTAGGTTCCTTTTTCCCTTTTAATCTCATCTAAATTCCCTTACCCTTTCAAAATAATTGCCAGGTAACAATCTACTAGGAGACTGATATTCTACCGTTTAAATAATAGACAAAATAGCTTGAAAAGCATATTTTTCATTACTAGGGTTTTATGCTTAGCAGGGTTAAATTACTCCCAGAGAGAATAGCTCTGGTAGTGTCTAAGCCTTTTAATATAAAATGAGCATTCAAAGTATAAAGGAATCAAGGTAATAGCCATAAAGTATTGAAACTAAATACTTTACTTTCAATGTACCTATTTAAATATTTAGCAGAGTATGCTAAATAAAAATGAAATTTCTAAGCTAAATCATTAAATATAAGTAAGAGGAAGTTAAGCAGAAAATAAGAACTAAGGTACAAACCTTAATTTCATAGTAGGATGATAAAAAGTAAAAGGATCCATCATAGTTTTAATTAACTTGGTTAAAGACTAGAGATTTGGAGAAATATTGAGTTTCTATTTAAATTAGTTGAATGGGATTATATATCTCTGTGTATAAATAAAATATATAATATGTAATATTTATATGGTAATTGAAAGGTAATAGAGATAGATAAATATTAGGGTCTAGATAAGTAGGTAAGCAGAATTGCTGAGGAATGTGAAAGAGCTATTAGGGTTGTTGATGAGATTAAGAAGGTATTAGAAATAATTCTAGTAGGGAATAATAAGAGAAAGCTATAGAAGGATATATGGTTAAAAGGGCAAAATGTGCTTAAGAAAAGTTAAGAAAATGTGTTTAAATAAGATTCTTAAACTTGCTAAGCATTTTAAAATTCATATTTAGTCACTACTTTTACTTTTAGAACACTCAGGCTATAAAATCTCATATAAGTCTCTTGAACTAAATATGGCTAATTATAAACAAATTACCTTGAAAAGCTTTTTCTAATTATAAGGTATATAAATAAGAGAACTAAGCTAAATCTTTGGTTTTGTTAAGGTACCCTTTATACTTTAAAGTACCTGATTGCTATTAAAGAAAGGTAAAAGTTAAGTTAAGTTAAGTTGATTACTCAAATTATGCTCTTTATTAAAAGGTATATCTTGATGAAGGGTTATTGAGCCTATTTAGAACTACCCTATTGTTTAAAGTTATTTATCCCTGTATAAACTAATGAATTTAACTATAAGAGGATATAAGGATTTCTTAAGTTAGTTCCTAAGCGGGATTTATAAGGGATAGCTTTTAAAGGCTAAGCTAATCATAGATACCCTATAAGGAATAAAACCTAGTACAAGGAATATCTGATCTTAGTTATACCATACACAGTGGAGAAATACCTGATAAAAGAAAGTTACAAACTGATATCATTTAATCACATTTATAGCCACAACTATCAGAGACACTCATAACTGAGTTTATTCCCCTAATAAGAATTTCAAGCACAACTAGTGTTAATATAACGAACCCTCATAAAGCATTTCTTTATGAAGATGCAAAGAATTAATAAAGCTAAGACTTAAGGATATAGAACTAGAGTATAAGAAAAGCATAGAAATGGATATGAAAATAAACTTATTATGAAGCGTTGTAAGTTAAATTAAATAGACGTATATAAAGAATTTCTAAGTCCTTTAAATTAAAACTTATAACTGACATTTTAGAAATGGCTTTCAGTTCAGATAGCTACAACAAATTTGCAAAGCAAAAACAAGGAACGCTTGTGGGAAATTGGTATGAAGAAAGAGTTCTTAGAGATATGACTGGGTATGGCAGACATGCTACTAAATCGCATAAACCTAAGAAAAGAGGAGACTTAGATAATATTAAATCTACTGGGTAAGAAGCGGATATACTGACTGCTTTTAGAATAAACGGAGAAAAGTGAACAGAAAAATATACTTCTAATAACTAGGAATATGGGGGGGTTCCTTCTTTCCGACCAAGAGAAATAGGTCGTAGAACAGAACTTTTATAGAAACAAATCTAGAATGAAGTGCTGAAAGAATAAGACGAACTTGAGTTATTAATGAAAAAAAAGGCAGAAGAGAGATTCTTGTAAACTGTAAAGTAGATTGACTTTACAGCAAAGCCAATGATTAGCAATATAGGAAGAAGAGTAATGAAAACTCAGGATGGTTAGTCCAGTAAAAGCGATAACGATTTCTTGGTGGAGCAAGGTTTAACTCTTCCGTAAGCTTTAATTATGTAGAAAACCTCGAAGAGATGTAGAAAAGTTAAAGCAAGAAGTTGTTGTGAAAGATTATTTAACCGACTTTCCTATTTCACATCACACACATAGATTACCAGAAGGAGCTGTGATAACTACCAAAAACAAAGGGGCGAATCCGTTTGCGAGAAGTAATGGGTTTACTCAGCCTGTTCAAAATACCAAAGGAGCAACAGGCTTTTAGGGCAACATATGAAATTAAAATATTTTGTTTGTTTTTGCACTCAAAGTGTTTCCTTTTCTTTCCCTTTCTTCTTTCCTTCATCTCACTTCATCTAAATAGTTTCGATCATAATGTATCCTTTCTAAAACTTTACTCAATCAGAATAAAATCACTTCTCTTAACTTAAAGGCACTTCTTTTATTAATCAGCCAAAGTGCTAAATATCTAATTCCTTGCTATTAATTGAGAACGCTATAAGAAAAAGCTCAGTTTAGAATTGCTGGAGTAGAAGCAAGAATAAAAGGTATTTGAAATTGCTACTATCAAGTGTAGAATTGCTCTATAAAAGGTAAGAAAGATATAAATATAGCTTCAAAACCATATCCCAGAACCCTAGACTATAATCTTTAAATAAATAACTAATGCTTTGGAATTAAATTCAAGTCCCTTATAAAAATTTAAATTGATACTGGCTAAAGGCTAAAGATACAAATACTCATACAAAAGAACTTTTCTTATAAGCATTTTAATGAAAAAATAGGAGCATCATGTCTAACTTTAGTTAGCTATTTAGAACTTCTTTCCTTTTTTGACTTCTATTTAGCTTATTTCTAACCAAAGCTTTAAAGTAATTTAGTTTCTAATTGTTGCTATTTAAAATATATTATCTTAAAAGAAGCTATCTTTACACAATAGAAATTTTGTGTATTTGTAGAAGTGAAATTTAGAAAGAAAGAGAGGTTAAATGCTAGAAAGAAAGTAACGAAAAAGTGAAAGCGCATACAATTAAAAAAAACTTTAGTATTCTAGTGGTTGAATACTTCAAAATAGTTGATTTTGCTATTGAGGAATTTTATAATCCTTTATAATGTAAATTTCAATCTATACACTGATTTGCTTTCAGTGTAAATTAAATTTTCATTCACTTTTGTCGCAAAACTAAAAGTACATTTTATTACCTAAGAAATGAAGCTAATCACTAAGCTATATCACTCAATATGATAAATCTCTTTATTGGTTTGCAAATTTCATTGTTAACACATAGTTAATCTCATATAGCTACCTCCAAGGTTGATTTCTCCGTTATTTAAATCTTGAGTTTAAAAAGAACTATAAGATAATAATAATCCTTGCCCTTTAATTTAGAGTTTAAGACGACTTAATTAAATTAAGCTTCTTTAATCAATATCTAATTCACCTTTTCTATTACACGATAAATACCTCTGTAAATAATTCGTTTATAAGGACTATTATTCTAGTCAACCCACTTCATAATTTCAGTTGATTAGTTGAGTCTCCTTTGTATATCTATCTACAAAAATATCTCTTCTTACTTATAACTTAATAATACTTATTCTCATTCCATTTAAACCAAAACTAGCTTATATTTAGCTTATTACCAAAGTGATAGATATACTGATGCTCTACTAATTAAAGTAGTTAAAGCTTTTACCAGCCAATATTGAAACTTAATTAGAGTTCCTAAGTTTTTGAGCTGCTTTCATTTAGCTTTTTATTTCGTTTTCTTAAAATAGTAAATGAGAGATTCTCTTAGTTCCCTTCTTCTACTTATTCAGATAATCATTCTAATCTAAACTGCTAAAAGGAAAAATTGGGATTATTTTCCAAGATTAAGAATTTTAACCTAAAGCTCTTGGTTAAATAGCTAAAAGAGATTTGAAAATGAAAAGGAGGCAAAATGATTGGATCTTCTAAGAGAAAAAAGAAATCTATAGTTAATCCGAAAATTCTTGGAAGATTACCTTATAAGTTAGCTTTACTCTTGATACTTTAAATAAGCTTACCTCTTATATTTCATATCCTTGAAGGAGGGCTTAAGACAATCAAGTATAAGTTAAAAGAAACTTGGTAGTCTAATTATGAGCAGTATATGTTCTTAGATTAAATAGATGCTTAAAATAAAAGTTAGATAGATTTAAATATATTAAGTTATCCTTCTCACAGTAATAAAATTATCAAAGAGCTTAGAAAAAGAAGCCATGCACCCTCATATCCATAATTGTTCAACATCAGATCATCAGCATCTGTAAATACTATAGGGAAACATTCAGGCTCGACTCAGTACATCTAATGCCATGTATATGCATCCACAAACGAAGTTAATGATTTGTTAACCTCAAATTCAGGCAAATCGTATGCTTTGCATTAGTATTCCAACCATCCGCAAAATTGACGATCTCCTATCAGTCTTCTACAATAGCTCTGTCCCATAAAATTGCAATTACAATAACTATTATCTGAGGGATAGCGATCTTTTTAGCAATCTTCTTCTGAATTGCATTCTACAACTTAATCATTATAAGTCCCGTTCTCAGTTTACGTGTAATACTGAGCAGATTGTATATTTTCACAGCTATTCTAAACTTATACTTTGCAATTTCTAATTCCATTTGTAAAATTATAGAAAAAGCTTGAATTTAGCCAATCGATATACTGTTTCTCATTTATTGCAAAGTCTAAATATATTGTCATTCCTGCTTAGCACTCTAGCTTTCTTTTATCCATTCTAAGTTAAGAATCTCCAGATTATGCATTATCTGATACATACTCCAGTGTCTTTTTAAGTGAGCAAGTATTATCATAGCAAGGGTTTAAAATCCAGGTTTTATTATCTTTGCTTAATTTTCCACAATAACCATTCTTTTTATCGGCTTACATCAGATAATCGCAAGATACTTAAGGACATTAAAGTGATTGAGCTAGCTGAGGAATAACTAAGACAGCAAATAGAATAACCTAAATCGACATTTTGGTATTAGAATAATTTAAATAGAAATTGGGGGTAATAAATTATATTTACCAGAATATCAAAAACTAATATCAATCTACTAAAGTTATAGTGTAATAACTTCATCTCATCTAAAAAGAAAATATCTCCTATTTTACTACTACTAACTCAATATATTGACTAATATTAGTAAAATTAATAGAAAAGAGAAAAGGATATAGAAACTTGGTAAGACCTTAATAATATGTAATAGCTAGATGTATTTTACTAATTAATTTGAAAATAAAGCTTAGAGAACAATTCTGATCAAAATGAAGTTTATTTTATAACTTTCTTGCTTTTTTTAAAGTTTATAAATTAGATTTTTCTTATTTAAGAAGCATTTGAAAGTTCATCAAAATTTGAGCTAAGATAGTGAAAAAAAATTTCAAATGGTTTAAATTTATTTTAACAGTTTAATTCTTGAAGGGTCATTTGAGAAAATTTCTTTTCATCACTTTCTTTCTTAAATAATTAAGAAGCATCGACTAATAAAAACTATTAAAAGAAGATTTAAACTTTCAAACTTAACCTTTGCTTTTATTTATTTGGAGTGGTTTTCAATAAACAATTAGTAAGGTTATAATATTTTATAAAAGGCTTGGATTTATCTTTATCTTTATTTTCTTTAATCTGTTAGTTTATTTTGATTTAAAATCGCTTTGATAAAAGAGCTACCCAACTAAGTATTGATTTTAATCCTTACTGTGTAGTTTGAATTTAAATGAAAGTTGATTTTATGATTTTAGTTCTTTAGTTATTTGACTGATATTAATTCTTTTAGGAAGATATTATTAAATTAAAACTTTGAAAATAAAAATCCCTTCAATTGTCAGAAGAGTTTTTGCCTGCAGGTTCAATCTAATTTTCTTCTTTGGTAGTCTCTTTTTCTGCTTTCTTCTCTTAGTAAACTGCTAACAGATTGAAATTTCTAACTTTTGGCTTATCTTCTCCATATTCTTTCTCTTTTTCACTGTCTCACCAATTTGCTTATTTAATTTATCTAAATTTATAAAATTACTCGTTATTTTCGCTTGACAAATAAGTTTCAGGAGTTTCCTATACTTTTATTATATCCTCATCAATGCTTTCTTTTTCTTCTATACCAGCCACTTGCTCAAACTTAGAAAAGTTCTCATCTATCTTTTATATATCCACATTATAATTAGAATCCTTCATGAAATCATAGTCCATAGAAGCTTTCTTTCTATTTTAATTCCTTTTGTCTAGAATCTTTTACCTTCTTTCTTATTCGTATGCTTTTTTCAAACGCTATTTTTTATAGAATCCCTATAAGTAAGTCGCTACATATTTTAGAACTCCATCTCCAAAAATTTCCATCTTTCTTAGCTTAGGATAAGCTTTATTTCACTTCATTTGCATTTTCTTTAAGACAGGATTTTAGCTTTACATTTGCTTAATCTCTCTTTGGTTTATCTTTTTAGTTGGTTTGACTTTCTTCTTCCTAAGTATTTTTTAGGTTTACTTTATTAAGCGTCCTTCCTCAGAAAGATCTGAGTCTTCTTCCTCTTTCTAATCCAAACTAGATTATATTTCTGGCTATTCTTCTTACTTAAAAAATACCGCTTTTTAGGAAAGAGCTATACAGACATCTCTATAATGTAGCTTATCTCCATAATCAGTTAGATTTAAAGGTCCGAGAGTTTTGAAAATATCAGCATTGGTTAAAATAACTCTTTTGTTTTTTGATTCTTTGAAGTTTCTTTTTCATGCATAATATGTTCTTTTCCTGTAATCTAATTTACGCTTATAATCTTCTGAATGGATATCCGTTCCTCTTTATAACATCCCTATTGGTTCTTAAACCTCATTTAATAAAAAGATAAAATCATCAATTTTTATGAATCCTTTTCCTTTTGGATCGTAGTCAGATCATCTTTCTCTAAATTCCTAAAATTACTATGGATTTATTTCCTACTCATTCTCACTTTTGCTTATATAAAATCCATCTAGCACTACAACTACAAAGAGATTCATCATTATAACTGATTAAATTACTATGAAGCTAATAAAGTAAGGATAAGCTATCCAACTTCCACATCCTCGAACTCCTTCTCTTTAAACATCATCATAGCTCTATCCTTTTATGCACTCTTCGTCATTATAGTCTGAACTATCTGCGCAATCATACATTATCTTATTCCAGTCTTCTCCTGTAGCACATCTTAACAACAGCAATATTGAAGATATAAAATTCTAGAAGTTAGCATGTCGATTAAGATTATCTCTGAGCATTACATAGCCAAATAGATTCATTCCTAGAGAGGCATAAATAAAGAGTAGTAGGAATACTAATCCTCCTATATTGCAGATTCCAGGTAGCATATACATCAAAGTATCTAGTAGTACTCGAATATCTTTACTTGACTTTATTATTTTAAACACTCTTGTAATCCTAAAAGCTCTAAAAACTGTCACTATGCCACTAATATTATGGACTAAATTTAATTCAGTTATCAGTATTCCTACGTCAGTACCAATAACTATAAAGAAATCAAAAAGGTTTCAATTATCATTAAAATAAGACCAACCAAAAGCTGATATTTTAATAAATGCTTCTATATTAAAAATTATAGCAAACATTAAGTTAAGTTTCTCCAGTACTTATTCATATGAAATAGGCTATTGATAATAGTTCATTCCCATTATTACAGTGTTACATAATATGCAAAACACTATAAAGAAATCGAAATATCTTGTTGTAGCTAGTTTAAACATCCATAATCTCCAAGTTTTTTTAGGTGGATTACGTATTTTTAAAGGAGGGCATTTTTGCATAAACCTTTATATGCAAACTCATTATTTTTGTTACTCCGTTAGCATAAAATTTCCTTCGATTGTATCTTTCATTTGTTTGAAGTTGTCGGTGATGACTCCGATGAACAAGTTAAGTATAAAGATATTTCCAATAATCATGAAGAAAATGAAGTAGAAAACTCATCCTTCTTAATTATTTTTTTAAGGCTGCTTATCGATTCCTACAGCATCAACTCCATTGTACATTATTTTCAATCACCCTTCTGAATTAGCCATTTCGAATAAAGACTATAAGGCTCAGAATATATTGTCAAAATTAGGATATTAGTTTTCTCAATCTCCTCCAACAGTTTGACATTCTTCCTTATCTTTAGCATTAAGACTGCATTTATAAAAAGTTCCTTTAAAGAAGTTAATTCCAAGCAACGCAAAGATATAAAGAGCGATTCCAGTAATTATCAATAAATTGCCTAACTGGGGAATAGCTTTAATTAGAGCATTTACAACTATCTTAAGATTTTCATTTCTCGAAATCATTCTTAAAGGCCTTAGAGCTCTTAAAGCTCTTAATGATTTAATTGATTTTAAAGCTTGTGAAGAATCCTAATGAATGAATAAATTAAACAAGTTGATAGAAACGACTATGAAGTCTAGTACATTCCATCCTACCAGCATATAAGGAGGACAAGTTCTCGCATTCATCAAAAGTACATTTTATGAAATCTATGGTTTCGTATTAAAGTTGTCTTTATCTTTGAAATTTTTTTGAGATTTATATTTGTTGCCAGTATTTTCCTACTCTTTTTTCTTTTTTCACTCTTATTATTTCTTACTCTTTTTATTATATTTTGAATTTTTTTTTGGTAAATCTTTTTCTTCTTTATTTAAACCCAATTCGTTATATTCATTAGAATTCTCTTCGTCAATCTTCTTCCATTCTGAGACTGGATCTTACAGTTAATCGTACAAGTCTTTATCGAATTAAGGGTTTCATATGAACCCCATTGAAATTATTTTTATGACTGCTTCTATTGCAAATATAATAGTGAAAATGACATCAATCATTCACAGAGCTTGCTAAAGTTCGCTATCAGGGTTTTCTAAAGGTTCGTCAATGCACAGTATGAAGCTTGATATCATTATCAAAAGCAAAACTATATTGTCAAAGTACTGATTCGTTATTATCTTTATGCAAACTCTTCTTAGTCAAGAGTTTCTATGGACAAGACAAAACGTTGAGTTTTTCATTTTTTACCAAAAGGTTTCTTTCAAAGGAATTTCCATCTACTAAGGATTTATTTTTTCGAATTATTCGATTTCTTACTCTTTCTAATTCAAATCATCTTTCTGATTGCTTTTTTACTTAGATTTCTTGAAATCTTACAGCTTAATAGTTCTATAGATTATTTCTTCCTACTCTTCCTCGTGAGTTTATTTTTTAGATTAAACTGTTTATTATTACCTCTGAGGGTCTTGTTCACTAGCTTTATCAGGTGAAAATTATTAGTCAATTTATGAAGCTTAGTTTTGTAAAGACTCTAATTATCTGGTTTCTTTTTATTTTGTATTATCTATATTTTTTTCAAATCGTTTATCTTAAATGCTTTTCATAAAATTTCAATTTAACTTTGTCTCTAGTTTATTCTCTAAATGTTCCTACTTATATTTTAACTGTTTTTTGCTCTAAAATTAGTTATTTATATCTACATTTTAGTTAAAGAGTTATTAACCAAATCAATTAAAATCTACCTTTGAGGGAGAGTTTTAACTCTATATAGTCAAAAAGTAGTCTTCTTCTTTAACTATCTAGTTTATTATATTTAGCAGGTCTTTTTTAAGGACTTTTGTTGTCTCTTCTTCGAACTTTCCTAGCAAAACTGCTAGAAATAGATTTGTCATGATAAAGACTCCAAGTAATATCATGGCTATGAAGAATAAACATGATAGATACCCAACCGCTCTCATACAGTTGTACATCACTTGATTTCATTTCTCTCCTGTTAGTACTTAAAATACTGTCACAAAAGCTCATAAAATTGTGTCGAAATTCGCACGTGGAACTTCTCCATTCTCATCTAAATTTCCTTCTTTATCGAAATGTAACTTTCCTGCGAAAAGTTACATTCCTAGCAATGAGAATACGTAAATGAAAAGACCTAGTAAAATAGAGAAGTTTCAAACAGAGGTGATGGTAGCTGCTATAGCTTTAAGGAGTCTTTATAAGGATTTTCAACTTCTTATGAGTTTTATAATTCTAAAAAGTCTAAAAGCTCTCAAGGCACTCACTGCACTTCTTCCTCCTAAAGCTATTTCGAGCAAGGACAAGCTATTAATGATAAAATCGAAAATATTCATTTTTTCTCTGAAATATCCCTTTAATCCTAACCCAATTATCTTGCATACATTTTCACTAACGAATACACATATGAAAACCAAGTTAAGCATATCTGAAATTTCTTGGAACTAATCATCAATAACAGGGTAAGAATCCATAGAAAGAATAGTAGTATTAGCCAAAATAAAAATCATGATAGTATAGTTAAATCACTTTTAGTTAATAAGCATAAAGAAAAAAATAACTATTCTATTACTATAGTAAGGATCTTTAGGAAGTTAAACTTATAGTAAAATTTATTAACTGTCTTTGCTTCTATATTTAGATAGAAGTTATATTTTTTTGCTTAAAGAAGCTTAACATTTTATACTTTATAACTATTTTTCTGCAACATCTTCATTTAAATTTTCAAAATACATTTTCTCTTCTTTCTATTGAATATTTATATATTTTGCTCACATGACTGCTACTGTTAAGTTGAGTATAAAGTATGAACATACTAAAATCATTATTATGAAGTATATAGAAGACACATAATAATTGTGAGAATCTTGTATTAGATACATCATTGTTGATCAACCTTCTATTGTACTACACTAAAATATAGTTAAATATGCACTTCATATATTATCAAAGCTTGTTATTCCTCAATTCCTTTCTTCTATTTCATGAGCTTAACTTTTATCTCCTTATATGAAATATCCTTCTGGTACTTCATAGTTACTTCCACATGTTTCTCCACTATCGCATTCATGCTTCCCTCCACATACTGCCTTTTCTTCTGTTGTTTATCAAATTCCATATTCATTTGGATGTTCTTCATATCTACATCTGTATCTTAATAGTCCCATTCATAAATTAGTCCCCAAAATACTAAAAATAGTAAAGAAAAACAGAACAAGAAGGAATACATTAGTTAGCTATGAAATGCTAGATAATAGAGTTTTAACTACAGTTCTCATGGAAGGAAAGAAGGATAGAGATCTTAAGGGTCTTATTAATCTAAAGGTTCTAATAGAAGAAGTATTTCCTAATCCAGGAATATAAGAAAAAGCAGCTGTTAAAACTACTATAAAGTCAAGCCAGTTTCAAGCATCTCTTAGATAGGAATTAGATTCACAGATTAGTCCCATAGCGATGATTTTAAGAATAGCTTCGAGAACAAAGAAAAAGGTGAAGATAGGTTCAGTAATATCAACGATTTAGTTTCTAAGAGAATGATTAGAGTCTTCAGTATAATCTTGAATACCTAAGAAAGTGGAGTTGAGAATAATAATAATAGTTATGAATCTATCGAATCATTTGTGAGTAATCAATCAAACTACTTTTTTTCTAAACTTATTATGATCATAGAAGTACCAGAGAGAGTCTTTAGAAAACTTGTAAATTTTTTAATGAGCGAAAAAAGTTCCTCTTTGGTACCTTTTCTTTGGTAATGAAGTTTTTAATTGCTCTTTAATCTCAGGAAAGACCTAATTATTATTAGCTTTTAGTGATTTTTCTTAAAAATTTACTTCATTCTTTTCTTTTTTCTCCTATGTATTGCTCTCTTCCTTTTTTTCTTTTTTTTCCATACTTTAAATTTAATCTCAATTATTTAATTCAAATGATATGAAAAAAAATAAAAATTTAACTTTTCTTCACTCTTGAAATTATCTCTTTCATAATACTAATATAATAAAATTCAATAACTAGGAAATATATAACACTATAGAAATCTTAATTTCAATACCGATATTTCTAGTCTATTTTAAGATATCTCTATCTTATTGTATTAAATCCGCTCTTTTAACTCTAGAACATTTCTTTTACATGCTTATTTTTACTCTCTCATACCTAGAGAAAGCTAACATTTCTACCCCTTTCTGATTAATCTCTTACTTTAAGCTTTTATAGCTGAAATTTTTTTAAAATAGCCCTTTATTAATTTATAATGAAGTGCTCTGCTACTCTTCAGCTAAGATATTTAAACTAGTCATTTTAAAACTTAAAATTGAAGTGCTTTTTTCCTTAATGTTCTAGAAGTTAAAACTTCAAAAGAAGATAATGAAGATACTATAATTAAGCATTTGCAGAGTATATCCAATACTTAGAGTATTATCAGCTGTCTCATTTTCTCTACTGAGTGTTCATAATATCGAAGCAAGAATGCTAAAGTTAATAAGCTACTAAGTATAAGATTCATTTAAGTTTGCTAGTTTGCTAGTTTGTAGTTAGATATAATAAAATGGAATCAATTAATCATTTGTATAGTGGACTAAGAAGTTTATTGATCTAACTCTAGCTAAATATACTTATAGAATTTAAGACAATATATTATCAAGATAATAAATTAAGCGATATATTCTCGCTTAAATAATCATCAGCATTTCTTTAAGGTTTCAATTATATAGATGCTTGCTATCTAAAGCTAAGTTTGATAAATTAGATTTAAGATGCTTTTTTATATTTCAATATCCTAGTATCTTATAATTTTGAATTGTTAATAATCCAAGAAAGTCTTTCCAATGTTTTAGCAAAGCTAATTGCACTAATTTATTAAGCACCTTCTTTGGCAAAATTTTTATTAAAAAGGACTTCAAAAGGAAATTCTTCCTTCCTTCTCTTTTTTCAACTTTCCTGCTAAAATTACTTTAATGCAATTTATTTCCCTATATTTCGATGAAGAATAAATGCTATAAAGTTTAGATTTACTCTTAGATGAGATTAATAAATTATTTGAAAATGCCAAAGATATTCCATACTCTCAGACTTTGGAAATATAAATAGTTCCATATTTCCTATTTCAATCTTACTACATTTTCCCTTAAAGCTATATTTAGCCTTTCCTTTATTCTCTTATGCAATAGTACTAACTTCCTCAAATTTAAATCTAAAATCTCCTAGTAATATTCTTAGTCCGTCCGACTCAAACATACGAATTAACTACAATAGTGTACATTTTGCTTAGTACCTTTTATCCTTTTGATATTACAAAGCTTTTATAAGCTAGTAATTTAGTTAACCTTAACTGAATATAGGATAGAGAGTAAATGTGCTCGATGTAATTGAAAGTAATCATAAAGGATAAAGCTCAAGGTATATAGCATCTGTCAAATTGATGTCCTTAGAAGTTACGATTTGAAGCTAAAGATTTAAAATGATTGCATACTGAAAGCTATTAGAATCATATCTTTACATACTTAGAAAATAAAACTTCCAATCTTATTATTTCTATCTGATTTAATCAATCTCTTAGTTTCTGAGCTTAATATAAGTCTATTTCCAAGTGAGCCAAATATAAGCAACCTAAATAATACTCTGAATGCAAAAAAGGATTTAAATTAATTTTTAGTTCACTAAGAACTTAAAATTCTTCAGCACTACAACAAAAATTAAAAAAAAGAAAGCTTTTAGTAGATAAAAAATGTTCTAGGCTTTTTAAAGCTAGAGCTATAATTAAAGTAGTGTGATGTATTATAGATAATAGAGAGATAAAATGGTTTAATAGTATTTATTAGTCAATAAACAATTAAATGAAATTATTGCTAATTCTGCTTCATTGAAATATCGAAGAATACTCAATTATCAAAATTATCAAATGATAAGAAATTCATTTCTTCGAATTCTTAAATCTACTCCACTTGATACAATCTACTGCTAAAGCTGACAACATTATGTCCACAATACTTAATGCAAATTTAATGAAAGCTAACTAGATATTATTCCCTGAATTTTGTAAAAAGAGAAGATACATTAAGCTATTCTTAATTATAAAGTGAAATGCCATCTAATAATATATCTTGACTAATTAGCTGCTTTAGATGTCTTACATTGTAATATAGTATAAAATGTAGCATGCTATAAGATAGGCAAGCATATAAAAATATGGACTATAAACTTAAGTTAGGCATATTAAAATGCTAGCTTAAATAAGGAAAAACCTTTGAAGATAATTGGTAAACTAGATTTATATATAGGCAAAATAGAAAAAGCTAGAGATTCTCGACTAATTTTCAAAAGAGCTAAAATAATTATGATCTTAGTAGATAATTAGTAATAAACAGATATTCACAGAAATATAGCTAAATTAGACCTTATGTTTCCTTATCTTCGATTTAGGAATATAATTTACCTAACTTCGTTTGCTATATAGTAATAATACTGAAGAGGAAGTATAAAAATTACGGAGAATTTAAATTCTAGAAATAGGGAAAAAGATGAAAAATTATGCTACAAAGATGTAATAATAGAGCTCACAGAATCACCCTATTAGAGTAAAAAAAGACTTAGAAAAAGATACTAGAATTTAACAAATTGCACCTAACTGAATACTCTTAATCATTATCGTAACTAACGAGATAGAAAATGTAGGGAAAAAGAGTAGAAAATTTTAATATTAGAAAGTTAGAGAAATATAGACATATGCTGAAACTACTGATAAAGGATCTTCTTATCTAATGCAAACAATAATTTAGAATTAGTTGCTACAGAAGAAAAGATTCTTAATTAGAACTAATTTCAGAAATGAAAGAAGGAAAATTCTGTTTATTGGTCATATATTAATCAATAAGTCAAAGACTTTGATTAAATATAGAAAATTTTAGGCTTGAAAAAACTTAAGAATCACTAAAATCAAGAAATTTTAAATGAAAACACTTTCCATGAATCCACTAGAAGTTTATATAAGGAAAGTAGAGTCAATTTAACAATTCTACTTGTGGTGTCAACTTCTAGAAATTGTGCTTATAAATCTCAAAAAAGCCAAAAAAAAGAAAATATTAGTTAAATTCATATGATGAATATATTTTAATTTGATATGCAAAAAGTAAATAACTTTAGACTAATGATACCATTATATTTAGTTATAATATGCTTATAAATTACTAAAATTTAAAGAAGATAGTCATTAGTTTTAATAACTATCATAAATGAAAAAATCTATAAGCTTCTTTAGGAACTTCTCAGTAAATATATTTTACGTTAATTTTTGCAAACGATATATTATGAGTTCATTACTCTCCAAGATTCTACATTCAGAGTAAAAGAAAAAAAAAGGGATATATATCTAGAAATCTAAATTCTTTATTCTAAATACATATAAAAATCAGTTTAATAAGCTGAAAGGCGAACATTATATAATTTAATTTAATTAGATACAGAAAAACTTTCGTTTGCATATAAATGATTAAAGTGAAAGACATACAATAAAATCTTTTTATTAATATCTGCTTTTAATAAGAATTTTGTCACGATATTTACACCCTTTAGGTTGGTCTTAAATGACAGCAAAAACAATTTTTAAAAGTAAAGCCAACATAACAATTAACTATAATAAGACCTCGTAATTAATAATAATAATAACTAAAAATCAAAAAAGTTTGCGTTCCCTAGTATCTAAACCAGGCTCTAGCTTTCAGTCTTTTAACGTGGTGGAAACCACGACAAAGTTTTTTATGTGGGAGTTAGCACTATGATAATCTTCTTTCTCCGATGAAAATCTTTTTCTTGAATACTCCATATGGTTTTACATATAATCTTGTAAGTTTTCTTCACGTTATTTATTCTTCCTTTCTCTTTAGTTGCTTAAAGCTTTAGAAAATCTTCAGTAAATTATTCTTTGAGTGGCAGAATTAGCATCTTCTATAATTGATGGTTTTAGGCTTGAATTCTGGTTAAAATTGTTTCTCTATCTTTTCTATTCTAGTTATTAGGTTCTATTCTTATTTTTATATTATTAATTCTATTTATTTTATGTTTATTAATCTTGTTCAATATCCATTATGTCAACATCGATCAAGATTAAGATTATAGACACAGTTGCTTTTATGTCACTACTTGACTTTGCATCAGTTGGTTTCTTAAGCAGTTGGTTTCCTAATTAAGTTCTTCAATTGTATTTAGGAATTTCATTATCTTTTCTGTGAGATTAAATATTACCTCATCCTACTTTTATTAATTTTTCTTCATAAGCCAAACTTGATTGCTTAACGATTCATTTGCTCGAATTCCTGCTCCTGTGTTCTCATAAAGGCGTTTTCTTTTTCCCAATGAAAGAGAGTCAGGGCCGGTAAGCTCTTCTATTTGACGCTATATTTGTTTTTGTAGAAGCTTCCTGACTTTCTTTGCTTCAATTTTCTATTGCTTGCTTTCCAAAAGACATAATAATTAAAATATTTGTATTAATAAAATAAAAACGCATTAAAGGATCATATATACGATATGACGCCTAAATTTAAATTACATTTAAAATGCTAAATTTACATAAATTGTTTATCCTAATTCAAAAAAGGCTACCTTTATTTTAAGATTATGTCATCATATTATACATTTTTTAGCTATATTAGTTTATCATTATTCTTAATATACTTAGATAATGTATTCTATATTTTAATCTCCATATTGATGTATCAGTCATAATATTTACATCTAATGATTCTATCAACTAATTTAAAAATTATTTAAATAGATATCAATCAAATATAAACAAAGACTGCTTGCTATGAACTAAAACAAGCAATCCTAGCAAAGGTTATAGATACTATCTATTGAAAGTAGATAGTAAAATGAAGTTAATACTTACTTGTAACTTTCAATTTCTGATTTGTTAAAGTAAGAATAATTAAGACTTTTATTTAAATTTTAATAAGGAGAATAGTTAAAAATGAATATGGTGCTTTTATAATAGATCAATATTGTTTTTATTATCAATCTTAAACTTAAGAATAAGGGGTATTTAAAACTAGCGATTTATTATATATTACTACTAAAGTAGAAAAATTATATAGAGGATATAGTTAGTTAGTGAAGCTCATTCTAGTATTTTTAAATAAAGTGATCTAGTTTGACTAGATATATTTAAGATGATGCGCAAGTAGTCATCGTATTTGCAGAATGAAAAGCTTATTAAGAAAAAGCTTTTAAATATAGTTTATTAAATAATAAATAACAGACAGTGTGGCCGAGTGGTCTAAGGCGCTAGCTTAAGGCGCTAGTCTTTCGGGGCGTGGGTTCAAATCCCACCGCTGTCATTTTTATTACTTATTATAAAATTAATTTAAATGAAGAAAGTGACAAATTTTATTTCTTATAACAGATGGAGTTATTCAGAGAAAAAAGGCAATTATTTTATAACAAAAGCTCAAATTAAAGTTTATATAAAGCTAGGATTGCGATATCCATTTCCATAGTAGTAACTAACTATAAAAATTTATATAAAATGAAATGAAGAATCAAAACCATCTTAGAATAGTTGGAAAAAAGTAAGTAGCAATACTAAAAATTTTACTTGAATGGATAAAAGATAAAGTACCTTTATTTTTTCTCTTAATAAGAAACAAATGATATTGTGTATCTGCTAAAAAGAAATCGTTAAACCATAAAACGTAGTTAAACGAATTTTGATTGAGTTATAAAGAGTTTTATTTATTAAATAGAAAATTTATTATTAATAAGTTAAAATTAATAAAGCTTTAGATTAACTTAATAATAGAACTTTTTTTAAATAGAAAAGTCTTTCGTAAATTTTTAATTTATACCTGCTATTTTAAAAATCTCAATGAATTATCAGTATAAGAATTTTATATTTATCTGAAAAATAATAACTTAAAATCAGCAGATCTAGTGGATATAAAGGAGGATAGCTAAAATAAAATTTATAAATGCTTATTAAATCTTTTTTTAAATATGCTAATGATTATTAATTAAATTTAGAACTTTATTAAAATAATTTGGCTGGGAGGAGTAATCTTCAAAATGAGATTTAAGAAGTATTGATACCAGTAAATATCCTATGTGTTTAGAACGAAATGAAGAATCTTGGAAAGAACCGAGAAGAACAGAACGAGAGACATAAAGAAAAACAAGTGAAATTATGTCAGATACTTAGGTTTCTTGAGGTAGTAAATCCAATCAAGGGTCTATAGAAGATAAAATTTCGAAGGAGAGCTAGCACTAAGGAAAATTAAAAGAAAGAGCTTTTAATCTAAAAATATTTATCGAAAAATTGTAGCATCTGAGGGACTGCGCGTTCTATAATCTTAGCTCTTAATTTTTTTAATATCATTTAATTGATTAGAAAAAACGTAATCCAACTTTTTTAATAGGCATAATAAAGATATACTTGACCAATTTCTTCATTAAAACTAACAAATTATAGCAAAATATATAGCCTCTACTCCTTTTAACATAACATAATTTAGCATAATTTATTAAAGTAACGTCATCATTGTTAGATTTTTCAAAAATTAATTTATTGAAAATAACTAAAAATTTTCTCTTATAGATTATTATCTCTTGCAAGACAAATTAAAGACACTTTAGTTTCTAAATGGGAATTTCTTTAAATTCTAAATTCTTGAATCTTGATTAAATAATCACATTCTTTGAAATTAGATATCAGAATAGTAAATAAAAATAATGGAACTCCTCCATGTATTTTCTTTTACTTTTTGAATAAACGGCCTTGTTAGTCAACATGAAAAGCAGAGATAAGATCAAAACAGGAGCTTTTGAGTAAGAATCCAGCGTCAGTCGGAACTTCTCTAAAGCAGTACTCCGATACAGTTAAGTATCTCACATTAGGGCCCATCCACCCTTTTCCGTGGCATCATAAAGATTGAAAGCCCTACCGAAAGTGATCTTCATCCATATTTATATAATATTAATGATAAAGAAATAATATGAATATGGATATCTAGCTCTGCAACTTTGCTTTCTCTGAATTACCTCTTTATGGGATAATAATGTTATTCTAGCAATCAGTTTTTCCAAACGGGAGTCAAAATGAGTAATGAAGTTATATTCTATAATCGCCAAGTTCATGACCAAAACCAGACATTCATCCAATCGTGCTTCTTCAAAATCTAGAATTCACTTAGGCACCTTCTAAGGTTAGAATTTATAAAGACATTTCAAAATCTCACTTCAGATATTCTTTTGATTGTAATTTACAACATATTATATTAACATATCTAATCTGGGATATGTATAACGTAAAAACTTAAAAAAGTCTATTTTATATATCAAGATGGACTTTTAATTGATGCAAAATAGTATGTCTAATCAAAGCAGTTTTTTAAACTCTCAGGCTTAACTGAGTATACGAAATTTTAAGCAAAGTTTGCGAGTTTAATATCAGAATTAAAAATAAATTTTACAAAATAAATGGATAGATAACCTCGTTTATAGAGCGCGTACACTCTCGATAGTGCGCAGCTATTTAAATTAATTTAGTTTAAATATAATAAAATTTCTCCTTGGAAGTTTCCTCCAGTGCTTCATTTCTTTGGAAATTCTGCCATCTAATAGGGTATGGTCGGAGTGATGCCCAAGTGACCAAATCGTCTGCAATCATACTAGCAACTGTTACTCAATGCCTAAATTTCTTTCCTCTTAACTCCTACCAAGACTCTTGCTCAGTTTATCGCTCCTGAAATGCTTCTTGCTACTATAATTTAAATTAATCTCAGTTGGAGGAATGCTACTCTCAATATAAAATATAACATATATCTACAGAGCGAACCTAAGGATAAAAATCAAATGACATTGCCTAATAACTTGTAAATAAAAATGAAAAAAAGACAATTAATCACCACAACCTAAAAAGCTTTAAGAAGACATATAGATGTTAAATATTAAATTCTTACTTTGCATTAAAAAATAAGAATAAAGATTATTGGATGCAAGAAATCAGAGACTCAAAAAGAAACGATTGACAAAAAAAATAAAAGAAAAAGGTAAAAAAGATAACAGATAAATTGTGTAAATGACGTAAATTTAAGAATGAAATAGCAAAATAGCAAAATAGCAAAAGGAAATCTAATAAAAAGTAATAATTACAAATCTGCAGAATGAAAAAAAAACAGTTAGAGAAATCAGGTAAGGAAAAGTAAAAGAAAATTTAAGACTCAATCCAAATAATGTTTTAAAAATGAAAAATTACTTATCACATTTGCAAGGAATCATAGCTAATAAAATTTATTGTATAGTCGTCGAGATCAAGTACATCTTGAAAACTAAAAGTCATAAAAAACCTAATTTAAAAAAGAAAAATTAGAAAAAAAAATAAAAACTACAGACATAAAAATTATAAAAATATCCAAGCAATGATTATAAAAAAGGCTAATTAGATAGCACATTGAAGAAATTTATTCATTAAATGAAAACTAGAATAAAATAAAAATTCAGAAAATAAATTTAAGTGAAAAAACTGTTTTGAATAAAAGTTAAAAAAAAAATTGAAAATTTAATCTAAAAAAAGCTAGAAAACTAAAATATAAAAAAAAATAAATATGAAATAAGAAAACAAAACTCTTAATAAACTATAAAATCTCTTTTAGAAAAGATGTATCTTTAAAGTAAAAAAAAAACTTAAAAATATTAAATTTAAAAAAAAATAAAATAAAAAGAAAAGAAAAAAAGACAAAAAAAAATTGCTAACAAAATCTATAAATAATACTCTAAAAAAATATTTAAAAAAATAAAAAAGAAGAAAATAATATTTTTCTAAAAAGAAAAAGTTGTTTACTTTTGATTTATTTAAATAAATATATTTAACCTTTTTATCAAATAATAAATCTTTCTAAGTCTACTACGCTTTAATGTTAAATTTTTATAAATTAAAACTTTATAGTTTATTATTTATAAATTTTTTATGATCGAAAAAATAAAAAATTTCATTCGCAAATAATAATTTTTATTATTTTTATAGCAATAATTCAAAAAGTAAATTTTTATTAAAAATTTTAGATAAAAAAATTCTCATTTATTCTTACAATTTTTTCTGTAACCTTTTTAAAATTTTATTGAATGATTTTACTAAATAGATATTCTTTGAGAGTTTACCTTTAGCTAAAGATATTAAACTTAAGCAAATTTTATATTTTATTAAGTTTATAAAAATGATATGACTAATTATAATCCTTATTAATATAAAATATTTAAACATCTCATTATTAACAATACTAACGTAAAACTATTTTATGCCGTTAAAGATTTTTACAAAGAAATTTGTTTAAAAATGATTACTTTTATACTACTATATTGCATAAAGAAACTGGCAAAAATAAATGATTTATAAAGAGATAGTTTTTTAAGGATATAATTGAAAAAAATAATTTTATAAAGCAATTAATTTTAACAAAATTAAAAACTAATTTTGTTAAATTTTTATTTTGAATTTTTTTATTTTTACAAGATTTAAACGTAATGGTTTAATCATAAACTTTCCTAAAACGTTTCAAAATAAAATTAAGAAAAAAATAAATAAATTGTAGAAAAATTATTTTACCATTAGTTATAAATATTTTCTAGTAAAATTTATATAATTATCCAAATTTTTAGCTTAAAATTCCATTTCAAAACATAACTAATGCTTAATAGAAAAATTTGATGTAGCATTGATTAAGATTAGTAGTTTTTATTCCCTAAAAGAAAACTATTTATTCGAAATATTATTTTTTAAATAAGAAAATAATATTTTTCTAAAAAGAAAAAGTTGTTTACTTTTGATTTATTTAAATAAATATATTTAACCTTTTTATCAAATAATAAATCTTTCTAAGTCTACTACGCTTTAATGTTAAATTTTTATAAATTAAAACTTTATAGTTTATTATTTATAAATTTTTTATGATCGAAAAAATAAAAAAATTCATTCACAAATAATTATTTTTATTATTTTTATAGCAATAATTCAACAAGAAAATTTTTATTAAAAATTTTTTCTTTTTTTTCGATTCTCACAGATAAGAATTCTTTTCTTATTGCTTTTATTTTTTTTTTATTCTTATTCAATTTCAACTTTATTATTTTTAAATTTTATATTTATTTTTGTCTTCTAATTATTAAATTTTTTTAATCTATTTTTATTGTTTCTTTCTTTTGTTGCTTTCAGAGTTTTATTTCTCGTATTATTGCTCTATATTTCTTTATTTTTTTTCTCTTTTTTTTGTTTGATTTTCTTTTTTTTGCGTTTTTTTTCAATTTTTTTTTCTTCACGAAACTTTAACATTTTTAAGTTACTTTCAAAATTTTTAAGTTTTCTTTTATTTTATTTACTATTTTAGTACTTTATTTAAACATTTCTTTTTTTTAATTATATTAATCGATTTTCAAGATTTTTATTAGAATCTTAATACTTATTTTATAGAACTTTAAATATTTTAATTTTAACAAAAGAAATGTTTTTTTTTAATTTTTTATTATTTAAAGTTTTTTTATTTTTATTCATATAAATATTTTTTTACTCTTTTTTTTCATGTGAATTTTTTTTAAAAAATCTTTTAATATTATTCTAGTAACTTGTGCTTATCATATTAGAAGATTTAAAAAAGTTAACTCGTTATGCAAATTAAAGTTTTTAGGGGACATTTCAAAATATTAAATATTTTTTTTTAGTAGAAGATAATTTTTTTAATCTCTTTAAAATTACATAATTATAATTTTTTTGATAAAATCAATAATTTTTTTAAAATATAATACTTTAATAAAATTTTAGGATTTAGTTTTATGATTTATTTTTTAGAATTTTCTTAATGAATTAATCTAAAATTAAATTAAAAATTTAAGTAGATAATATTTTATATGTAA
The DNA here is from genome assembly GCA_946699065.1 of Loxodes magnus. NCBI lineage: Eukaryota > Ciliophora > Karyorelictea > Loxodida > Loxodidae > Loxodes > Loxodes magnus. The sequence continues at coordinate 190,848 of CAMPDV010000248.1, forward strand.
AAAATAATATAGATTAATATTTAATTAATAAAATTTCTCATATATTTTTAAATTAGAACTTTTCAACTTTAAAATACAATTTTATCAAATTTAGAAATTATTACTCAAGATGTATTTAGTAATTAATATATCAGTTAATCATCATTTTTTAATTCATTAACTAGCTTTATTTTTTACTATTCTCTAAGTTTTTATTCATAAATTCAAAACTTAGAAATTTAGAATTTTTATTTTTTTCTTAAAATCGTCTTTTTTTATGATTTATAACTTTTATCTAAAATTAAAAAAAAAATTTACAATAATTTATTAAATTTCAATTTTAGAGATAGAATTAAAGAATATTTATTAATTTTAATAAAATATTTGAATTTAGAATTCCTTATTTTCAAGGTCCAATTTTTAACCATTTTCCATTATTCTGCTCGAATTTATATAGATAAGTACTCTAATCATATTAATAGACTTAATTTTTTACCACAGATGGTTGTGCGTATACTCTTGTACTTCCAGGGAATTTTTCTCCACTTTTCGTGAATTTTTTATCATATATATAAGTATCCATGTTATTGCCACAGTTGTACCAAATAAGACTTTAATTTAAGCCATAAAGAAAAGTAGCACTTGTGCGAGTTTTAGCTGGAAGCTAAATATTTTCTAAGATGCTTCATTCATTTTGCATAATTTCATATTATTATATTCTATCGGAATATATATTATTATTTATTCCTCCAAAAACATAAATCAACTAATTTTAATGGCACACTCCAAATGATTCTACTGGTTCTTAAATATCTGGCAATTAAGTGAAATCTTCGCATTAAAAATCGAATACCTCACAATTTTTAATAGCTTTACCACCTTATCCACCAGCTATGATAAAATTTTTATCATATATACTTATTGTTCTATGAAAGTTGCGAGCATTTATCATTTAAAAATTCTTAGCATTTCCATTATCAAGAATTATAAAATCTTTATTTCCATCATTTCCTCCTGAAATTATCAATGTTAAATCTTTTATCTGCTCAACTTAAGTGCAGTTATTGTTAGTCTATGAAATATTAACTTACTCATTATTAAACTTTTTGCTAGTAATATCATAGCTTCTTTTAATCTTTGAATTATGCAAAATAGTCGTTATCATTTTAAATTCCTGTTTATCTCTTTCTTCTATCGCATATATTGGACTTTGCTAATGGCTAATTTTAATTTATATAGTATTTTATAAATAAGACACAATATTTTGAAATTATTCTTCAACTATTTCTACTTTTACTTTTCTTCCTTCTATTTCTTTTGCCTATTTCTCTAATCCTTCTATTTTTCCTATAAAGTCTAATAACTCTGTTATATTTTCTCTATTTTAAGGTCTTACTCTTTTCAATAGGTCTTATATATTTTCAACCTTTTCTATTTAATCTTTGTATCAATCTAAATAAATTTAACTTTCAGCTTCTAAGGTTTCTATTTTCTATTTTTTATTTTTACTTACTTCATCCAATAGTTTGTTTGTTATTTCATTTATTAAATTTATTTTAGTTTGAACATCTTACTCTAACTTAGCTTTCTAGTGTTTAAGGATTTCTTTTTATTTTCCTCCTAATTTTATGAGCTATTAGAAAATCAAATCTGAGTTTTGAATTTCAGTTTATTTCAGATTTTCAAGCTCCTCGCTTATATCAATAATTTTATGACCTTAATGCTTTTTTTAAAAAGCACATGAAGGACATAGAGTTTCTTTGTCATCAGTGCAAAATAATGTTTTATCATAACCCTTATGAACTTCACATTTATTAAGTTCAAATTATTATTAATTAGTAGGAAGAAATTCAACAGCTAGCTCTAAATTTAAAACTTTTTATTCAGTTCTTCCATTACATCAAGGACAGTTTATAACCTTTAATTTCTCTTCGATTTAAGCTAAGCATGTTTGACACAAAACGTGTTTGCATGTTAACCTTTTAGGCAATCTAACTGATAAATCATATAAATTACCACATTTTCCACAGTCATTTCTTCCTTACATTTTTACAATTAAATATATGTATTTTAAAATATAAAAATAAATATCTTTAAAAATTTCAGATTTACAGTAATTTTATTTATCTCATTTTTACACTAAGCTTGTATCTTCTATTATAAGTTTTAAATTAAAAAATTATTTATTAATAATATTAAAAATATTAGTGTATAGTAACTAATGCAATCTTAAATTTATTATAATTAAAAAGTGTAAAATTCAAAAATTAATAGTTTGGGACTGATAAACATTTACTGTATGTAGTATAAATATCTGAAAATATTTACTATTTACTTGTACTAAAATTAAGTAAAATTGACTATTAAAAGAAGATTAAGGAAAAGATGTTGTCTTCAGTATAAAAATATTTAAGTTAATTAACTTTTAATTGAAATTAAAAAATGGAGTTGCTTCTTTAAATAAAATTATTTTATTAAAGATTTTGTTGATTTTCAATATTTAGGAATTAAATAAATACAAGACTTTATAAATTATTGAAAATAATTTAATCTTTCTAAATAATTGATTTAAAAGGTATAAATTTTGGTTTGAACCTTTGTTATTACAATATAAAAGATATTATTATAAAATGTAAAGAATATTAGATGGATAAAAAAATCTAAATATGACTAAGTTCACTGATTTAAAGAGAAAATCCTTTTTATTTATTTTAAATTTAATTCATTTGACTAATTTCTTTTATAAAATTGTAATCACAAATTTTTCACTAAATGATATTTATTAAATTAAAAAAATTAAACATAAACGTTTAAAATGTTTAAAAAATTTAAAACTAAATATAAAAAATTGTATTAAAAAAATAGATAAATTATGGAAAAATTTTTATGTTTATTTTACTAAAATTTAATAAAAATTTTATAATAAAATTAAATATTAAAGCTTTTATCTTAATTTAAAAAGTAATTAGATTAAAAACCGACTAGTAAATAAATATAAAATATAATTAAGAATCTTTTTATTGTAATATATTTTATTATTTTTCATATTTAAGTTTTATAAAAATTATTTAATTTTATTACATTTTATTATAAGACTTAGCTTAAAAATAAATATTCATTTTTTTTACTTGAATATATTTAAATTCTAACGTAAGAAAGATAAATTTTTAATGTAAATATTTTTTAATTATTAAGAAAATTTTTATAAGTAACTTTATGAAATAAAAATTTAACTTAAATTGCTTAAAACAAATAAGATTTTTGGTCAAATTTGCATTTATTTTAAATAAGAGTAAGACTTTTTCAAAATAAAACTTATGAGAATATATATATTATCTAAATAAAAAATATATAAACAAATCTTAAACTAGATATAAATTTTTGATGCTTTTAAATACTTTAGTATATTTTATTAGAAAAATTACATTTTTATTAAAATAAAATAAAATAGGCATCTTATTTCAAATAATTTCTTATTTTTAAATGAAATAAAATTAAAGTTATAAAAATATTGAATTTTTTTTAATTCCAATACGACTTATATAACGCTTTTATTTTTATTTTTAATTTTACTTTTAATTAAGCCATAAGTTTTTAATTTCATTAAAGAAAAATATAAAATTTTATTATAGGATGTCGCTCTTTATTAAAATTAAAAAAGTAATGCACTAAAATAATAATTTTAATTCTAAAGAGTTATAAGCATATTTTTTTTATTTAAAACAAAATTTTATTTTTATTAGAAAATAATTAAAAGTCCTCTAAAATAAATAATTAAATTTTTTTATAATATGGCTTTATTATAATTTTTATTTTTAGAAATTAAATTTGATAAAGTTTTAAGTAAAAGGAATTTTTTAAAAAAATTGGAAATTTTAATAACATAAAAATTATAAATTTAATTTGCTTATATAATTATATCTAAAAGATGTTGGAATTAAGTAAATATGATTGTAAATTTGATCAGAAATAAAGATGTATTTTACTTTTAATTTTACAAATATTTTAATTTAAATTGCATATTATTTTCGCAATTAAATTATTTTAATAAAAAAAATTAATTAATTTCAACTAAAAAAGTTTTTGGACCGGAAACTCCTTTCCGATTACACAACCCGACGCTCTCTTTTTATGGAATAACGGGGATATCCTGTTGTGCTCCAGGCACAGCTGCTAGGGAGCTCCATCGCTATGAGCAGCCAGGCTTCAAGCCCCTACCAAGAGCGGATAATCTCAAAGACAGCGTTCCCTTCAGAAAATGACTCTGGCCAGGGACTTTCTCAACAACAGGAAAGGAACTTGTTCCTAGCCATAAAACCAGAAAGCTTAGTCACGAAGGTCATTCTCAGCTCCCACCATCTTTTGAATTATTTTAATAAAAAAAATAAAATAGTCAGATATAAATTGTTAAATATAAATCTTTTTTAATATTTTGCAAAAATAAATTATTAGGTTTTTATGAAGAAAAAAATATTTTTAATTAAATTTTTTAGTTTCTTTAAAATATTAAAGTATTTTTTGCTTCAGCATTTTATTTTTTAATTTTATTATTTAAATTAAAAAAATGAAAATCCTAGGCTAAATTTTATTTCTCAACTCCCAGATAAGGAATAGATGGAATCTTAAGCAAACTTTAAAATATATTATCTAGAATTGTAAGGTAAATTTCAAAATTAAAATCTTGTGTGGTTAATTTCAGACTTAAATAAAAATTTTGATTGTCTGAATTCTATTATGGCAAAAATTTAATAGAAAATTAAAAAAACTTTTACCAAAAAATATTATTTGTAATCTCATTTGATCGAACTTTAAACTCTAACTTTCAGTAAAGAACGAGAAATACTTAAGAAAGGATGACCTGCAAGTAAACAGAAAACTTAGTAGAAAATCGCATATTTTTTAAGAGAGATTGAGAGAGCAAAGCTGATTAATCTTCCTCGCTAAGTTTAATGTTTTACAGATTATGAGATCTATAGAAGAAAGCATCTTAAAGCATAGAGATTCTATATATATTGATATATATAAATGAAAAGCATGAAAATATAATGCTTTTATATTAATCTGACTGGAAAACGGTAGAATATGAAGATTAAGAAGAATAATAATAACAACTTATTTCAAGTATCTTTTACAAGAATGTTTTATCCCAATAAAAGTAAAAATGAAAAGTCTTCAGATTCAATTTTTAAAGTTGTTAACCTATTAATATATGGAACCATTATAATAGATTTTTATTTTTCCATTTAACAAGAATAAATTCAAAAAGTCACAATATTGTTACTTAGCTATGATTTTCAAGGCATAAACACAAGTTTTAATTATTTTAGATTTAATTCTTCTTATTTAAAAAAATAAAACAAGAAAATCCATTAAGCTATGAAAATATTTTTAGTTTAAAAAAATTAGAAGGATGTAGAAAAAGTCTTCCATACAATAATGTTACATCAACCTAAAAAATTATAAATTTGCCAGTAAGTTTACAAACTAAAATTAGATTTTTATCTTTTAAGAAGAACAGCAGAATTAGGTTAAGTCTGTGTTACACTAGAAGATCTCTCTCCTTTCAATTATTTAGTAATGAACAAATAATAATCGAGGAAGATTTTAAAGAAAAAATCTCAAGTTCAAAATTACAATGAAAAAGTTATGTAGACTGAACGTAAGCGAGAATAAATTAAAAAAGATATGAGTTTATGATAGAGATAGAGATAGAGATTTAAAAACTTTTTGAAACATTTTACAAGTCAGAAGTATTTAACTATTTCTTAAAATGGAGAGTCAATATTAATATAAAAAGTCAAAAAAATAATGCAGTAATACAAAAATTAACACCACAACATTTATTTAATTTTAAAGGAACTGATAGAATGCAAATATAGAAAATTTAAGTTATCAAATAATTTTGAAAAAAGAATGCTATTGTATGATTCAGAAATATCATTACTTAAAATGCATTTTTTTTACATTTCAATAGTAAATAAAGCAAAAAAATAAAAAGCTCAGGAAGACAATAAGAAATATTGGAAAATTGTGAAGAATCTTTGAGAAAGGTTTAATGTAAAGATAGCAAGAATTTACAGAATGAAAGAACTTTACTATTAGACAAAGCAAAATATCTTTAATGAGAATTAGGCGGATATCAAATAATCTAATAATGACTCGACAGTCCTTTAGTACAAACAGGCAACGCTAGGTTGATAAAAAGTAATTTATGCTTTGTCTACTGAATTTTTTTATTAATATTAATTTCTTTAAAATAAAAAGTATAGAAATCATCTGGATCTTGACTATGGATTCGGTAGTTCGCAATCAAGCAAGCGAAGGTGCGAAGTTAATACTAAGCACCAGCACTGTTTGGAAGCTTTCGGTTTTGAAGGCGAAATTATCCCATGCTGATCTTAACCTTTCTAGCCTTTCTTGAGGAAAGGTAAGTATTATATAGATAATATCGCAGAGAGAAGCAAGAAAATGAACCCTTATATGGTCCAATAAAGCCGAAAGGCTAAACTGAACTAATTTAATTTAATATAAATTTATTTTATTAAAAAAGCTCAAACTTAGATATCACTATAATTAAAAATATAAAGTCTTTAAATTAAAAAAACTAAAAAATTATCTAATTAAATAACTCTTTTTCTTTATTAAATGTTTTATTGGATAATAAATCTTCAATTAACAATGAAAGTTAAAATTTTTACATTTAATAAATGTAGGATTTCTCTAATATTCCATGTGCTTTGAAAATCTACATTAATATTTAAAATTTACAAGATTTTAATAATTAAATAATCATTCCATTTGTAACTTTTATTCTGTATTTTAAATACTTAGAAATACTAAATTCCATTTAGTTTACTAAAGAATTAAAATTTTTAAAGAATAAATAAATTTTTGCTTTTTTAGATAAATATTTAAATAAATAAAAAATGTAAGGAAGAAATGAATGCAATAAATGTGGAAATCTATTTGATTTTATATAAAAGAAACCTTTAAGATTAGGTTGCAAACATGTTGTATGCTCGCTTTGTGCAATTTAAATCGAAGATTCTAATAATCTTATAATTTGTCCTTGATGCTAAACTTTAACAAATTAAAAGGTTTCATTTTTAGAACTTGCTGTGGAATTTCTTCCGATTAGATAAGAACAAATTGAGCTTAATAAATGTGAAAAGCATAAATCATATGAAAAAACTCTATTTTGCTAAGTTGATAAAGAAACTCTTTGTCCTTCTTGTGCTTTTCTAGAAAAACATTAAGGACATAAAATTATAGAAATAAGTGAAAAACTTGAAAGTCTTAAATAAAATGAAATTAAATAGGCTGATAACTTATTTGAATAACTTATTAAACTAAATGGGAAATAATTAGAAACTTTAAAATAATAATAGGAAAAACTATAATAAGAAGTTCAAGAAAAAGTAAATTAAATTAACTAAGTTACTACTAATTTAATAGAATAAATTAATAATATGAAATTGAATAGAATTGAGAAAATAGAAAGTGAAAGTAAAATTCAATTAAATTGATACAAAGTATAAATAGAAAATGTTTAAAGAATACAAGAATTGCTGAAGAGAGTAAGACCTTAAAACAGGGAAAATATAACTGAACTTCTAGATTTTATAGGTAAAATAGAAGGATTATAAAAGCAAGTAAAAGAAATAGAAGGAAGAAATGTTAAAATATAAATGGAAGAAGGATAAATTTAAAATATAATTAGTTCTATATAAAATATTATGTAAGTATAAATAAGACATGAATAAGAATCTATTTATATTTAAAATGAAAGTTTAAAATAAGAATTAAAAATAATATCGACAATATGTTATAATTCTAAAACTAAAAGAAATTATGAAATAGTAAGTAATAAGATTAGTAATGAAGAAATAAATATTCCTTAAATTTATTAAAATAGCACATAAATAGAGTAAATAAATGATGAGAAGTTAATAATATCAGGAGGAAATACTGTTAATAAGGATTTTATTATATATGAAAATGGAAATATAAAAAATTATTAAATGATAAATTGTAGAAATTATCATAGAACAATCTAGATAGATAATAGAAATTATATAATATCAGGATACTAAATCAATAAAAGTGTTAGGGAATGTGAAGTATATGATTTTTAGAATGAAAAATTCATAAAGATAAATGATATACCAATAGGAGTTGAAGGATTCGGAGGTTGTTTCTAAAATTAAATAATTCAAGTTTTTGGAGGAGCAAATGATAATATTTTAATAGATAAAATTTAAATTTATAATGTAATAAGATAAGAATGAAAAATTATTGAAAATTTATAACTGCCAGTAAAGACTCGTGTAAATTCAATTAATTTAGATTTTCAATATTAAAGTTTAATTTGAAAAAACTCAGAATCAATGGATACTTTTATATATGATAATAAATTTACAAGACATGGAGAAAAGTTTCCTGGAAGTTGTCGTTGTCCTTCTTAACCATAAGTAGTAAAAAATATAGTTTTTCAGTATGATTAACACACAAATTTGTTTAAATATGAGTTGAATAATGGTAAATGGAGAAAAATTGAACCTTAAATAAGCTGATTTGATTTTAATATTATCCTTTAAATATAATTAAATAATTCAATTATTATTTTTAAAGGATTTGTAAAAATTAAATTAATAATTTATTATAAAATTTTAACCATTTTTTATTTCTTTTTGAAAATACAAAATTTATAAAAGTTTTTGTTTAAATTTTCTTTTGATAAAGTTCTTACACGATTATATTTAGATGAATAACCAATCAAACTTTTCTTTTTTTATATATGAATTTTACGATACGATAAATGTTGATTCAAAATGGAAAAATTTCAAAAGCGCTGCATGATTTTAGGGAAGAAAAAAGAAAAAAAGAAAAATAAAAGCCAATCACAAGATAAAATCCCTCTGCAAGTAACCAGAAAAACATAGCATCGGCACTGGAGAGATTGATCCATTTTTCTTTTATTTTTTTCTTTTTCGGAGGCATTTCTGTTTAGGTAGTAGAAAGATGATAGTCTTGCCTGCCTTCTTGGAGGAGTGGACGCCAGAAGTGGATTGCTTTTATCCTTTCTGGTCTTCTTCTCCTCTTTTGATAGCATAAATCCTTTGGAAAGTAACTCTATTTTATTTTTAAATAGAAAATAATTGGGATTTTCCCTATAAGAACAAATAAAGAAAAGTAATCTAAAATTATTAAGACTTATTACAGTGATGATCCAAGCAAGTTTGATGTGACTACTATTTTTTAGCAATAAACTAATATGTGGTAAGCCAAAAAAAAGTTACACCACATTAATAAATTAAATTATGTTTATTTTAAAGTAAATGAATTCTGTAAAGATATATGATAAATTTGTATATAAAATATAATCTTTGCAAAATAAAATCATTCATATAATAATTTAATGTTAGTTAGTATAATTTTAAGAAAATTTATCACTAAATATTTATTATTTATAAGCATGAGATTTAGTTTTAAGGAAATTTTTTAATTAGCTATTGCTTCCTTATTTAAAATAATTTTAATTTTTATGTGTTTTGTAATTTTAAATAATAATAACAATAATAAATAATAAATTTTATTTTAGAGCGCATAACACTTTGTTTTTGCGCGGTTCTTTCCTTACTTCAATATATATTCATTTAAAATAAAAACTAGATAAATTATTATAATTTAATTTAAATAGGGTAGAAAGCCCTCTCCTTCGGATGTTGCTTGAAGCCCACCAAGGCAACAAAAAATGAGCGCGGATGGAGGATAAATCGGAAGAAGAGAAACCAATAATAAGAGAAGGAAGATGTGACAAGCTGGATTACTCTGAATGCCAGGAGGAAACTTTCTTCATCATAGGTCGGGGAAATGTACCCGTAATCGCATATTGCATCCTATGCTTTGGAAGGAAAAATTACGAGGATGTACTGCGGGAATAGGAAACAAAGAAAGAGAGACCTATAAAAAATTTTTCTACATTAAATAAAATTAATTTAAAGAGCTGCGCACCAACGAGAGTGCTACGTGCTCTATAATCTTATTTATTAAATAAATAAATAAATAAAATTAGAATAGTAAAATATATTTAATATTATAACTAAATGATAAAAAATTTAAGCAAACTAATAATTATTAAATTTTTTATAGTTAGTCACATTTGAAATCTTATAATATTAACACCTAGAACTGTTGAAAATCTATGTTTATTAGATTAAGAAAAATTATAAAAGTAGAAATATAAAAGACATTTTTATATTAAAATAGAAATTTTTTAATTATTCAATTTTTTATTAATTTGCTGAATCAAGGACTGATTTTTTTCCAATTTCCATTATCTAAATCATATACTTATAAATATGTATCGCAATCATATTGATAAACTATATTTTAAATGATTTATGGCTACGTAAATACACGAGTACTTCCAGAAAATTGTTCTCCATGTATTGTAAAGTTTTTATCATATACAAATGTATTCATGTCAATGTTTCAATTTTTTCAAACCAAACTTTATTAAAAAAAATTTAAATAAATAGCACTTGCACGAATTTTTACAGGCAGTTATATATTTTCTAAAACACTTCACTTTTATCTTATTACATCATAAATCTAAACTTTATCTGTCATATTTTTGTCGTATCCTCCAAAAACTTAAATTATTTAGTTTTAATGGCATCCTCCAAATGCATCAACACCTATTGGTATATCATTTAATTTTATAAAATTCTCTTTCTAAAAATCAAATACTTCACATTCTTTAATGCTTTTATTATTTTAGCATCCTGATATTATAAAGCTTTAATTTTTTATTTGAATTGTTCTATGATATTATCGGCAATTTATCATTTGAAAATTTTTTATGCTTTCAATCTCATATATAGTATAATTTTTATTTCCTTCGTTTCCTCCAGATATTATTAACTTCTTATCGTTTATTTATTCAATTTAAGTTGCATTATTATAAGTTTAAGGAATGTTTACTTCTTAATTACTAAATTTATTAGCCATTACTTAATAATCTTTTTTAATTTAAGAACTATTACAGATAGTTTGAATTATTTTGAATTATTTTCTTTAGCCTTCGTTTATATCTTATATGAAATCTTATTAATGTCTTATTTATACTTTCATTATATTTTATAAAAAGTTTGTTACATTTTATTTTAACTCTTTTTCTATTTTTATTTTTATGTTTCTTCCTTCTATTTCTTCTATTTACTTCTATAATCCTTCTATTTTACCTATAAAATCTAACAATTCTGTTATATTTTCCCTGTTTTAAGGTCTTACTCTCTTCAGTAATTCTTGTATGTTTTCTATTTTTTCTATTTATTCTTTGTATCAGTTTAAATGTATTTTTCTTTCACTTTCTATTTTTTCAATTCTATTAAATTTCATATTATTAATCTACTCTATTAAACTGGTAGTAATTTCATTTATTTATTTTACTTTTTATTAACTTTTTTATTTTAGTTTTTCTTTTTATAATTTTAAAGTTTCTAATTATTTTCCATTTAGTTTAATAAGTTACTCAAACAACAAATCAGCATTTTTTATTTCATTTTATTTAAGACTTTCTATTTTTTCACTTATTTCTATAATTTTATGTCCTTGATGCTTTTCTAGAAATGCACAAGCTGGACAAAGAGTTTCTTTATCGTTTTAACAAAACAATACTCTTTCATAAGATTTATGCTTTTCACATTTATTAAGCTCAAGTTGTTCTTAATGAATCGGTAGAAATTCATAAGCTATTTCAAGTTAAGACGCTTTTTATTCAGTTTTAACTTAACATCAAGGACATTAAATACTTTATGAAGTCTTATAAAGTTATTTTGCACATTACTAACAAATGATATGTTTACACCTCAATCTTAAAGGCTTCTTTATTGTGAAATCAAGTAAATTTCCACATTTATTACATTCATTCCTTCCTTACATTTTTATTTTTTAAACTTAAATATATAAATTTTATTTTCACTTTTACTTAAAATAATTTTTTAGAAATTAAAAATTAAATTATTAAAAAACATAAAATTAACTTCTTTTTCATTGAATAAATTCCATAAAATGGCTTTTATATTGAAAAGTTTATATCTTAACTTATAATTTTCAGCAAAAGCTAAAATTAAGATATTTAAAATGTATATTTTAAATTTATCTATTCATTTATATATTTCATTTTCTATTAACTTAATAAAAAAATTAGTTAATTCATATATTTAGATAGATAAACCCATTTTATTATTATTTTAAAAAAATTAAATAACAAATAAAAAATCTAGAATGTGGTAGATAATATAAGATATTAATACTTCTAAATATTAAAGCAGCAAATATAAATTAAAGCTATAAAGATTAATATTATTATTTCTTTTAAATAAAACTACTTTAAATTAACATTAATTGCCTTTAAAAAATATAAAATACTTAATATTCTTATTTATCTAAATTTGAAAATGCCTGCTTTTCTATAATTTAGAAATATTTCTTTTAATTAAAAAAAATCTACAAAATTTAAATTTTATTAATAAACACTACAAAACTTTTTAATCTTAATAGAATGTTTAAATTATCACAAAAATAACTCAAAGAAGATTAAAATTAAATGTTTTAATTATATTTTTTTCATAGTAAAAAGTTTAATTAATTGCACTATTTTATTAAGAATTAAATAACCAAAATCTATTCTTTATAATAACTTTTTCTTAACTTTTTGCAAATTAAATTTATAAATATTTATTGATTAATTATAATTTTCAATTGGATATCTACTTATTAAAATAAACTTATTAATCTAGAAAATAAATTGTCTTATATGTGCTCAAAAATAAGTTTTAAAAGACTTTGGGCTTAGAAATCTCCTTTAGTTATCTATTCATTTTGATAAATTGTTTTATCATTAAGAAGCAAAAAAATAAGTATATTAAATTCAATAAAAGTTAATATGTTTTTACCATATTTCAGAAAATAAAAACATTTTTGCGATTTCAATCTCAATAATTGGGATAAAGTTTCCTATAATTAGTTTTTTCTTCATCTGCTATCTGTACGAATTTCTTCAATAAAACTTCCATCTGTTCGTCGTTTTAATCTAAAAATTAAATTCTTCTACAAAGCAACTTTGAGTTAAAGCATTTAAATCTTAATCAATTTATTAAAATTGTCTTTGAGGAAGAGTTTAGAATGGAATAATTTTGGTTGTAAGTTAAAAGTTTAAGTAATCAAAAATTCTGAATTTTTTAAATTCTTCTACTAGATCTAAAAGAGATTCACATTAATAAATATGTAAATAGACAGTTTTTTCTATAAATGCAAATTTCAAAATTTTTGTATTAAATAAAACAAGATTATAGAGCATGTAGATATTTAATAAAATTTTTTAAAGTTAAAAAATCTTTGTTGAAGTCTTCCACAGTACAAGTATTCTTTTGTGTGTCTTTTCTTCTATAAGGCTGTAATCGGAATGTTACCTTAAGAGATCTTATTAAATGCATCTTTCTCCATTAACGCTTCTTGATGCCTCTTTAGTCTTATCTTCATTGACACCTTCCATTATTCTTTTTTTGATCTTCACCCATAATATACTTCCTGATACCAGGGTTTAAATCAATCTCAGTTGGAGGGTTGCTCCTCCCTATTTAAAATAATCTATTAATAATGTCTTTATTTCAAATCACACTACAAATCTTAATTAAAGGTCCTTAATTTGTAAATGGATACTATTTCTCAAATCTTTGTCTTTTAAGAATCGTATAAATATAAATTGGAAATTTCTGTTAATCAATGTTATTGACTAAATCTTTAAAATAAATGCGTGCAGTAGGCATTTCACTCATCCTTCCTATTTTATCTTAACAAAATTTCTATTTTATTCCAAGCTTTGCTTTGATTTTATCACTGTTACAAGAGTCTTAAGGAACTATTCGAAAAAGTTAAGTAAATTATCTTAAATTCTTAAATATTTAAGATTAAAACTCATAATTTTGTTTAAAAAGAAATGATTTATCTACATTAGGATAAATTTAAGATTCAGTGTAAAGTTTTATGTAGAAACTGAAATACCTCATTGTTTTGTAATATACTTAGGGTAACCAATTCGAGTAAATAAAGCGAAATTCATTAAAAGTAGAATTTGTATTTTGTAAAGCACATCTTACTACTTTTCTTTAGCTAGTAATTATATCATGTTTTTTCATACTCTGAAGAATAGCCCAATTTATTATTTCTGACTCATACTCTACTTCAACAGTATAAATATTCGAAAAAAAAATTTAAAGTGCTAAGGAGTTATAATTTGATATTTAGATAGACATTTCACATATTTTTTTGTAATTAATTGAAACTTCTTAACAATGAGCCTTATAGTTTTCATTAAAAACATATCAAAAATAGGTTACTTTTCTTAATGTTTAAATTAATTAATTATTTAATTTTATATTTAAGTCTATATTTTCATGTTTTTAGCTCTTATTTCTTAAGTTAAATTTTTAAAATTAATACTAAATTTAATTGAACTAAATACTTCACATGTGGCCTAAATTAATTCATATTATTTTCATCAGACAATAGTAATAATTCTCCCTCCCATACTTTCGCAATAAATGAAAATCAAAAAATTTAAAAAAAAATTTAGTTAATTAATTTCAACTAAAAAAGATTTTTGGACCGGAAAATCCTTTCCGATTACACAACCCGACGCTCTCTTTTTATGGAATAACGGGGATATCCTGTTGTGCTCCAGGCACAGCTGCTAGGGAGCTCCATCGCTATGAGCAGCCAGGCTTCAAGCCCCTACCAAGAGCGGATAATCTCAAAGACAGCGTTCCCTTCAGAAAATGACTCTGACCAGGGACTTTCTCAGCGACAGGAAAGGAACTTGTTCCTAGCCATAAAACCAGAAAGTGTTGTCACGAAGGTCATTCTCAGCTCCCACCATCTTTTCAATTATAAAAATAAATTTTAAATAAATTTCCATATATCTGATTACAATTTCTTAGAAAACAATGACATGAAGTAGACCATGTGATTTCCTTGCAAAAATCCATTGCTATAATTCAAATTTCTTAATAATGCTATGTATTAAAGAAAATCTTACATATTGATTAGAATAAAATGATTCGATACGATTTATTAGAGTGATTGAGAAATTAACTCTATGAAAGGTCCAAATTACAAATTCCTGTTAAAACTATCTAACTTATTTTCTACATATATAAGAATAGTAAGAAGGTATTTTTCTGTTCCTCTTTTTTCCTCTTTATTATCAATGTTTGTATGCTTATCCAATTCATTGTCTTTTCAATTGTTTATAAATTAAGAAAAACTTTCAGAATTCATATCAATATTGTTTCTTTTTTTCTTTTTTAGGAGTTTTCTTGCTTATTAAAACATTTTATAAGATGATTAGTTCATTATTTTTCTACCTTCTTTGACTTATTTCACCTTACATTTTAATAATTATGCTTATATCTTTCAAACTTTCTGTTTACTTTGCTCAATATTTAATTTAAAATAAACTAATTAAAATCTAACTAAACATAGTAAAAATATTAAACGGTTAAAGAAGGAAAATATTTCATTAAAAGGTTTATACTTAAGTATTCAATTTAAAAGCATAATATATTTAGGAATAAAATTTGCTAATCTAGTTTAGAAATAATTAAGATAAAAGTAAATAAAAAGATAAATAATTAACGAAAATAGTTATAATTACAAGTAGGTTCATAAATTAAAGGATTTAAATTATTAATTTTAGAAATAAAATATAATAAAATAAAAGATTACATTAATATTCTTAATATTATTTAAAAAATTTTAGATAGAAAATAGATATATTTCTTGTGCTAAATAGAAATAATGTTATAGATACTGGAATCTTTAATAAATAGTAAGATAAATTATTCTATTTAATTTTTAGGATGCTTATAATTTAAAATATGGATAGTCAAAAAAGATGGTGGGATCTGAGATTGACCTTCTGGAACAAATTTTCTGGTTTTATGGTTAGGAACAAGTACTTTTCCTGTAGCTAAGAAAATCCCTGGTCGGAGTCATTTTCTGAAGGGAACACTGTCTTCGAGATTATCCGCTTTTGGTAGAGACTTGAAATCTGGCTTTTCATAGCGATAGAGCTTATGGGAGCTGTGTCTGAAATAAAACAAGATATACCCATTATTCATAAAATAGAGCGTCGGGTAAGTATAAACTGGAAAGGAGTTTACGGGCTTCAAAAATCTTTTAGTTAAATTAATTAAATAATAATTAAAAAAATGATAAAAATATAAATTAATTAGCGAGATATCATCCTTAATTGGTTTGTCACGAATTAATTTTAAAATAATTTTTAGTGTTCTCTTAATTTAAGAGTTTTTTCTTTTTTTTGTATCTTTCTAAAGTTGTTCTTAATTCAATCTTGATTCATTCTTGAAACAATTTACTTTTTTAAATGGGAAGTCTTTGTAAACATAATTCTTGATTTTTTAAAATAAAAATTTTTCTAAAATTAGATATCAGCTACAGAAAATTGAAAATCCCCTCTATGATAATATATCTTCCTCTTTATCTTCTGCTTTATTATAAGACATGAGAAGGCAGAAGATTTAAAGCCGACACAAAGAGGGGATAACAATTAGTCGAGCTTTTATGCTAATGAAGAATCTAAAAAAAGTCAAGTTTATCCTCTTAAAGCCCGTACACCTTTATCCACGTTGGCTAATTTAAAAATCAAACTGACGATAGCTATCAACCATATTTTTTTATAATATTTAAATTGAGATAACTATCTTTGGGAGGTGTTATCAAGAACTTGGATAATACAAGAGAAGACTATTTTTAAATATTTATGAAGGAAGTTGTAGATTAATAAAAATTTTAATTTATATATTCTTAGAAATCGAACATATTTTTTTCAAAATAATTATGTATGCAAAATTTAGACTAAGAAAGATTTTAGAATTACTTTAAAAAAATTTTAAACATAAAATTGTCAACGTATCTCGTAGTTCTTATTATTTTAAATTTTTCCCTTGTTAACCATATCTTGCCGTCAAAATATTATTTAGAAGTTAGATTTTATTCTTTTATACAATCAAATTTATTTTCACTTTACTACTAAAATCTCATTAAAACATTTTAGGCTAATTTACTTTGATATTTCATAATCAATGTTAATTTAAAACAAAAATTGGTTACTGATGAAGGTAAATTTTTTTTAACTTAACACGATCTTTTCTTAATTTTTAAAATTCATAAAAAAAGATTAAAGAAATAAAATTATAGAGAAAAAGTATAGAATAAGATCAATCATTATAATTTTAAAATACAGCATGTCTAAAAGGAACTACTATATTTTTTATAATTATTCTATGTTTAATCTTTTAAAATCTTCTAGATTATTTTCAAAAGAATTAATATATAAATTTTTCAAAAATTATATAAAAATTAATTTTAAGTTGAATTATTTGCTGATGTTTTACATTAATCAAAATTCTAATTTTCCCCATTTCCCGTTATTCATATCATAATTAAATAAATTTGTATTACAGTCAAATTAGAATACTAAATTTTTTTTCTCTTAAGGTTAAGTAAAAACACGAACGCTTCCAGGAAACATTTCTCCATGTCTTGTAAATTTTCTATCATATGTAAAAGTATCCATATTATTACCATTATTATATCAAATTAAACTTTATCTTTGCTGATTTAAATAAATTGCACTCATTTGATTCTTTATCGGAAGTTATTAACCAATAACATTTCATTCTTATTTTGTCACATCAAAAATCTAAACTTTATTTGTGTAATTACCTTCATTATTCCCTCCAAAGACTTCTATTACGGAATTTTAAAAACACCCTCCGAAAGCTTAAACTCCAATTAGTATATCATTTATCTTTATGAATTTCTCAGTTTAAAAATCATATACTTCGCATTCCCTTACATTTTTATTTTTTTAGTAACCTGATATTATATAATTTCTATTATCTATCTAGATTGTTCTATGATAATTTCTACATTTTATCATTTAAAATTTTTTTATATTTCCATTGTCGTATATAGTAAAATCTTTATTTCCATCATTTCCTCCAGATATTATTAATTTCTAATCATTTATTTATTCAATTTAAGTACAATTACTATAAGTTTAAGGAATATTTATTTCTTCATTATTAAATTTATTACTTAATATTTCATAACTTCTTTTAGTTTTAGAATGTTGACAGATTGTAATTATTGTTTTTAATTCTTATTTTTAACTTTCATTTTAAATATAAATAGATTATTATTAATGTCTTATTTATACTTACATAATATTTTATATAGAACTAATTATATTTTAAATTTATCTTTCTTCTATTTATACTTTTACATTTCTTCCTTCTATTTCTTTTACTTATTTCTATAATCCTTCTATTTTACCTATAAAATCTAATAGTTCTGTTATATTTTCTCTGTTCTATGGTCTTACTCTTTTTAACAATTCTTATATATTTTCTACTTTTTCTATTTATTATTTATATCATTTTTAATTAATTTTACTTTCACTTTCTATTTTTTCAATTCTATTAAATTTCATATTATTAATCTACTCTATTAAATTGGTAGTAATTTCATTTATTATATTTATTTTTAATTGAACTTCTTATTTTAGTTTTTCTTATTATTCTTTTAAAGTTTCTAATTATTTTCCATTTAGTTTAATAAGTTACTCAAACAACAAATCAGCATTTTTTATTTCATATTATTTAAGATTTTCTAGTTTTTCACTTATTTCAATAATTTTATGTCCTTAATGCTTTTCTAGAAATGCACAAGCTGGACAAAGAGTTTCTTTATCGTTTTAACAAAACAATACTCTTTCATAAGATTTATGCTTTTCACATTTATTAAGCTCAAGTTGTTCTTAATGGATTGGTAGAGATTCATAAGCTATTTCAAGTTAAGACGCTTTTTATTCAGTTCTAACTTAACATCAAGGACATTAAATACTTTATGAAACCTTATAAAGTTATTTTGCACATTACTAACAAATGATATGTTTACACCTCAATCTTAAAGGCTTTTTTATTGTGAAATCAAAAAGATTTCCACATTTATTACATTCATTCCTTCCTTACATTTTCGCAAAATTTAATCAGATTAAATTTAAATTAATTTTTAATTTGAATATTCGACAAAATATTATACTAAAACAATTAGGTATAATAATTTTAATAATTTTATAAAAGAAATTTTAATTGCTTCATTTTATTAGTTAGAGATATAAATTAAAAAATAGATTTTTAATTATAATGTTTAAATATATTAAAAAGTTTAAATATCTAAATTAATGCTATATTTTTCAATTATTTTAATCTTTCATATTTGTCTTACTAAACAAGGGTTAATTTTTGGATATTTTATCCTTAAAAACTTTAAAGATATAAATTACATTATTCTTATTTTCAATGGAGAATGAAAATTTTAGCTCCTTTCACTAAAATTAGAGTTTCAGTAAAAATTATTATAGTTTAGAAATGATAAAAAACCATTCTCGAAATATTATATCTTAAGGAAATTATCTTTCATTTTTACGAAAAATGAAAGATAATTTAATAATTTTATTTTAAAACTTATTTATAATTATTACTTTTTTATTATATCAAATGGATAGAAATTTTATTAAAAGATTAGATATTTAGATATTTAGATTTTTAATTTTTATTTGATATTAAATTTATTTAAAATACTATATAAAATATTATTATATTTTTATGGATCGCTGTTTAAGTTTTAATTTGTTTATTTTGATTAAAAGATATAAATGCTAAAATGTATGGAAAATACAAATATAAAAATAATTTAATAAATAAATTTGATTATAGAGCGCGTAGCACTCTCGTTGGTGCGCAGCTCTTTAAAAAATATTTCATACTGACAAGAATGTTTGCTACTGATAGACCTTGTTCAATACTGGTATAATTATTCAGTACTCATAAAAATGTTCAATACTGATATAATTTAAGAATACTCGTAATCTTTAATACTTGTTTGAGGTTCAAGGACATGGCAGGTTTGCGTCTCATTGCATCACCAAAGCAGATGATGACATGTGTCAATTATGGGTACTTAAATTCCTCACCTCTGATGAAGCTCGCAAAAATAATTTCCTTTTGTTTCAGAATAAAAGCCAGTGCCGAAGTCAAATTATCAGATGTCTCGAGGCCAAGCCAAATCAGAGGAAGACATAAAGTCGATTATGGGTACTTAGCTTCCCTAACCTCTGATGAAACCGTCCCTTATTGTTCACCTTCGAACAACTATGGTGATTTAATATATAATTAAATCTTTTTATTATATTATTTTTTAAAATCGCCATAGTTGTTCGAAGGTGAACAACAAGGTCATCTTCATCAGAGGTGAGGAATTTAAGTACCCATAATTGACACATGTCATCATCTGCTTTGGTGATGCAATGAGACGCAAACCTGCCATGTCCTTGAACCTCAAACAAGTATTAAAGATTACGAGTATTCTTAAATTATATCAGTATTGAACATTTTTATGAGTACTGAATAATTATACCAGTATTGAACAAGGTCTATCAGTAGCAAACATTCTTGTCAGTATGAAACATTTTTTAAAGAGCTGCGCACCAACGAGAGTGCTACGCGCTCTATAATCAAATTTATTTATTTATTTATAACTTATATTTTAAGTTTATAGATTTTCAATTTATGAGGAAAAATAATTATATTTTAATAAATTAAATTAAAGTAACTTCACCATTTCTAGGTTAACTATGAGTAAATAGGATACATCTTGAAAAATGGAGTACTGGAGGTTGCATCTCTTAGGATTACCAAGGCAGTTCTCACATATCATCTCAAGTCAAATTCCAAGGCAAATAATCGTCAAAACCAAAGGCCACTCCATTCCAGGAAGAAGAAATAATCGATTATAGGTATATAGTTCCCCAACCTCTAATGAATATATCCTTTTCTTCACCCTAGATTCATGGCTAAAGTTTCTGAATAGGATCCACACATTTAAGCTTGGAAACTTTCTTATTAATATTTTTTTAAATTTGTAATAAATGATTAAATTTAGTTTTTATTAATAAATTTAATAAAAACTAAATAATATTGAAAAATAGATATTCTTTAATCATTTTATATTTAATATAGGATTATATTCTTTTAAGCAATAAAAACTTAAAATGAAAAGTTTATATTTTTTTAATATTATATTTATAAATGGAAAGCTTCTTCTAAAAGACATTACAGACAAAAGATAACTATCTCTTAAACATCATTCAACTAATAATTCTCTAATAACTTCAAAATATGTTAATTAAAAATGTTAAGCTTTAAAGCAAAACAAAAGCTTGAAGGAAAGATCTAGCACTTATTTACAAAGCCGTAGCAAAAAAGAAAAGCCACAAGCAGCTAATTTCAGAATATAGCAAATAGAAATCAAATTCAATCAATTAGTTGAGTTGACTGAAAATTTATTTCTAAAAATAAATCAGTAAACAATCCTATGGATGTGGAATCTAATACTAAACCAGAAAAATTCCTCTATTAAAAAGAAAAAAATAATGCTTGTATTATATTTTAAGATAATCTTAAGATTATAACAAAAACTAAAACTAAAAAGTTCAAGATATGGTAGTTATTAAGTAATCTATATTGTACTGCAGAAGGAATATTATATAGAAAAAAGATTTATAAAGGGAGTGAAAATCTTGATGGTGTTGCATTTACGCAATAAAGAAAAAACTAGCAAATTATTGGAAAATAATTATAATTGAAAAGATGGTGGGAACTGAGAATGACCTTCGTGACTAAGCTTTCTGGTTTTATGGCTAGGAACAAGTTCATTTCCTGTCGATGAGAAAGTTCCTGGTCAGAGTCATTTTCTGAAGGGAACGCCTTCTTTGAGATTATCCGCTCTTGGTAGGGACTTGAAGTCCGGCTGCTCATAGCGATGAAGATCCCTAGCAGCTGTGCCTGGAGCACAACAGGATATCCCCATTATTCCATAAAAAGAGAGCGTCGGGTCGTGCAATCGGAAAGGAGTTTCCGGTTCTAAAACTTTTTTAG
Organism: Loxodes magnus; assembly: GCA_946699065.1. Classification (NCBI taxonomy): domain Eukaryota; phylum Ciliophora; class Karyorelictea; order Loxodida; family Loxodidae; genus Loxodes; species Loxodes magnus. The sequence goes on from CAMPDV010000248.1 coordinate 212,918, forward strand.
TTGAAATTAATTAATTGGAAAAGAATTCGATTTATATAAGATAATTAATAATTAAAAAAGATTTAATCAATATATCTAGAAATGTACTTAAGTAAGATGATCTAGAAGAATTTGGAAATGGAAATTTAACATAAAAAATAAAAATTTAAGCAGTGTTTAATTAGTGAAGGTAGAATCACTTTAATTCATAATATTATTTTATTGTTATAGTGAAGATAAATTTTTAAACTAAACGCAATCTTTTCTTAATTTCTAAAATTCATAATAAGTTTAAGAAAATAAAGTTATAGAGAGCAAGAAAAGAATAAGATCAATCATTGTAATTTTAAAATACAGCATGTCTAAAAGAAACTACTATATTTTTTATAATTATTCTTGATTAATCTTTTAAAATCTTGATTATTTTAAAAAAATTAATATATAAATTTTTCAAAAATTATATAAAATTATATAAAAATTATTTTAATTTAAATTATTTGCGTTTGTTTTACATGAGTCAAGATTCTAATTTTTCCCATTTCCCATTGCTTAAATTATATTTAAATAAATTCGAACCACAATCAAATTAATATACTAAATTACTTTGCTCTTAAGGTTAAGTAAAAACACGAGTGCTTCCAGGAAACATTTCTCCATGTCTTGTAAATTTATTATCATATGTAAAAGTATCCATATTATTACCATTATTATTTCAAATTAAACTTTATCTTTGCTGATTTAAATAAATTGCACTCATACGAGTCTTTACCGGAAGTTATTAGTTTTCAATAACTTTTCATTCTTATTTTGTTACATCAAAAATCTAAACTTTATCTATGTATTTACCATCATTATTTCCTCCAAAAACTTCTATTACTGAATTTTAAAAGCATCCTCCGAAAGCTTAAATTCCAATTGGTATATCATTTATCTTTATGAATTTCTCAGTTTAAAAATCATATACTTCACATTCTTTAATACTTTTTCTATTTTATCATCCTGATATTATATAATTTCTATTATTTATCTAGATTGTTCTATGAAAACTTCTACAATTTATCATTTAATAATTTTTTATATTTCCATTGTCGTATATAGTAAAATCCTTATTTCCTTCAATTCCTCCAGATATTATTAACTTCCAATCATTTATTTATTCTACTTAAGTATAATTGCTATAAGTTTAAGGAATATTTATTTCTTCACTACTAAATTTATTACTTACTATTTCATAACTTCTTTTTGTTTTAGAATGTTGACAGATTGTAATTATTATTTTTAGTTCTTATTTTTAACTTTCATTTTAAATATAAATAGATTCTTATTCATGTTTTATTTATACTAACATAATATTTTATATTGAATTAATTATATTTTAAATTTATCCTTCTTCTATTTATACTTTTACGTTTCTTCCTTCTATTTCTTTTACTTACTTTTATAATCCTTCTATTTTACCTATAAAATCTAATAGTTCTGTTATATTTTCCCTATTTTAAGGTCTTACTTTCTTCAATAATTCTTATATATTTTCTATATTTTCTATTTATTCTTTATATCAATTTAAGTGAGTTTTAATTTCACTTTCTATTTTCTCAATTCTATTTTTCTATATACTATTAATCTCTTCTATTATTTTATTTGTAGCTTCATTTATTATATTTATTTTTAATTGAACTTCTTATTTTAGTTTTTCTTATTATTATCTTAAAGTTTCTATTTATTTTCCATTTAGTTTAATGAGTTATTCAAATAAATTGTCAGCCTATTTAATTTCATTTTATTTAAGACTTTCTAGTTTTTCACTAATTTCAATAATCTTATGCCCTTAGTGTTTTTCTAGAAAGGCACAAGAAGGACAAAGAGTTTCTTTATCATTTTAGCAAAAGAGAGTTTTTTCATAAGATTTATGTTTTTCGCATTATTAAGTTCGAGTTGTTCTTAATGAGATGGTAGAAATTCCTCGGCAAGTTCTAAGTTATAAGCTTTTTATTCAGTTTTGACTTAGCATCAAGGGCATTAAATACTTTATGAAGCCTTATAAAGTTATTTTGCACATTACAAGCAAATAATATGTTTGCAATCTAATCTTAAAGGTTTTTTTATTTTTAAATCAAAAAGATTTCCACATTTATTACATTCACTTCTTCCTTACATTTTTTTAAAGTATAATTAGAATAAATTTAAATTAATTTTAAATTTAAATATTCAACAAAATATTAAACTAAAACAATTAGGTAAAAAATTTAATAATTTATAAATAAAAATTTTGATTGCTTCATTTTATTAGTTAGAGATATAAATTAAAAATAGATTTTTAATTATAATGTTTAAATATATTAATAGGCTTAAATATCTAAATTAATACTATTTTTTTCAATTATTTTAATCTTTCATATTTGTCTTACTAAGCAAGAATAAATTTTTTGAAATTTTATCCTGAAAAGCATTAAAGATATAAATTACATTATTCATTTTTTCAATGGAGACTGAAAAAAAATAATTTCATTCACAAAAATTAGAGTTTTAGTAACAATTATTATGGTAGTATAAAAGAAAATTTTCAAAATCAAAATAGTTTAGAAATGATTAAAAAATATTTTTGAGTAATTATATTTTATGGCAATTATCTTTCATTTTTACGAAAAACGGTAAAATAATTTAATAATTTTTTCTTTAAAATGTATATAAAAGATCTACTTTATTATTATATAAAATGAACAAAAATTGTATTAAAAGATTATATATTAAAAATACTATATAAAATATTGTTATATTTTTTATGATTCACTTATTAAATTTTAATTTTTTTATTTTGATTAAAAGATATAAATGTTAAAATATATTGGAAATGAAAATCTACAAATAATTTAATAGAAAATCTTTTTTGTAGATTATTAATTCTTTAAATCAATGATCATTGTATCCTTAAGGACTTGGCGTATAAATTGCAATTGTTCACAAGTGGGGAATCGAATCTAAATTAAACTAAATAGCTACTAACCTGTGATTTAACCACTTAAGTAATTGAATAACAAGTTATTAGTCTCAGGTTTAGTTTAAATCAAATTTTACCCCTCTTACGTTTTTAAGTGGCGAATCAGACCCCACTTATTTTTTACATTAAAGGTCAATGATGTAATTATATAAAAAATTATAAAAGCTATCTAAATAAGAATATTGAATTTTTTTTTAAAAGCTTTTTAAGATATTTATTTTCTATCATCTTTAATAAATATTAATTAGCTTTAAGCAAAATATTTTTTACAATCTATTTGTTTTCTACTTATTAAATTATTTAAAAAAATGGAACATTTCTTGCAAAAAATCGCTTCTAAACAGAATCCATTCCAATCAAATTACGATTAGCAAAACATGCTCTAAGAATTCAAGATATATAATAGGAGAATTTTAAACTTTTAAGAACGTATAAGAGCTTGAAGGATAAATTTCATATCTGATATCTAACGCATAAATACTAAAAAAGGAAAATTTCCATCCAGTCAATTTGAGAATTTAACAAATAGAATCCAACTTCAATTAATTAGCGGAATTAACTGAAAGCTTAATTCTAAAAAATACAACAACAAATGACCCCATAAATATGGAACCGAATCCTCGGACAGCAAAAATTCTGATAGTAAAGAATAGAAAGTAGAACTGGTATTGCTGGAAATATAGTTGCATTTTAAGATATTGCTGAAAATTTTAATAAAAATAAAAACTTGAAAGGTTTAAGTTATGAAAATCCATAAGTAATCTATACTGCATTCTAGAAGGCTTATTATAAAGAAAAAAGATGTACATAGGAAATAAACTCTTGAAGGACATCGCATTTGCTCAAAAAAGAAAAAATTTTAATATGTTTTGAATCGAACTTGATGAAGCAAGATATCTGTAATAATAAATGGAGAACTGCTTGATATGTATTCTAAGAAGAAGATTCAGAAGAAGATTGAAAATGGATCATCACTTAAGACAATTTTAAACTTTAAACTCTTTTATTAGTGGCAAACCGAATAAAGGTGACGTCACGTTAATAAATTATGTAATGTTATGTTATGTTGAGATATTTTAGAACTTATTTAATACTATTCTCAAGTTGCATTATAAAATTCTAACGAAAAAGCGAATAAAAAAAAAATTAAAAAGCTTTGCTAAAGCCTTAGTAGTCAGCCATCTGACCTATTCTATCAGCTTGTCTCTATTAGTTTGTCTTGAATTCCTACTAGGCTTAGTTAGGCGGTGTAGCACTTCATTAGTGCACCATCCTTTAATATTCGGAATAGTTTTGGTCTTGATAATATAATAAAGAAATTTAATTTTTTTAAGTTAGATGAGATTTATGAAAAATAAATAAGCAATTTAGTATATTAGGAGAGCAAATAAATCATTGATTCCTTTCACAAAAAAGCAAAAGGAATTATAGGCTAATAGCAACTTTGGATTATGTAGAGAAAATTTTGATTAAATAGAAAGAAGAATATTATTTAAATAACATTGAAGAGTTAAGTTACCATTAGAACTCATAATTACATTCAAATTTTTCTTCAAAAATTTAATTAATTAATTTCAAATAAAAGAGTTTTTGGGCCGGAAACTCCTTTCCGATTGCTGTTCCGACTTTCTCTTTTTTAAGAATACCAGGAAATCCTGTTGTGCTCCAGGCGTAGCTGCTAGGAGCTCCATTGCTATGAGCAGCCAGGCTTCAAGCCCCTAATAAGAGCGGATAATCTCAAAGACAGCGTTCCTTTCAGAAAACTGTCTCTGACCAGTGAATTTCTCAGCAACAGGAATGGAACTTGTTCCTAGCCATAAAACCAGAAAGTATAGTCAAGAAGGCCAATATCAGCTCCCACCATCTTTTCAATTATTTTTTTAATTTTAAATTACTCATCTTTTATAGTCGGATAAATTTCAAAATAACTTTAATTCAACTATGAAGTTATATAGGGATTTCACATGAACCAGTATTACTCTAATGTGTTATGATATTTAATTAATTTCTTTAAAAATTATTAGACATGATTTAAATATAAAATATAGAAAAAAATTTTGCTTATTATGAGTGATGATTTAATTTTGGTATCAAAATCAAGAAAAAATATATAAATAAAGATTATTATAGAGCGTGTAGCACCTCGTTAGCTTGTAGCTCTTTTATTATTAATATTTAATATTAAAAAAAGTGTTCTCGAGCTTCTTGATTTCATTCTATTCGTCCAAAGTATAACTTCATCTTCACCAAATGGAGAATCTTCTTATTAAAAATTATTCTTAAATCTTTATTAAATGTTTCAGTCTTCTTGAATAAGGTCCAAATAAGAATTAGTAATTAGTCAATATCAGGCCCATCAGTCAATCTTTCATACTACTAGAGAGAACCCTCGGGCGGGTTGGGCTTGTCTCTTCTGAGCTTGTCCACCCTTTCCCGTGGTGGCATCTAGTGCGATATTATTCGCAATGCAGTATGCACTGTACCAGATTGCCTATTAGTTTTTCTGACGTGACCGACATCCATTTTATATTATATATAATATTTAATAATAAACGAAACATAAATTGGTTTTCGACTGTAAACACTTATCAATAAATATCCTAAATGTGAAGCTATCTAATTTTAAAGAAAAAGAAAAATAATTAGTTATAAACCAATTTGATGATTGGAATTTAATCAATCATATAAAAATAATTAGTCACATATTTAAGAGTACTTTGTAATAAAAAAAGAACTTACAAAAGCATTGTAAAGAAATAAAATCAAATTATTTTGTAACAATGAAAAAACTGTTTTTAATTACTAAGATATAAAAGCTTGACACTATGATATATCAAAAATTAGTAAGAATATTTAGATTTCCCAAAACAGAATATCGAGATGAGATAGTATCCCTGAAATATGCAAAATGGAATTTTGACCATGATGAATAAAGACAATGCAAATATGAAGTTTATAGCTTAAAAAGCATTTAAAGCATATGGATAAATTTTTGGTGTATCATATAATATATATATTAAATGATTACCTTTCAAGCTAACTATGGCACTTAAATTTTTTATAAAGTTATAAAAGATAGTTTCAAATTTCTTTTATCAATTTTGTAAGTTCATTTAGAAATAATTGAGAAAAAGATTCTATCGCTTTGATGATGTTTACCAATTATTTACATTTTATAATATCGAACTAAACAGTTTAAAAAAAAACTAGAGCTTAAAATCTTTTAATAGATACATGGAGAATAAAATTATTATTTAATTTTACAGAGAGTCAACTTATAGATATAAAGAATGGCTACTGCAAAAATAAAACTTAATAAATCAAAATGTAAATTTTAAAAAAAAGGAGGAAAAAATCAAATCGCAGAGTTTATTCTTTGCGGCTCTTCTTTATTTGAAAATAAAGAAGCTGTAATCTAAAAAGATCAGCAAAGGCAGTGATTGACTACTTTAAAGGAACAGATTTAGACTAAATTTATTAGAGTGAGAAAAAAGTGTTTTCTTAAGTTAATTTAATTTAATAACTAAAAAGTTTCTCCGTTTTTAGGGAATTTCACCCTGTCAGGAGTACAGCGCTTCAAGCTCCTCGCTGTTAATTAAAATGTTTGGGTCGATAGGAAGATTACGCATTCCTATCCACGGGTTTTTAAATTAGGTTTTCCGTCCTAAATTCCAGTCAAGTCTTGTATTTAGCTCCATCTTCTTCTTGTACATTCTTCCATTCTTGTTGCAAAAAATCTTGTTTAATCTAATTTTTTCTATTCGCTTTGCTTATCAGAAATTCCATTGTTTCTATTGGAATTTCCGACAGTTCCGATAAAGATGTTGTTGGCTTCCGCAGCAAAAGCATCTCTTCCTAATCGGGATTAGTCTCATCCAAGGTTAAGCTTAGTGTTCGACAACCATTGGGATTGATCCAGTATTCAGCTGCTCCATTCTTGATTCTTTAAGAAGTTGAATCTCCTATTCTTATTTCATAACAAGATCCTTTAGCTTAGTTGTGTTCATATCCTAGTGATTTTGGATGTTGTAGAATGTATCCATTTAGCGCTCGTAGTTGTCTATACGAGACTCGTCCATTTAGTTCTTTTCTTCTAGCTTTATTATTAGTTTTTCGTTCAAATGCTTCAATTTTTAAACCTCTTCCTGGAGGTTTAGGACCACTTTTATAAGCTGCTCCATGCTCATCTAGCCAGAAGGATTTAATTAAGAAACCTCCTGGTGAAAGGCAGACTTCATCTGCTTCCTTGGCTTCTCGCTTGAAGTTGGAGTTGGAGTTTCCGAATGTTAGATTTTTTTTAATTTCTTTATATTATTCCTGGTTCCCCTAGGTTCCAGGATGTTAAGAAAAAAGTTGGGGTTAAAGTTAAGACGACTGCCGAAAATTGGTTTCTTGCTTCCTCCCTTCCTTTTTAGCTTAGGAAGAGGTGGTTATGAAGCCCTTATTGAAACCTTCCACCATTTTTTTTTGTGTTTTCTTAAGTTAAATTTAAAATTAATGAGGCAAATGTAAATTAATATATTTCCTTAAGAAAAAAGAAAATATATATTAAATAAATTTAAAGATTAACGAAAAACCTATCGTCTAAAAGATGTAATTACTTACCTTGGATATAAATTAGGTGATAAATAAAATTAAAATTTCATTTGCAGCAAAAGTCTCTTATTTCAGAATAACTATTCATAAAGTTGCTTCATTACTTTCCAAGTATTGAGTAATACCCCCATACAACTTTAAAAAATTTTGCAGGAAATTTATTCTTCCTAAAGAAAGAATATGGTATGATATAAGCCTTGAGTTACTATTTCAGTACTTAAAGGAATAATAAATAAAATTACGAAAGTGTAAAGATTTATAATGAGAATTTCTTTTAAATCTCCATAACCAACTTTTAATGAGTCTTATTTTATCGATTTAAAATTGACTTCCTTTTACAAAAATGGAGACATTAAAATTTATTAATTTTTTTCAATAAATTAGATTATATTAACAAATAAAATCATATTCCGATATTTCATTTTTATTTTAAAAGTATATTTAATATAACTTGCCTTATCAGAAATATTTCAATAAATGTCTTTAATTTTTTAGATGAAAGATTTTACTGAACGCAGTACCAGAGATTTTATAAGATATATAAAATAAAAAGTGAATCAAAATTTCTTCTGGAAACTTCTCTAAAGAAATTAATTCATGCCTGCGGCGAACAGATACATAAATTAAATAGAAGACGATTAAAGTACACTTCCTTAGGTATCTTATACGAAATTAAATAAATATCTTATTTAAGAGACGATTTCCATTTCTAAGTTGAGTACGTATTCATATAATTTTTTAAATGAACTTAGTTTACGTCATATTCCAACCTAATTTATACATTCTGTTTAAATGGTTAAAATTTTAATGAATTTAATCACATAGTTAATTAATTTTTACTATTAGGAAATTCTTTAGGAATTTATTAGTTGCAAATGATCAAAGGGAAAAATTACTAAAAATTAAATTCTTAAAATTGTTAAATAAATTAAAATTTCTTACAAGGAATTACTTAAAAAGCACTTAGAGATTTTAAAATTTAAAAAGATAACTAAATAAACTCCTTAAAAAAATACAACGGCAAATTTTTGTTTGGAGGTTATAGCAAGATGAATAAGACTAAGTGATTTTATGATAAAATTTTAGTTCTAGCAGAATATGCGTGATTATTTCCAAAAAATTATTCAATATATCACTTTATTGCTAAATATCGAAACTTATATAGTTTATATTAATTATTATGCTTATTCTTACTCATCTTATATTTATTTACTAACTATACTCTCTCTTGATGCACTTATTTTAGTTGTTGAATTTCAATAGAAAAATATATAATTTTCCTTTTAATGTTAATGTTTCTTGAATATCTAGGTAATTTTTTTCTAATTCTTAATACGCTTTCATATTTAAATTTTTTTAATTTATATGACATTCTTTTTAATTATAATTAAAAATTTTATCAGCAGTTATATTATTTCTGCCGCTTAAAATAAATTTGTAAGTTTAGTAACTCTTATTTGAAAAAATCTTGAAATCTTCCTTTCTTAGTTCTTGTGCTTCTCATTCTTGTAAATTCCTAGTTTTCTCTCCGCTTGTAGATTTCTCCTTCTTGATTGCAGAATACTTTTTCTTTTTCTTTCTTTTCATTTATACAGTATCTTCTTTTGAGTTAAATCATTTTTTGCATTGTTTGCATTTTTGTTCTGTCTAGGAACAGTAGTATCATTTTCTTTTAATTATAATTTATTTTTCTATTGGTCTTATGTTTATCTAATTTTTTACTATTTCTTCTTTCTATATTCTGCTCAGGTTGTCTTTAGCTTGTAACTATAAGTTCCAGCTGATTATTTTAGTCTTGCATCTGCTGTATCTGTGATCTGGTCTGACTGTTTTACTCTTATTAGATATTTCATAAGGCGTCAATCTCTCTTTCCTAATTTGCCATTTTTAATTCAAGCATATCTTAAAATCCATGTTAGATCTTTCGTCAGGATGATATTTTCCTTTCTAAGGTTCTTAACCTCTTCCTGGAGGTTCAGTACCACCTTTATGAGCTATTCCATGCTCATCTGTCCAAAGGGTTGAATTCTGTAACCTTCTGGTATAAGACGGACTTTATCTGTTTCCTTTGTTTCTCCTCCGAGGTTGGCATTACATCAGCACGAGTTATTTCTTCTGTCTCCTTATACTGATGCTGGATACTGGTTCCTACTTCTTATGAGCTGCAAAGAAATCTTTTTTGAGATCCAACATATTTTTTTTTATTTTTTGACATTCGTTTTATTAAAAACGTTTTTGAATTTTCTTCTTGCTGAATTTTCCGAAATTTTCATTTCAATCATTTTTTTATTAAAATTCTGGATTTTTTACTCACTTATTTCTAATAAAAATTATAATTTCGCCCAAATTTATTGCATATTGGACAGTATATTATATAAAATGAGATATTTTAACTCTTCAGTCTAAATATTATATTTTATTCGGAATCTAATTAATTTATTTCTATTTTAAATTTCCATAAACTATAATTTTTAATATAAAAACCAGTTAAACTCAAGTTCCTATTGAATTTGTTTGAATTATATTTCGTTTATCTAAATTTAGAGCTGTCTATTTATTATTAACATTAGATTTTAGAAATTGATAGGCGATTAGGTTAATTCTGAGATTATAATTTTTTAGTCTATTTTTTTGACAATTTTTTCCCTTTTATAAAATTGTTTAGTTTATTAATTTTTTGGCGATTGAAATTAGATGAAATTAGATGAATTTATGATTATTAAGAAATTTTTTCATATACAGATTATCTATAAAATAAATAAAAAAATCTCTTTCAATTTAGTTTATTTCTGTATATAAGTTCATTATTTTTTGTGAATAAAATTGGCTAAAATTACTAGTCGTTGATTATTAAATTCATCAACAACTATATTCTATGACTTTTCTTCATATTAGAATAATTCGTTAAAATAATCATAATTGTAGATAATAGCTTAGTCTATCATTTATTTATTTCTGAATATAATTTATGCTTTTTAATTTTTAAACCCTATTTTCGACCTACTTCAACATCTTAAGTTCATTCAAAGCAAACGTATGATTAACTGAAGGAAATTTCTTGATTTTATTTTTTTATTTATAAGAAAAATATTAAGAGTTTATTTTTTATATATTAATCTATTTTATTCTTACGTATTTATATTCTTATGATATTGTATTGCTTATATGAGTTTAAAATAAAAAATATAGTTAAAATATTTAATAATTTTATTATTGATTTTTCAATTAAAGTTAATTTAATCAGCTTTGATAAAATATTTATGACTTAAAGCAAAAATTTATAAATTTTTAAGCTCTTGCTAAGAAACTTAAACTCTAGTTGTAATTTCATTATAAAATTAAAAAATTATATCTATGAAGTGTATAAAAATTTTAATTTAACTAAAATAGTCTTGTGACTTCTTTTATTGTTGGAATTGTTTCCTTCAATTCAAGATTTTATAATGTTATTTAAAAGTTTTTTATTTCTTCACACTTTCATCTTCATCTTCTTCTTCAGCTTGATCATCTTCTTCATCAGTTTATTCCTTCTATTTTTTTTACTCTTCATGTTCTTTATCCTCCTCTTTATCTTCCTCATTCTCTTCATCTTTTTCTTGCTCTTTAACTTCTTCTTCCTTAGTTGCAGAATTTTCTTATCAATCATCTTTTTCCAGTTCAAATAATTATAATCTCCATTTAATTAACATCCTATAAAAACATTTTATTTGTAGATCAATGTATTCTAATTTGTTTTTTGGAAATAAATTGATATAATTTGGGTCATATGCTATTAGTCTTCTAATATCGCATTATCCGATCTTTGCTATTATCCATTCTCGCATGTCTATATAGCAATTGCAATCCAGAATATGCTCAAATTATCAAATTCTCCACATATGCAGTGGAGATTCTCGATAGAATAATGTCTGTCTTGAAGGTCTTTTAGAAAGTTGTAGCTTTATGTTCTGAGTTTGTATATATTAATTATTTCTCTTCAATATTATTTATTTATCTTCGGATAGGTAATTTACGGGAATTATTATTATTAGAATTATTCTATAAATAACTTTGCAGTGATCATCCTTTTTAGTCTTTAAGTGGTTACTTTATAAAATTAATGTTGTATCTTACTTTTAATATATTTCGTAGAAGTATTAATGATATTATTATATACCTAATTATTAATATCTATTTCATAATATTCAGATAGTCTAGCTACTTAGTCTATATATTAATAATCTTCTTATGAGTTATTCTTAAAAAGAGATCCTATTGTTGATAAAGGATGATTAATACTTTCTTATCGTATTTTTTTTTATTTAAAAAAATTCAGAGCCATAATATGCTTAAATGGTATTCAGTTAAGATCTATATAACAAGACTCATTAAAAATATTTTCAGGTGCTTAAATAACTTTTCTTGTTATCAGTTTATGCTTTTATCAATTTTTTAATGTTGCAGTAGTTCCATTTTAGATAGGCCAAGGTACTAATTCTCCTCATTATTCTACTTTAGGAAGCGTGAACATTCTACACAAAGTCTTAAAGTGTCAAGGTGACATATTTTATTCCTTGATAAAGTTAATACTGCCTTCTTCATAGCATACAGATATTTAATTGAGACCTATTTGCAGTGATTTATAAAGTCCTTTTTTTAATGCAGATTTACTCCTTAATATGAAACTTGCTATTTTTATGCGATTACCTAATTTCCAATCTTCAAGTTTAAGTTTTCTTCCTTTCTTTTATGTTTTTTTAAAACTGAATTGCTTCACATTTAGAGGCCTTTATTTTAAGTCAAGTTAAATTAAAAATTCTATTTTTTTCATATATTAACGTTTATATATTTTTTTTAGATTTTGAAAGGAGCATTAAGTCATCTACCAATCCTCTGCAAGCGAAACTATTATTGAAGCTGTTACATTTGGATCCAATTAAATTAAATTAAAGTGTTAAAGAAGGATCGTCTACTTAAAAGCTTCCTACTTCCCTATCCAACCAATAGGAACTTGATCTCTAGGTGGTCTTCTCCTCCCTTCACTGTCAAGTTTTCGGAATGGTTGTCTCTTCATATAGCTTGCTTTCTTCTTATAAATTTCTCCATTCCTGGTTGGGTAAAATTAGGTTAGGTCATACATTTGGATCCAATACTATTTTCTTTACTTTCTATATGTCTGATAACAATATCATAATACAGCATCGATAGCACTGGTCCATGCAAACTTCCTTACATTACTCCATTGCTATATTTAAGATTTTTAGAAGAGCTTCCATCTATAAGGAATTAAGAACTTAGATTTTTGTAAAAAATTCAAATGCTAATATCAATCCTACGTTTCATCTGATGGAAAAGCAACCTTCTTTCTATCGAGTCGAACATTTTTTCCACATGAATCAAAGTTGCTTTTATTTTTTTTCCATTGGCTTACTCTATAAATAAATCTACAATTTATTGTATTACTCAAATCTACTGAGTAGTCTATTTCTATTTAAAAAACTACTTAACTCTAATAAATTAAATTCCTTTAATATATTAACTAATATAATCTTTATGAGAATATTCTATCATACAATTTCAGTACAGTGTTAATAAGAAAGATTGGTGTCAATTTTTTCAATCATCTTTATTTCTGTTTTTAAAAATCGGGATGGTTATTGATTTGTCGAGCTCATCAGGAATTTTTCCAAGTCTAAGCATATTATTCAAAAAAGAATTAAGTATTAAAGTTAAATAATCGTCTCCATATTTCAACAATTCTCCTTTAATTCCATCTGGACCTGCCGCTTTTCCATTTGGAATTTCTTTTATAACTTCTTTAATTTCCTCAAAGTAAAGAGATAAAATCCTTAACTATGTGGAGGTTATTTCTTTTATATCTTCAATATTTTCATAAATTTGATCAATTCTCTTGTTACTTATATCAATTTCCTATTAATTGAGTTTTTCATGTTTACTAAATGCAAAGTTCTCCCATTAGTTATCTAATTAATCTTATTTTTATTAGTTAAAATTAATTTAGTTTTTTATTTTAGGATTAAGGATTTTCTTGGCTTAGAAAAAATATATCTTTTGCATTTTCATTAAGAAATATACATTTTTTTGGCCTTGTTTTTCTAAATCTTCATAAGTAATGTTTGAGTTTTTTCAAATTCCTATAGCTGCTTATTGAAGATTGATAACATATTAATTTACTCTTCCAAATTATACATGAGATTTTTTATATAGTGAGTTTGCTCTTTTTGCTTAAATATATTTGTTTTTTAAATCTCTAGTAAGTTTATTATATTTAGGATCCGGACTAAATGATCTTAAAATTAGATTTGCGCTATCTTCTATATTGTTTTTTATGCATAGCCATTATCCTTCGAAATTATTACTATCAATTTGAAGAATTAAATTTTAGATCAAAGGAAAGAATCTTGATATTTCTTCCTATTAATTGGATCTTAAAGTCTACTTATTTTGTATTTTTATTATATTTTCTTTTCCATATGAATGGGTATATTAGAAATGAAATCAATTGTGATAGGATATGATCAGCAAATAAATTATCATTATGTGCCTGAAAATTAGTAAATTAATTACTGTTTAAATGATTATTTATAATAATATAATCTTTGCAGTAATTAAATCTAGTACCTTTGTGTATACATGTAGCGCTCTTATCGCTTAATATTTCTAATCCTTTTATATCAAAAATTCTTGAAATATATTTGTGTTATCATAATTATTATCTGGATTATTTCCGTGGCCAACAAGTAAAGCATTGAAATCTCCTAGCAATATATGTGGATTGTCTGAAAATTAATTTAAAAATGTATTTAAATACTCATAAGCCTTGTCTTTAACCTTTTCACTTTTACTATTATCTGGCATGTAACAAGATGTAATATAAGCATCATCTAATTTAATTGTTATGAATCTATCCTATAATACATTTATTCCTCTGGATACCTCTGTACTGTTAAGTTAATCTCCCGCAATTAAACATATTGCATCTCCTTTGTCAGAGTTCTTAAAATATGTTCTATAACCATTTATCAATAATGGTGGAAATTCATGTTTTTATCAAGCCTCATTGATTGAGAGTATGTATATTTAATTTTCCTTAATAAGTTCTTCCAAACTCGTTTACTTGCTTCCAATCCCATTGATATTTATATGTCCAATCTTAATCTTTAAATTTAGTTATTATTTGAATCATGCTTTATATTTGTCTTATTTATTTTCTATGATCCTCCTTTTAGAAATGAGTAAGAATAAATATAATAAATTATATAATAATATAATAATAATAATAATAATAATTAATTAAAGTGATACCACCTTTCATTAGGATCATCACTGATATAATGTTTATAAATGTTAAAAAAAAGGTATTCTGGATATATTCTTCATAGTCTTCTTCTGTCTTATGCTTCATTATTACATATTGACTATTACTTTTTTCTCCAGGTTTTATTATAGGGATTTGGTTAAAATCTAGTTCTTTTCCAATTATTTACTAGGGTCTAAATCATATATTTTCTTCAGGACCGATTTACTAATTTTTTACGTTTGTTATCTTAAGTCTATAAATTTTACCCTCTTGAGTAACATACAATCTGCTTAATTTATTCAATGTTTTTTAAATTTTTTTATTCTCTTCATTTTGTTTATTTTAATATTTCCAGCATTGTCTTACAAAATGACCAGGTTTTCTGCAGAACCAGCATTTAGGTTTTTCCTTCATTCTATTTCTTTTTGCTGGTTGAATTGCTGGCTCTATATCCATAGGATCGTTGTGAGAGAGATTTTTTAGAAACAGACTCTCAGTAATCTCAGCGAATTAGTTTAATTTTTCTTCTGTCTGCTTGATTCTCTAGTTAAATTCTAATAACTAAGGATGATTGCTGAGTTCAGTCTTGTAGTTATTATTTTCTTATCTTAGCATGTTCACGTTATTGATTAGGCATTAGATTTATTCTTTCAGTGAATTAAGCTGTATGGAAAGTTCGTTATTATCATTTTGCATTTTTTAGAGGTTTTCAAAAATTATTTTCTGAGAATCTAATAAATCTTAGGAAGAAGAGTGGGTTAGTTAAAGCTAAGACGTGGTTAGAGATGATGCTTCAGGTTTTCTCTCCTACTCTGAGGAGATGGTAAAAAAACCTCTCTTGAAGCCAGCCATTTTTTGTATATTCTAATAATTCTTCTGGAGTATAGTATGGATTACTTGATGACTGCAATATCTTAAAACTTTTTATTTATTTTTGTTATAATCTTAAGCATTTTTTAAAAATTGTCCATATTTCATATAATACTAGCATTATTTTCTTCTTTTTAATAGAGGAATTTTTCTGATTTAGTTTCCGGTTCCGTATCCATAGGATCTTTTGATGATTTATTTGTAAGAAATAAATTTTCAGTCAACTCAGCTAATTGATTGAATTTGATTTCTATTTGCTCAATTCTGAAATTTGATGCTTGTAGCTTTTCGTTTTTTTGTACTAAGGCGCTTGGAATAAGATGCTAGATTTTTCCTTCATCTCTTGTTTTTGCGTTAAAGCTTAACGTTTTTAATTTACATATTTTGAAGTTATTAGAGGATGACTTGTTGATTGATGCTTAAGAGATAGTTATCTTTTGTTTGTGTTTTTTTTAAAGAAGCTTTCCATTTCTAAATATACACATTATTAAAAAAATTTAAACTTTTCATTTTAAGTTTTTATTGCTTAAAATTTAGATTTTAAACTAAAAGAGTTTTTTTATTAAAAAAAATGGTAGAAGGTTTCAAAAAGGGCTTCTTTAGCCAAAAAAGAAGAGAGGAAGCAGCAAACCATTTCTTAGCAGTCTTCTTTTTTATAACCCTACTTAATAACCTGGAAATTAAAAAGGGTAACGAAAGCAAGACCTAAAGACAATCTATATGGAAGCTCCAACCTCAAATGAGAAACCAAGGAAGTAGATGAAGTCTGCTTTACACCAGGAGGTATCGGAGTTCAACCCTTCTGGCCAGATGAGTATGGAATAGCTTATAAAAGTGGTACTAAACCTCCAGGAAGAGGTTAAAAAGCTTCGTAAGGAGAACATGAAGTTGACAGAGCAGATCACTCATGGAATTTAAGATAAACTTGATCTTAGAATGGCCAATTAGGAAAGGGAGATTGATGCTTTATGAAAGTACCAGCAAGAATAAAATAGTTAGACAAAATCTTAGATACAATAAATAAAGAGCTAAAATACATAATTGGAATTTAAAATTTCAAGCCAACAAAAAGTGGAACAAATTGAAAAGGAACTTAACTAAAACTGCAAAATGGAGATTGAGAAAATAGAAGGAAGGTAGTCGAACGGAAGAACAGCAAGGAGGATTAGATTTATAGAGAAATGTTACTTTTATTGCTTACAAGGTCACTTATACGAGTAGTGCAAGAAATTTTATCAATTCAAGAAAAAATACTGAATCAAGGAAAAAAAGAAAAGAGAAATGCTGTTTTGCAATAGGAAGGAGGAATCTATAAGAGAAAATTTAATCAAGATACACTGAGAATGATTTTAACAAGACCTATTGGAAGAAGACGACAAGGAGCAAACAAATGGAGGAAAGATAAAATTTATAAACTTATTTTAAGCAGCAGATGTCAAATTTACTGCCAAGCAATATTAAATAAATTAAATAAAAGAGTTTTTTGATATCTATAACTGCAAGAATTGCTTCCTTCAATTATAGACATTATAAAACTTTTTAATGTTTTTTAATTATAATATTGATCTCATCAACTTTTAGTTACTCTTGTTATATATCATCTTTTATTTCTTCCTTTTTTGCTTTTTCATTTTTAATAATTCTAATCTTCTTGATATAAGCTTCTTGTGAAATATTTTTATTTATAAATATAAATATCCCAAATAAGACTTTGGAAAGGGGCTTATGGGTCCTTAATCATATAATACAAGGCATTTTAAGCCATAATTCTTATGCTTTTACGATAGTCGATCTCTTATATTAGAATATTATATACATTTAAAAATGTGCTCGAATGTATCATACTCTACACACATACAGCAGGGATTATCAATAGGATAGTGACGATCTTATAGATCTTTTAGAAAATTATTGGATTGGATTTAAGCTTATATATACTGATAATTTCTTTTCTAAATTATTTGTTCAACTTAGTGTAAGTAATTACTGGAAATTGGTTAAGATTACTAAACTGTTCAGTATATATTATAGCAGCTTTAATTCTCTTAAATTTTTGAGTACCTGCATTATAGAAATAGTGCTTTATTTGTCTCTTATATATTTTAAAAGTGTTTTGATTCTTACTAATCTTGAAATTCTACAGGTCGATACTATTGGGGTCTGTTAATATAGTCTTCCATTTGGTGTGTAATAGATCTTAAATAGATTTTGAATTCCTCTTTTTGTTTCATAATATTATTTTCTTTTGATTCAATAGCATTGGTTTACCTTATGTTCTTGATTTTTAAAGTATCAATATCTTTTTTCTATTTTCTAATAGGATAAGGACGGAATCTATCCTCCTCTTGATTCTGGATCCGATCGCTAATTAAGTTGGATCTTCTTAAGTTAATTGATTCTCTGGACAAACTTTTGTCTTAAATTCTATTCGATTTTATTAATTTATCTTTCTATCTCTTAAGAAGTTGTATTCTAGTTTTATTATTTCTAAGGATTTGATTCATTTAAAAATTGTTAATTGTTAGCATTAGAGATTAAGTTACTTATTTAAGGTCTTCAACTTCTTTTGCTAGCTTCTAATTGTCCTATTATAGCAAATAAAAATCGTTAGAATGGTATGTTTAATTATTAGAATTTTTTAAGAAGTTTATTATTTCTTAGACGCCATTTTATTATATATAATAGATTATAAAAAACTCTATAACCATAATGTGCTTAAAAAGTAGCCAGTTTTAATCTATATTACATGATTCGTTAAAAGATTAATTTTTCGCTAAAATGCTTTTCTTGAAATAATCTCATGCTTGACTGAATTCTATTCAAAACTCCAGTTATTTCTTTCTGAATACGCCATGGAGCTAGTTCTCCTCTATATTCTGCTTAAGGTAATGTAAAATGTCTGCATAAAGTTTTAAAATGTCAAGGAGTAACATTCTTATATCTAATTAATTAAAATATGCAAATTTTTTTTGTGCAGCTAAATATTTGAAAGTGACTTCTCTTGGGGATTCAGATTCTTCTTCTTATGTCGAATTATAGCTAATTAAGTTATTAATTCTTTTTAAATAATTGGTTAATATTCTAATCATAAAATTAGATTTATTATTTCTAATTTTTCTTTGAAGTTACGATGCACTCAGTATTAATAGCATTTATTTTAAGTAATTTTATGCAAAATCATACTTATATCATTTATTGACTCAAATATCACCTTGCAGATTTGGAAAGAAGAACCAGATGTCTGCCCATCATCTGCAAGCGTAATTAACATAAAAGACCTGGCATTTAAATCTCTTTTAGGCACTTTTACTTTCCAAATATAAAATTACTATGCAAAAAAAATGAAAAACTGAATCGTGCAGAACTTTCTTAAAAAACATTATTGTAGTTCTATAATTTTCTAGTGTTCTTTCGTTCTATTATTAAAGGACATTCGTTTTTTTTAAAATCATCTCTTGTAGTACAAAATTCCATATAATATTTTCTGTAAATATTTTGAAGATTGTGCATTTAATAGATATTCCATTAATGTTTATATGCATATGTTATTTTACAAAATTATAAATATTTATTAAAGAGGTTGAATATAAACGATAGTACAATTTCTTAGATTAGATATTCTTTTATCTTGTAAAATATTAATCGAGTACTTTTCTTTTAAGAAGTGAAGAAATTAAAGAAAAAATGAATAAAAATATTTCTAAATCAACTTATATTTTAAAGAGCATAAAGTCCAAATAGATATGACTTTTTGAAGAAAAATATGCTCTTGTGTAGAAGTATTAAATAAAAGCAAATTCAATAAAGATAATTTATTCATTAAAAACAAGAAACTTTTGAAGAATTCAATAGAACGCACTTTAAAAGAAATAAGAGAGATAGTAAAAATACTAAAGAATAAAAAACGAACTAGTTATGATAGTTTTGAAAAAGAATTTTAAACTTTCTATTTTGATAATAATTTTACTAAAAAATATTGATAACAAAATCTAATATTTATATAATTCTTTATCTTTCTCAAATTTACTTTTATTTTTAATACCTCTTAAAAATTTTATTTTGAAGCGTTTTACGAAAGTTTTATGATTAAACACGTTTAAATCTTATAAAAATGAAAAAATAAAAAATTTAACAAAATTAGTTTTTAATTTTGTTAAAATTAATTTTTGCTTCTATTTATAATTTTTTTTTCAATTATATCCTTAAAAACTACCTCTTTATAAATATTTATTTTTGCTTTTACAGTTTCTTTATACAATATAGTAGTAAAAAAGTAATCATTTTTAAACGAATTTCTTATTTTGAAAATTGTTAGATTTTTATTTGCAAAAAGACTTTAACGGCATAAAATAGTTTTACGTTAGTATTGTTAAGAGATGATGTCAAGTGTATTTTTTAATATTTTAAATTTGACACTATTAATTATAGATTGATAAGTAATAAGAGTTTATGGATGATAATTAGTCATATCATTTTATATCAATATTTTAAATTTGCTTAAGTTTAAAGCTATATTTGTATTTAATTTTATAAATTTGCAAGGGTAAACTCAAAAAATTGAAATATCTATTTTGTAAAATTATCCAATAAAATTATAAAAAAGCTTCAGAAAAAATGTAAGAATTTAGGAAATGGAATTTTTTGGTCTTAATAAGTTAATAAAAAGTCTTTAAGATTTGTTTAATTAATTGCTTGCTTTTTTATAAATAATAAAAATAATTATTTTTTTGCGAATTAAATTTTTTCGATCATAAAAAATTTATAAATAATAAAATATAAAATTTTAATTTATAAAAATTTAACATTAAATAAAAAAATTAAGCAAGCGTAGTAGACTTAAAATTAAGAAAGATTTATTATTTGATAAAAAAAGGTTAATTTATATTTAAAAGAAAGACTTTTAAAAAGAAGAATTTTCTTGAAAGATTATTTCGAATTTTTAAATAGTTTTACTTTTAGGGAATAAAAACTTATTATTTTACATTTAATCATTTATACATTTATGGAGCTTTATGATAGTTTTGAAAAAGAATTTTAAACTTTCTATTTTGATAATAATTTTACTAAAAAATATTGATAACAAAATCTAATATTTATATAATTCTTTATCTTTCTCAAATTTACTTTTATTTTTAATACCTCTTAAAAATTTTATTTTGAAGCGTTTTACGAAAGTTTTATGATTAAACACGTTTAAATCTTATAAAAATGAAAAAATAAAAAATTTAACAAAATTAGTTTTTAATTTTGTTAAAATTAATTTTTGCTTCTATTTATAATTTTTTTTTCAATTATATCCTTAAAAACTACCTCTTTATAAATATTTATTTTTGCTTTTACAGTTTCTTTATACAATATAGTAGTAAAAAAGTAATCATTTTTAAACGAATTTCTTATTTTGAAAATTGTTAGATTTTTATTTGCAAAAAGACTTTAACGGCATAAAATAGTTTTACGTTAGTATTGTTAAGAGATGATGTCAAGTGTATTTTTTAATATTTTAAATTTGACACTATTAATTATAGATTGATAAGTAATAAGAGTTTATGGATGATAATTAGTCATATCATTTTATATCAATATTTTAAATTTGCTTAAGTTTAAAGCTATATTTGTATTTAATTTTATAAATTTGCAAGGGTAAACTCAAAAAATTGAAATATCTATTTTGTAAAATTATCCAATAAAATTATAAAAAAGCTTCAGAAAAAATGTAAGAATTTAGGAAATGGAATTTTTTGGTCTTAATAAGTTAATAAAAAGTCTTTAAGATTTGTTTAATTAATTGCTTGCTTTTTTATAAATAATAAAAATAATTATTTTTTTGCGAATTAAATTTTTTCGATCATAAAAAATTTATAAATAATAAAATATAAAATTTTAATTTATAAAAATTTAACATTAAATAAAAAAATTAAGCAAGCGTAGTAGACTTAAAATTAAGAAAGATTTATTATTTGATAAAAAAAGGTTAATTTATATTTAAAAGAAAGACTTTTAAAAAGAAGAATTTTCTTGAAAGATTATTTCGAATTTTTAAATAGTTTTACTTTTAGGGAATAAAAACTTATTATTTTACATTTAATCATTTATACATTTATGGAGCTTTATGATAGTTTTGAAAAAGAATTTTAAACTTTCTATTTTGATAATAATTTTACTAAAAAATATTGATAACAAAATCTAATATTTATATAATTCTTTATCTTTCTCAAATTTACTTTTATTTTTAATACCTCTTAAAAATTTTATTTTGAAGCGTTTTACGAAAGTTTTATGATTAAACACGTTTAAATCTTATAAAAATGAAAAAATAAAAAATTTAACAAAATTAGTTTTTAATTTTGTTAAAATTAATTTTTGCTTCTATTTATAATTTTTTTTTCAATTATATCCTTAAAAACTACCTCTTTATAAATATTTATTTTTGCTTTTACAGTTTCTTTATACAATATAGTAGTAAAAAAGTAATCATTTTTAAACGAATTTCTTATTTTGAAAATTGTTAGATTTTTATTTGCAAAAAGACTTTAACGGCATAAAATAGTTTTACGTTAGTATTGTTAAGAGATGATGTCAAGTGTATTTTTTAATATTTTAAATTTGACACTATTAATTATAGATTGATAAGTAATAAGAGTTTATGGATGATAATTAGTCATATCATTTTATATCAATATTTTAAATTTGCTTAAGTTTAAAGCTATATTTGTATTTAATTTTATAAATTTGCAAGGGTAAACTCAAAAAATTGAAATATCTATTTTGTAAAATTATCCAATAAAATTATAAAAAAGCTTCAGAAAAAATGTAAGAATTTAGGAAATGGAATTTTTTGGTCTTAATAAGTTAATAAAAAGTCTTTAAGATTTGTTTAATTAATTGCTTGCTTTTTTATAAATAATAAAAATAATTATTTTTTTGCGAATTAAATTTTTTCGATCATAAAAAATTTATAAATAATAAAATATAAAATTTTAATTTATAAAAATTTAACATTAAATAAAAAAATTAAGCAAGCGTAGTAGACTTAAAATTAAGAAAGATTTATTATTTGATAAAAAAAGGTTAATTTATATTTAAAAGAAAGACTTTTAAAAAGAAGAATTTTCTTGAAAGATTATTTCGAATTTTTAAATAGTTTTACTTTTAGGGAATAAAAACTTATTATTTTACATTTAATCATTTATACATTTATGGAGCTTTATGATAGTTTTGAAAAAGAATTTTAAACTTTCTATTTTGATAATAATTTTACTAAAAAATATTGATAACAAAATCTAATATTTATATAATTCTTTATCTTTCTCAAATTTACTTTTATTTTTAATACCTCTTAAAAATTTTATTTTGAAGCGTTTTACGAAAGTTTTATGATTAAACACGTTTAAATCTTATAAAAATGAAAAAATAAAAAATTTAACAAAATTAGTTTTTAATTTTGTTAAAATTAATTTTTGCTTCTATTTATAATTTTTTTTTCAATTATATCCTTAAAAACTACCTCTTTATAAATATTTATTTTTGCTTTTACAGTTTCTTTATACAATATAGTAGTAAAAAAGTAATCATTTTTAAACGAATTTCTTATTTTGAAAATTGTTAGATTTTTATTTGCAAAAAGACTTTAACGGCATAAAATAGTTTTACGTTAGTATTGTTAAGAGATGATGTCAAGTGTATTTTTTAATATTTTAAATTTGACACTATTAATTATAGATTGATAAGTAATAAGAGTTTATGGATGATAATTAGTCATATCATTTTATATCAATATTTTAAATTTGCTTAAGTTTAAAGCTATATTTGTATTTAATTTTATAAATTTGCAAGGGTAAACTCAAAAAATTGAAATATCTATTTTGTAAAATTATCCAATAAAATTATAAAAAAGCTTCAGAAAAAATGTAAGAATTTAGGAAATGGAATTTTTTGGTCTTAATAAGTTAATAAAAAGTCTTTAAGATTTGTTTAATTAATTGCTTGCTTTTTTATAAATAATAAAAATAATTATTTTTTTGCGAATTAAATTTTTTCGATCATAAAAAATTTATAAATAATAAAATATAAAATTTTAATTTATAAAAATTTAACATTAAATAAAAAAATTAAGCAAGCGTAGTAGACTTAAAATTAAGAAAGATTTATTATTTGATAAAAAAAGGTTAATTTATATTTAAAAGAAAGACTTTT
This sequence comes from Loxodes magnus, assembly GCA_946699065.1. Taxonomy (NCBI): domain Eukaryota; phylum Ciliophora; class Karyorelictea; order Loxodida; family Loxodidae; genus Loxodes; species Loxodes magnus. Next base: position 236,854 of record CAMPDV010000248.1, read on the forward strand.
AAAAAGAAGAATTTTCTTGAAAGATTATTTCGAATTTTTAAATAGTTTTACTTTTAGGGAATAAAAACTTATTATTTTACATTTAATCATTTATACATTTATGGAGCTTTATGATAGTTTTGAAAAAGAATTTTAAACTTTCTATTTTGATAATAATTTTACTAAAAAATATTGATAACAAAATCTAATATTTATATAATTCTTTATCTTTCTCAAATTTACTTTTATTTTTAATACCTCTTAAAAATTTTATTTTGAAGCGTTTTACGAAAGTTTTATGATTAAACACGTTTAAATCTTATAAAAATGAAAAAATAAAAAATTTAACAAAATTAGTTTTTAATTTTGTTAAAATTAATTTTTGCTTCTATTTATAATTTTTTTTTCAATTATATCCTTAAAAACTACCTCTTTATAAATATTTATTTTTGCTTTTACAGTTTCTTTATACAATATAGTAGTAAAAAAGTAATCATTTTTAAACGAATTTCTTATTTTGAAAATTGTTAGATTTTTATTTGCAAAAAGACTTTAACGGCATAAAATAGTTTTACGTTAGTATTGTTAAGAGATGATGTCAAGTGTATTTTTTAATATTTTAAATTTGACACTATTAATTATAGATTGATAAGTAATAAGAGTTTATGGATGATAATTAGTCATATCATTTTATATCAATATTTTAAATTTGCTTAAGTTTAAAGCTATATTTGTATTTAATTTTATAAATTTGCAAGGGTAAACTCAAAAAATTGAAATATCTATTTTGTAAAATTATCCAATAAAATTATAAAAAAGCTTCAGAAAAAATGTAAGAATTTAGGAAATGGAATTTTTTGGTCTTAATAAGTTAATAAAAAGTCTTTAAGATTTGTTTAATTAATTGCTTGCTTTTTTATAAATAATAAAAATAATTATTTTTTTGCGAATTAAATTTTTTCGATCATAAAAAATTTATAAATAATAAAATATAAAATTTTAATTTATAAAAATTTAACATTAAATAAAAAAATTAAGCAAGCGTAGTAGACTTAAAATTAAGAAAGATTTATTATTTGATAAAAAAAGGTTAATTTATATTTAAAAGAAAGACTTTTAAAAAGAAGAATTTTCTTGAAAGATTATTTCGAATTTTTAAATAGTTTTACTTTTAGGGAATAAAAACTTATTATTTTACATTTAATCATTTATACATTTATGGAGCTTTATGATAGTTTTGAAAAAGAATTTTAAACTTTCTATTTTGATAATAATTTTACTAAAAAATATTGATAACAAAATCTAATATTTATATAATTCTTTATCTTTCTCAAATTTACTTTTATTTTTAATACCTCTTAAAAATTTTATTTTGAAGCGTTTTACGAAAGTTTTATGATTAAACACGTTTAAATCTTATAAAAATGAAAAAATAAAAAATTTAACAAAATTAGTTTTTAATTTTGTTAAAATTAATTTTTGCTTCTATTTATAATTTTTTTTTCAATTATATCCTTAAAAACTACCTCTTTATAAATATTTATTTTTGCTTTTACAGTTTCTTTATACAATATAGTAGTAAAAAAGTAATCATTTTTAAACGAATTTCTTATTTTGAAAATTGTTAGATTTTTATTTGCAAAAAGACTTTAACGGCATAAAATAGTTTTACGTTAGTATTGTTAAGAGATGATGTCAAGTGTATTTTTTAATATTTTAAATTTGACACTATTAATTATAGATTGATAAGTAATAAGAGTTTATGGATGATAATTAGTCATATCATTTTATATCAATATTTTAAATTTGCTTAAGTTTAAAGCTATATTTGTATTTAATTTTATAAATTTGCAAGGGTAAACTCAAAAAATTGAAATATCTATTTTGTAAAATTATCCAATAAAATTATAAAAAAGCTTCAGAAAAAATGTAAGAATTTAGGAAATGGAATTTTTTGGTCTTAATAAGTTAATAAAAAGTCTTTAAGATTTGTTTAATTAATTGCTTGCTTTTTTATAAATAATAAAAATAATTATTTTTTTGCGAATTAAATTTTTTCGATCATAAAAAATTTATAAATAATAAAATATAAAATTTTAATTTATAAAAATTTAACATTAAATAAAAAAATTAAGCAAGCGTAGTAGACTTAAAATTAAGAAAGATTTATTATTTGATAAAAAAAGGTTAATTTATATTTAAAAGAAAGACTTTTAAAAAGAAGAATTTTCTTGAAAGATTATTTCGAATTTTTAAATAGTTTTACTTTTAGGGAATAAAAACTTATTATTTTACATTTAATCATTTATACATTTATGGAGCTTTATGATAGTTTTGAAAAAGAATTTTAAACTTTCTATTTTGATAATAATTTTACTAAAAAATATTGATAACAAAATCTAATATTTATATAATTCTTTATCTTTCTCAAATTTACTTTTATTTTTAATACCTCTTAAAAATTTTATTTTGAAGCGTTTTACGAAAGTTTTATGATTAAACACGTTTAAATCTTATAAAAATGAAAAAATAAAAAATTTAACAAAATTAGTTTTTAATTTTGTTAAAATTAATTTTTGCTTCTATTTATAATTTTTTTTTCAATTATATCCTTAAAAACTACCTCTTTATAAATATTTATTTTTGCTTTTACAGTTTCTTTATACAATATAGTAGTAAAAAAGTAATCATTTTTAAACGAATTTCTTATTTTGAAAATTGTTAGATTTTTATTTGCAAAAAGACTTTAACGGCATAAAATAGTTTTACGTTAGTATTGTTAAGAGATGATGTCAAGTGTATTTTTTAATATTTTAAATTTGACACTATTAATTATAGATTGATAAGTAATAAGAGTTTATGGATGATAATTAGTCATATCATTTTATATCAATATTTTAAATTTGCTTAAGTTTAAAGCTATATTTGTATTTAATTTTATAAATTTGCAAGGGTAAACTCAAAAAATTGAAATATCTATTTTGTAAAATTATCCAATAAAATTATAAAAAAGCTTCAGAAAAAATGTAAGAATTTAGGAAATGGAATTTTTTGGTCTTAATAAGTTAATAAAAAGTCTTTAAGATTTGTTTAATTAATTGCTTGCTTTTTTATAAATAATAAAAATAATTATTTTTTTGCGAATTAAATTTTTTCGATCATAAAAAATTTATAAATAATAAAATATAAAATTTTAATTTATAAAAATTTAACATTAAATAAAAAAATTAAGCAAGCGTAGTAGACTTAAAATTAAGAAAGATTTATTATTTGATAAAAAAAGGTTAATTTATATTTAAATAAAAGAAAGACTTTTAAAAAGAAGAATTTTCTTGAAAGATTATTTCGAATTTTTAAATAGTTTTACTTTTAGGGAATAAAAACTTATTATTTTACATTTAATCATTTATACATTTATGGAGCTTTATGATAGTTTTGAAAAAGAATTTTAAACTTTCTATTTTGATAATAATTTTACTAAAAAATATTGATAACAAAATCTAATATTTATATAATTCTTTATCTTTCTCAAATTTACTTTTATTTTTAATACCTCTTAAAAATTTTATTTTGAAGCGTTTTACGAAAGTTTTATGATTAAACACGTTTAAATCTTATAAAAATGAAAAAATAAAAAATTTAACAAAATTAGTTTTTAATTTTGTTAAAATTAATTTTTGCTTCTATTTATAATTTTTTTTTCAATTATATCCTTAAAAACTACCTCTTTATAAATATTTATTTTTGCTTTTACAGTTTCTTTATACAATATAGTAGTAAAAAAGTAATCATTTTTAAACGAATTTCTTATTTTGAAAATTGTTAGATTTTTATTTGCAAAAAGACTTTAACGGCATAAAATAGTTTTACGTTAGTATTGTTAAGAGATGATGTCAAGTGTATTTTTTAATATTTTAAATTTGACACTATTAATTATAGATTGATAAGTAATAAGAGTTTATGGATGATAATTAGTCATATCATTTTATATCAATATTTTAAATTTGCTTAAGTTTAAAGCTATATTTGTATTTAATTTTATAAATTTGCAAGGGTAAACTCAAAAAATTGAAATATCTATTTTGTAAAATTATCCAATAAAATTATAAAAAAGCTTCAGAAAAAATGTAAGAATTTAGGAAATGGAATTTTTTTGGTCTTAATAAGTTAATAAAAAGTCTTTAAGATTTGTTTAATTAATTGCTTGCTTTTTTATAAATAATAAAAATAATTATTTTTTTGCGAATTAAATTTTTTCGATCATAAAAAATTTATAAATAATAAAATATAAAATTTTAATTTATAAAAATTTAACATTAAATAAAAAAATTAAGCAAGCGTAGTAGACTTAAAATTAAGAAAGATTTATTATTTGATAAAAAAAGGTTAATTTATATTTAAAAGAAAGACTTTTAAAAAGAAGAATTTTCTTGAAAGATTATTTCGAATTTTTAAATAGTTTTACTTTTAGGGAATAAAAACTTATTATTTTACATTTAATCATTTATACATTTATGGAGCTTTATGATAGTTTTGAAAAAGAATTTTAAACTTTCTATTTTGATAATAATTTTACTAAAAAATATTGATAACAAAATCTAATATTTATATAAATCTTTATCTTTCTCAAATTTACTTTTATTTTTAATACCTCTTAAAAATTTTATTTTGAAGCGTTTTACGAAAGTTTTATGATTAAACACGTTTAAATCTTATAAAAATGAAAAAATAAAAAATTTAACAAAATTAGTTTTTAATTTTGTTAAAATTAATTTTTGCTTCTATTTATAATTTTTTTTTCAATTATATCCTTAAAAACTACCTCTTTATAAATATTTATTTTTGCTTTTACAGTTTCTTTATACAATATAGTAGTAAAAAAGTAATCATTTTTAAACGAATTTCTTATTTTGAAAATTGTTAGATTTTTATTTGCAAAAAGACTTTAACGGCATAAAATAGTTTTACGTTAGTATTGTTAAGAGATGATGTCAAGTGTATTTTTTAATATTTTAAATTTGACACTTTTAATTATAGATTGATAAGTAATAAGAGTTTATGGATGATAATTAGTCATATCATTAAAATATCAATATTTTAAATTTACTTAAGTTTAAAGCTATATTTGTATTTAATTTTATAAATTTGCAAGGGTAAACTCAAAAAATTGAAATATCTATTTTGTAAAATTATCCAATAAAATTATAAAAAAGCTTCAGAAAAAATGTAAGAATTTAGGAAATGGAATTTTTTGGTCTTAATAAGTTAATAAAAAGTCTTTAAGATTTGTTTAATTAATTGCTTGCTTTTTTATAAATAATAAAAATAATTATTTTTTTGCGAATTAAATTTTTTCGATCATAAAAAATTTATAAATAATAAAATATAAAAAATTTATAAAAATTTAACATTAAATAAAAAAATTAAGCAAGCGTAGTAGACTTAAAATTAAGAAAGATTTATTATTTGATAAAAAAAGGTTAATTTATATTTAAAAAAGAAAGACTTTTAAAAAGAAGAATTTTCTTGAAAGATTATTTCGAATTTTTAAATAGTTTTACTTTTAGGGAATAAAAACTTATTATTTTACACATTTAATCATTTATACATTTATGGAGCTTTATGATAGTTTTGAAAAAGAATTTTAAACTTTCTATTTTGATAATAATTTTACTAAAAAATATTGATAACAAAATCTAATATTTATATAATTCTTTATCTTTCTCAAATTTACTTTTATTTTAATACCTCTTAAAAATTTTATTTTGAAGCGTTTTACGAAAGTTTTATGATTAAACACGTTTAAATCTTATAAAAATGAAAAAATAAAAAATTTAACAAAATTAGTTTTTAATTTTTTTTAATTTTTGCTTCTATTTATAATTTTTTTTTCAATTATATCCTTAAAAACTTCTTTATAAATATTTATTTTTGCTTTTACAGTTTCTTTATACAATATAGTAGTAAAAAAGTAATCATTTTTAAACGAATTTCTTATTTTGAAAATTGTTAGATTTTTATTTGCAAAAAGACTTTAACGGCATAAAATAGTTTTACGTTAGTATTGTTAAGAGATGATGTCAAGTGTATTTTTTAATATTTTAAATTTGACACTTTTAATTATAGATTGATAAGTAATAAGAGTTTATGGATGATAATTACTCATATCATTTTATATCAATATTTTAAATTTACTTAAGTTTAAAGCTATATTTGTATTTAATTTTATAAATTTGCTAAGGGTAAACTCAAAAAATTGAAATATCTATTTTGTAAAATTATCCAATAAAATTATAAAAAAGCTTCAGAAAAAATGTAAGAATTTAGGAAATGAGAATTTTTTTGGTCTTAATAAAAAATTGTTAATAAAAAGTCTTTAAGATTTGTTAGTTGCTTGCTTTTTTATAAGTGATAAAAATAATTATTTTTTTGCGAATTAAATTTTTTCGATCATAAAAAATTTATAAAAATAATAAAAAATTTTAAAAATTTATAAAAAAATTAAGCAAGCGTAGTAGACTTAAAATTAAGAAAGATTTATTATTTGATAAAAAAAGGTTAATTTATATTTAAATAAAAGAAAGACTTTGTCTTTTAAAAAGAATAATTTTCTTGAAAGATTATTTCGAATTTTTAAATAGTTTTACTTTTATAAAAACTTATTATTTTACATTTTCTTATTTTAATCATTTATACATTTATGGAGCTTTATGATAGTTTTGAAAAAGAATTTTAAACTTTCTATTTTGATAATAATTTTACTAAAAAATATTGATAACAAAATCTAATATTTATATAATCTTTATCTTTCTCAAATTTACTTTTATTTTTAATACCTCTTAAAAATTTTATTTTGAAGCGTTTTACGAAAGTTTTATGATTAAACACGTTTAAATCTTATAAAAATGAAAAAATAAAAAATTTAACAAAATTAGTTTTTAATTTTTTTTAATTTTTGTTAAAAACTTCTTTATAAATATTTATTTTTGCTTTTACAGTTTCTTTATACAATATAGTAGTAAAAAAGTAATCATTTTTAAACGAATTTCTTATTTTGAAAATTGTTAGATTTTTATTTGCAAAAAGACTTTAACGGCATAAAATAGTTTTACGTTAGTATTGTTAAGAGATGATGTCAAGTGTATTTTTTAATATTTTAAATTTGACACTTTTAATTATAGATTGATAAGTAATAAGAGTTTATGGATGATAATTACTCATATCATTTTATATCAATATTTTAAATTTACTTAAGTTTAAAGCTATATTTGTATTTAATTTTATAAATTTGCTAAGGGTAAACTCAAAAAATTGAAATATCTATTTTGTAAAATTATCCAATAAAATTATAAAAAAGCTTCAGAAAAAATGTAAGAATTTAGGAAATGAGAATTTTTTTGGTCTTAATAAGTTAATAAAAAGTCTTTAAGATTTGTTTAATTAATTGCTTGCTTTTTTATAAGTAATAAAAATAATTATTTTTTTGCGAATTAAATTTTTTCGATCATAAAAAATTTATAAATAATATATAAAAAATTTATAAAAATTTAACATTAAATAAAAAAATTAAGCAAGCGTAGTAGACTTAAAATTAAGAAAGATTTATTATTTGATAAAAAAAGGTTAATTTATATTTAAAAAAAAAAGACTTTTAAAAAGAAGAATTTTCTTGAAAGATTATTTCGAATTTTTAAATAGTTTTACTTTTAGGGAATAAAAACTTATTATTTTACACTTATTTAATCATTTATACATTTATGGAGCTTTATGATAGTTTTGAAAAAGAATTTTAAACTTTCTATTTTGATAATAATTTTACTAAAAAATATTGATAACAAAATCTAATATTTATATAATTCTTTATCTTTCTCAAATTTACTTTTATTTTTAATACCTCTTAAAAATTTTATTTTGAAGCGTTTTACGAAAGTTTTATGATTAAACACGTTTAAATCTTATAAAAATGAAAAAATAAAAAATTTAACAAAATTAGTTTTTAATTTTGTTAAAATTAAGCTTCTATTTATAATTTTTTTTTCAATTATATCCTTAAAAACTACCTCTTTATAAATATTTATTTTTGCTTTTACAGTTTCTTTATACAATATAGTAGTAAAAAAGTAATCATTTTTAAACGAATTTCTTATTTTGAAAATTGTTAGATTTTTATTTGCAAAAAGACTTTAACGGCATAAAATAGTTTTACGTTAGTATTGTTAAGAGATGATGTCAAGTGTATTTTTTAATATTTTAAATTTGACACTATTAATTATAGATTGATAAGTAATAAGAGTTTATGGATGATAATTAGTCATATCATAAAATATCAATATTTTAAATTTACTTAAGTTTAAAGCTATATTTGTATTTAATTTTATAAATTTGCAAGGGTAAACTCAAAAAATTGAAATATCTATTTTGTAAAATTATCCAATAAAATTATAAAAAAGCTTCAGAAAAAATGTAAGAATTTAGGAAATGAGAATTTTTTTGGTCTTAATAAAAAAGTTAATAAAAAGTCTTTAAGATTTGTTTAATTAATTGCTTGCTTTTTTATAAGTGATAAAAATAATTATTTTTTTGCGAATTAAATTTTTTCGATCATAAAAAATTTATAAATAATATATAAAAAATTTATAAAAATTTAACATTAAATAAAAAAATTAAGCAAGCGTAGTAGACTTAAAATTAAGAAAGATTTATTATTTGATAAAAAAAGGTTAATTTATATTTAAAAAAAAAAGACTTTTAAAAAGAAGAATTTTCTTGAAAGATTATTTCGAATTTTTAAATAGTTTTACTTTTAGGGAATAAAAACTTATTATTTTACATTTTCTTATTTAATCATTTATACATTTATGGAGCTTTATGATAGTTTTGAAAAAGAATTTTAAACTTTCTATTTTGATAATAATTTTACTAAAAAATATTGATAACAAAATCTAATATTTATATAATTCTTTATCTTTCTCAAATTTACTTTTATTTTTAATACCTCTTAAAAATTTTATTTTGAAGCGTTTTACGAAAGTTTTATGATTAAACACGTTTAAATCTTATAAAAATGAAAAAATAAAAAATTTAACAAAATTAGTTTTTAATTTTGTTTTAATTTTTGCTTCTATTTATAATTTTTTTTTCAATTATATCCTTAAAAACTACCTCTTTATAAATATTTATTTTTGCTTTTACAGTTTCTTTATACAATATAGTAGTAAAAAAGTAATCATTTTTAAACGAATTTCTTATTTTGAAAATTGTTAGATTTTTATTTGCAAAAAGACTTTAACGGCATAAAATAGTTTTACGTTAGTATTGTTAAGAGATGATGTCAAGTGTATTTTTTAATATTTTAAATTTGACACTATTAATTATAGATTGATAAGTAATAAGAGTTTATGGATGATAATTAGTCATATCATTTTAAAATATCAATATTTTAAATTTGCTTAAGTTTAAAGCTATATTTGTATTTAATTTTATAAATTTGCAAGGGTAAACTCAAAAAATTGAAATATCTATTTTGTAAAATTATCCAATAAAATTATAAAAAAGCTTCAGAAAAAATGTAAGAATTTAGGAAATGGAATTTTTTGGTCTTAATAAGTTAATAAAAAGTCTTTAAGATTTGTTTAATTAATTGCTTGCTTTTTTATAAGTAATAAAAATAATTATTTTTTTGCGAATTAAATTTTTTCGATCATAAAAAATTTATAAATAATAAAATATAAAAAATTTATAAAAATTTAACATTAAATAAAAAAATTAAGCAAGCGTAGTAGACTTAAAATTAAGAAAGATTTATTATTTGATAAAAAAAGGTTAATTTATATTTAAAAGAAAGACTTTTAAAAAGAAGAATTTTCTTGAAAGATTATTTCGAATTTTTAAATAGTTTTACTTTTAGGGAATAAAAACTTATTATTTTACATTTAATCATTTATACATTTATGGAGCTTTATGATAGTTTTGAAAAAGAATTTTAAACTTTCTATTTTGATAATAATTTTACTAAAAAATATTGATAACAAAATCTAATATTTATATAATTCTTTATCTTTCTCAAATTTACTTTTATTTTTAATACCTCTTAAAAATTTTATTTTGAAGCGTTTTACGAAAGTTTTATGATTAAACACGTTTAAATCTTATAAAAATGAAAAAATAAAAAATTTAACAAAATTAGTTTTTAATTTTGTTAAAATTAATTTTTGCTTCTATTTATAATTTTTTTTTCAATTATATCCTTAAAAACTACCTCTTTATAAATATTTATTTTTGCTTTTACAGTTTCTTTATACAATATAGTAGTAAAAAAGTAATCATTTTTAAACGAATTTCTTATTTTGAAAATTGTTAGATTTTTATTTGCAAAAAGACTTTAACGGCATAAAATAGTTTTACGTTAGTATTGTTAAGAGATGATGTCAAGTGTATTTTTTAATATTTTAAATTTGACACTATTAATTATAGATTGATAAGTAATAAGAGTTTATGGATGATAATTACTCATATCATTTTATATCAATATTTTAAATTTACTTAAGTTTAAAGCTATATTTGTATTTAATTTTATAAATTTGCAAGGGTAAACTCAAAAAATTGAAATATCTATTTTGTAAAATTATCCAATAAAATTATAAAAAAGCTTCAGAAAAAATGTAAGAATTTAGGAAATGAGAATTTTTTTGGTCTTAATAAAAAAGTTAATAAAAAGTCTTTAAGATTTGTTTAATTAATTGCTTGCTTTTTTATAAGTGATAAAAATAATTATTTTTTTGCGAATTAAATTTTTTCGATCATAAAAAATTTATAAATAATAAAATATAAAAAATTTATAAAAATTTAACATTAAATAAAAAAATTAAGCAAGCGTAGTAGACTTAAAATTAAGAAAGATTTATTATTTGATAAAAAAAGGTTAATTTATATTTAAAAAAAAGACTTTTAAAAAGAAGAATTTTCTTGAAAGATTATTTCGAATTTTTAAATAGTTTTACTTTTAGGGAATAAAAACTTATTATTTTACACATTTAATCATTTATACATTTATGGAGCTTTATGATAGTTTTGAAAAAGAATTTTAAACTTTCTATTTTGATAATAATTTTACTAAAAAATATTGATAACAAAATCTAATATTTATATAATTCTTTATCTTTCTCAAATTTACTTTTATTTTTAATACCTCTTAAAAATTTTATTTTGAAGCGTTTTACGAAAGTTTTATGATTAAACACGTTTAAATCTTATAAAAATGAAAAAATAAAAAATTTAACAAAATTAGTTTTTAATTTTTTTTAATTTTTGCTTCTAAAATTTTTTTTTCAATTATATTTAAAAACTACCTCTTTATAAATATTTATTTTTGCTTTTACAGTTTCTTTATACAATATAGTAGTAAAAAAGTAATCATTTTTAAACGAATTTCTTATTTTGAAAATTGTTAGATTTTTATTTGCAAAAAGACTTTAACGGCATAAAATAGTTTTACGTTAGTATTGTTAAGAGATGATGTCAAGTGTATTTTTTAATATTTTAAATTTGACACTATTAATTATAGATTGATAAGTAATAAGAGTTTATGGATGATAATTAGTCATATCATTTTTAAAATATCAATATTTTAAATTTGCTTAAGTTTAAAGCTATATTTGTATTTAATTTTATAAATTTGCAAGGGTAAACTCAAAAAATTGAAATATCTATTTTGTAAAATTATCCAATAAAATTATAAAAAAGCTTCAGAAAAAATGTAAGAATTTAGGAAATGGAATTTTTTGGTCTTAATAAGTTAATAAAAAGTCTTTAAGATTTGTTTAATTAATTGCTTGCTTTTTTATAAATAATAAAAATAATTATTTTTTTGCGAATTAAATTTTTTCGATCATAAAAAATTTATAAATAATAAAATATAAAATTTTAATTTATAAAAATTTAACATTAAATAAAAAAATTAAGCAAGCGTAGTAGACTTAAAATTAAGAAAGATTTATTATTTGATAAAAAAAGGTTAATTTATATTTAAAAAAGAAAGACTTTTAAAAAGAAGAATTTTCTTGAAAGATTATTTCGAATTTTTAAATAGTTTTACTTTTAGGGAATAAAAACTTATTATTTTACATTTAATCATTTATACATTTATGGAGCTTTATGATAGTTTTGAAAAAGAATTTTAAACTTTCTATTTTGATAATAATTTTACTAAAAAATATTGATAACAAAATCTAATATTTATATAATTCTTTATCTTTCTCAAATTTACTTTTATTTTTAATACCTCTTAAAAATTTTATTTTGAAGCGTTTTACGAAAGTTTTATGATTAAACACGTTTAAATCTTATAAAAATGAAAAAATAAAAAATTTAACAAAATTAGTTTTTAATTTTGTTTTAATTTTTGCTTCTATTTATAATTTTTTTTTCAATTATATCCTTAAAAACTACCTCTTTATAAATATTTATTTTTGCTTTTACAGTTTCTTTATACAATATAGTAGTAAAAAAGTAATCATTTTTAAACGAATTTCTTATTTTGAAAATTGTTAGATTTTTATTTGCAAAAAGACTTTAACGGCATAAAATAGTTTTACGTTAGTATTGTTAAGAGATGATGTCAAGTGTATTTTTTAATATTTTAAATTTGACACTATTAATTATAGATTGATAAGTAATAAGAGTTTATGGATGATAATTAGTCATATCATTTTATATCAATATTTTAAATTTGCTTAAGTTTAAAGCTATATTTGTATTTAATTTTATAAATTTGCAAGGGTAAACTCAAAAAATTGAAATATCTATTTTGTAAAATTATCCAATAAAATTATAAAAAAGCTTCAGAAAAAATGTAAGAATTTAGGAAATGGAATTTTTTGGTCTTAATAAGTTAATAAAAAGTCTTTAAGATTTGTTTAATTAATTGCTTGCTTTTTTATAAATAATAAAAATAATTATTTTTTTGCGAATTAAATTTTTTCGATCATAAAAAATTTATAAATAATAAAATATAAAATTTTAATTTATAAAAATTTAACATTAAATAAAAAAATTAAGCAAGCGTAGTAGACTTAAAATTAAGAAAGATTTATTATTTGATAAAAAAAGGTTAATTTATATTTAAAAGAAAGACTTTTAAAAAGAAGAATTTTCTTGAAAGATTATTTCGAATTTTTAAATAGTTTTACTTTTAGGGAATAAAAACTTATTATTTTACATTTAATCATTTATACATTTATGGAGCTTTATGATAGTTTTGAAAAAGAATTTTAAACTTTCTATTTTGATAATAATTTTACTAAAAAATATTGATAACAAAATCTAATATTTATATAATTCTTTATCTTTCTCAAATTTACTTTTATTTTTAATACCTCTTAAAAATTTTATTTTGAAGCGTTTTACGAAAGTTTTATGATTAAACACGTTTAAATCTTATAAAAATGAAAAAATAAAAAATTTAACAAAATTAGTTTTTAATTTTGTTAAAATTAATTTTTGCTTCTATTTATAATTTTTTTTTCAATTATATCCTTAAAAACTACCTCTTTATAAATATTTATTTTTGCTTTTACAGTTTCTTTATACAATATAGTAGTAAAAAAGTAATCATTTTTAAACGAATTTCTTATTTTGAAAATTGTTAGATTTTTATTTGCAAAAAGACTTTAACGGCATAAAATAGTTTTACGTTAGTATTGTTAAGAGATGATGTCAAGTGTATTTTTTAATATTTTAAATTTGACACTATTAATTATAGATTGATAAGTAATAAGAGTTTATGGATGATAATTAGTCATATCATTTTATATCAATATTTTAAATTTGCTTAAGTTTAAAGCTATATTTGTATTTAATTTTATAAATTTGCAAGGGTAAACTCAAAAAATTGAAATATCTATTTTGTAAAATTATCCAATAAAATTATAAAAAAGCTTCAGAAAAAATGTAAGAATTTAGGAAATGGAATTTTTTGGTCTTAATAAGTTAATAAAAAGTCTTTAAGATTTGTTTAATTAATTGCTTGCTTTTTTATAAATAATAAAAATAATTATTTTTTTGCGAATTAAATTTTTTCGATCATAAAAAATTTATAAATAATAAAATATAAAATTTTAATTTATAAAAATTTAACATTAAATAAAAAAATTAAGCAAGCGTAGTAGACTTAAAATTAAGAAAGATTTATTATTTGATAAAAAAAGGTTAATTTATATTTAAAAGAAAGACTTTTAAAAAGAAGAATTTTCTTGAAAGATTATTTCGAATTTTTAAATAGTTTTACTTTTAGGGAATAAAAACTTATTATTTTACATTTAATCATTTATACATTTATGGAGCTTTATGATAGTTTTGAAAAAGAATTTTAAACTTTCTATTTTGATAATAATTTTACTAAAAAATATTGATAACAAAATCTAATATTTATATAATTCTTTATCTTTCTCAAATTTACTTTTATTTTTAATACCTCTTAAAAATTTTATTTTGAAGCGTTTTACGAAAGTTTTATGATTAAACACGTTTAAATCTTATAAAAATGAAAAAATAAAAAATTTAACAAAATTAGTTTTTAATTTTGTTAAAATTAATTTTTGCTTCTATTTATAATTTTTTTTTCAATTATATCCTTAAAAACTACCTCTTTATAAATATTTATTTTTGCTTTTACAGTTTCTTTATACAATATAGTAGTAAAAAAGTAATCATTTTTAAACGAATTTCTTATTTTGAAAATTGTTAGATTTTTATTTGCAAAAAGACTTTAACGGCATAAAATAGTTTTACGTTAGTATTGTTAAGAGATGATGTCAAGTGTATTTTTTAATATTTTAAATTTGACACTATTAATTATAGATTGATAAGTAATAAGAGTTTATGGATGATAATTAGTCATATCATTTTATATCAATATTTTAAATTTGCTTAAGTTTAAAGCTATATTTGTATTTAATTTTATAAATTTGCAAGGGTAAACTCAAAAAATTGAAATATCTATTTTGTAAAATTATCCAATAAAATTATAAAAAAGCTTCAGAAAAAATGTAAGAATTTAGGAAATGGAATTTTTTGGTCTTAATAAGTTAATAAAAAGTCTTTAAGATTTGTTTAATTAATTGCTTGCTTTTTTATAAATAATAAAAATAATTATTTTTTTGCGAATTAAATTTTTTCGATCATAAAAAATTTATAAATAATAAAATATAAAATTTTAATTTATAAAAATTTAACATTAAATAAAAAAATTAAGCAAGCGTAGTAGACTTAAAATTAAGAAAGATTTATTATTTGATAAAAAAAGGTTAATTTATATTTAAAAGAAAGACTTTTAAAAAGAAGAATTTTCTTGAAAGATTATTTCGAATTTTTAAATAGTTTTACTTTTAGGGAATAAAAACTTATTATTTTACATTTAATCATTTATACATTTATGGAGCTTTATGATAGTTTTGAAAAAGAATTTTAAACTTTCTATTTTGATAATAATTTTACTAAAAAATATTGATAACAAAATCTAATATTTATATAATTCTTTATCTTTCTCAAATTTACTTTTATTTTTAATACCTCTTAAAAATTTTATTTTGAAGCGTTTTACGAAAGTTTTATGATTAAACACGTTTAAATCTTATAAAAATGAAAAAATAAAAAATTTAACAAAATTAGTTTTTAATTTTGTTAAAATTAATTTTTGCTTCTATTTATAATTTTTTTTTCAATTATATCCTTAAAAACTACCTCTTTATAAATATTTATTTTTGCTTTTACAGTTTCTTTATACAATATAGTAGTAAAAAAGTAATCATTTTTAAACGAATTTCTTATTTTGAAAATTGTTAGATTTTTATTTGCAAAAAGACTTTAACGGCATAAAATAGTTTTACGTTAGTATTGTTAAGAGATGATGTCAAGTGTATTTTTTAATATTTTAAATTTGACACTATTAATTATAGATTGATAAGTAATAAGAGTTTATGGATGATAATTAGTCATATCATTTTATATCAATATTTTAAATTTGCTTAAGTTTAAAGCTATATTTGTATTTAATTTTATAAATTTGCAAGGGTAAACTCAAAAAATTGAAATATCTATTTTGTAAAATTATCCAATAAAATTATAAAAAAGCTTCAGAAAAAATGTAAGAATTTAGGAAATGGAATTTTTTGGTCTTAATAAGTTAATAAAAAGTCTTTAAGATTTGTTTAATTAATTGCTTGCTTTTTTATAAATAATAAAAATAATTATTTTTTTGCGAATTAAATTTTTTCGATCATAAAAAATTTATAAATAATAAAATATAAAATTTTAATTTATAAAAATTTAACATTAAATAAAAAAATTAAGCAAGCGTAGTAGACTTAAAATTAAGAAAGATTTATTATTTGATAAAAAAAGGTTAATTTATATTTAAAAGAAAGACTTTTAAAAAGAAGAATTTTCTTGAAAGATTATTTCGAATTTTTAAATAGTTTTACTTTTAGGGAATAAAAACTTATTATTTTACATTTAATCATTTATACATTTATGGAGCTTTATGATAGTTTTGAAAAAGAATTTTAAACTTTCTATTTTGATAATAATTTTACTAAAAAATATTGATAACAAAATCTAATATTTATATAATTCTTTATCTTTCTCAAATTTACTTTTATTTTTAATACCTCTTAAAAATTTTATTTTGAAGCGTTTTACGAAAGTTTTATGATTAAACACGTTTAAATCTTATAAAAATGAAAAAATAAAAAATTTAACAAAATTAGTTTTTAATTTTGTTAAAATTAATTTTTGCTTCTATTTATAATTTTTTTTTCAATTATATCCTTAAAAACTACCTCTTTATAAATATTTATTTTTGCTTTTACAGTTTCTTTATACAATATAGTAGTAAAAAAGTAATCATTTTTAAACGAATTTCTTATTTTGAAAATTGTTAGATTTTTATTTGCAAAAAGACTTTAACGGCATAAAATAGTTTTACGTTAGTATTGTTAAGAGATGATGTCAAGTGTATTTTTTAATATTTTAAATTTGACACTATTAATTATAGATTGATAAGTAATAAGAGTTTATGGATGATAATTAGTCATATCATTTTATATCAATATTTTAAATTTGCTTAAGTTTAAAGCTATATTTGTATTTAATTTTATAAATTTGCAAGGGTAAACTCAAAAAATTGAAATATCTATTTTGTAAAATTATCCAATAAAATTATAAAAAAGCTTCAGAAAAAATGTAAGAATTTAGGAAATGGAATTTTTTGGTCTTAATAAGTTAATAAAAAGTCTTTAAGATTTGTTTAATTAATTGCTTGCTTTTTTATAAATAATAAAAATAATTATTTTTTTGCGAATTAAATTTTTTCGATCATAAAAAATTTATAAATAATAAAATATAAAATTTTAATTTATAAAAATTTAACATTAAATAAAAAAATTAAGCAAGCGTAGTAGACTTAAAATTAAGAAAGATTTATTATTTGATAAAAAAAGGTTAATTTATATTTAAAAGAAAGACTTTTAAAAAGAAGAATTTTCTTGAAAGATTATTTCGAATTTTTAAATAGTTTTACTTTTAGGGAATAAAAACTTATTATTTTACATTTAATCATTTATACATTTATGGAGCTTTATGATAGTTTTGAAAAAGAATTTTAAACTTTCTATTTTGATAATAATTTTACTAAAAAATATTGATAACAAAATCTAATATTTATATAATTCTTTATCTTTCTCAAATTTACTTTTATTTTTAATACCTCTTAAAAATTTTATTTTGAAGCGTTTTACGAAAGTTTTATGATTAAACACGTTTAAATCTTATAAAAATGAAAAAATAAAAAATTTAACAAAATTAGTTTTTAATTTTGTTAAAATTAATTTTTGCTTCTATTTATAATTTTTTTTTCAATTATATCCTTAAAAACTACCTCTTTATAAATATTTATTTTTGCTTTTACAGTTTCTTTATACAATATAGTAGTAAAAAAGTAATCATTTTTAAACGAATTTCTTATTTTGAAAATTGTTAGATTTTTATTTGCAAAAAGACTTTAACGGCATAAAATAGTTTTACGTTAGTATTGTTAAGAGATGATGTCAAGTGTATTTTTTAATATTTTAAATTTGACACTATTAATTATAGATTGATAAGTAATAAGAGTTTATGGATGATAATTAGTCATATCATTTTATATCAATATTTTAAATTTGCTTAAGTTTAAAGCTATATTTGTATTTAATTTTATAAATTTGCAAGGGTAAACTCAAAAAATTGAAATATCTATTTTGTAAAATTATCCAATAAAATTATAAAAAAGCTTCAGAAAAAATGTAAGAATTTAGGAAATGGAATTTTTTGGTCTTAATAAGTTAATAAAAAGTCTTTAAGATTTGTTTAATTAATTGCTTGCTTTTTTATAAATAATAAAAATAATTATTTTTTTGCGAATTAAATTTTTTCGATCATAAAAAATTTATAAATAATAAAATATAAAATTTTAATTTATAAAAATTTAACATTAAATAAAAAAATTAAGCAAGCGTAGTAGACTTAAAATTAAGAAAGATTTATTATTTGATAAAAAAAGGTTAATTTATATTTAAAAGAAAGACTTTTAAAAAGAAGAATTTTCTTGAAAGATTATTTCGAATTTTTAAATAGTTTTACTTTTAGGGAATAAAAACTTATTATTTTACATTTAATCATTTATACATTTATGGAGCTTTATGATAGTTTTGAAAAAGAATTTTAAACTTTCTATTTTGATAATAATTTTACTAAAAAATATTGATAACAAAATCTAATATTTATATAATTCTTTATCTTTCTCAAATTTACTTTTATTTTTAATACCTCTTAAAAATTTTATTTTGAAGCGTTTTACGAAAGTTTTATGATTAAACACGTTTAAATCTTATAAAAATGAAAAAATAAAAAATTTAACAAAATTAGTTTTTAATTTTGTTAAAATTAATTTTTGCTTCTATTTATAATTTTTTTTTCAATTATATCCTTAAAAACTACCTCTTTATAAATATTTATTTTTGCTTTTACAGTTTCTTTATACAATATAGTAGTAAAAAAGTAATCATTTTTAAACGAATTTCTTATTTTGAAAATTGTTAGATTTTTATTTGCAAAAAGACTTTAACGGCATAAAATAGTTTTACGTTAGTATTGTTAAGAGATGATGTCAAGTGTATTTTTTAATATTTTAAATTTGACACTATTAATTATAGATTGATAAGTAATAAGAGTTTATGGATGATAATTAGTCATATCATTTTATATCAATATTTTAAATTTGCTTAAGTTTAAAGCTATATTTGTATTTAATTTTATAAATTTGCAAGGGTAAACTCAAAAAATTGAAATATCTATTTTGTAAAATTATCCAATAAAATTATAAAAAAGCTTCAGAAAAAATGTAAGAATTTAGGAAATGGAATTTTTTGGTCTTAATAAGTTAATAAAAAGTCTTTAAGATTTGTTTAATTAATTGCTTGCTTTTTTATAAATAATAAAAATAATTATTTTTTTGCGAATTAAATTTTTTCGATCATAAAAAATTTATAAATAATAAAATATAAAATTTTAATTTATAAAAATTTAACATTAAATAAAAAAATTAAGCAAGCGTAGTAGACTTAAAATTAAGAAAGATTTATTATTTGATAAAAAAAGGTTAATTTATATTTAAAAGAAAGACTTTTAAAAAGAAGAATTTTCTTGAAAGATTATTTCGAATTTTTAAATAGTTTTACTTTTAGGGAATAAAAACTTATTATTTTACATTTAACTTTATCTTAATTTTTTTTTCGAGTCGATTCGAAATAATTATTTCGAATCGACTTGCAAAAGATACATTAATAATTAATTTTTATTAGATTATTTGTTTTTGTTTTCCTTAAAAATTCAAAAATTTGAAAAATTAAAAAAAGCTTTACATAGGCTTTCTTTTAATAAAATTTTTCATGATTTTTATTTAATGAATAACCTATCAAGCTTTCCTTTTTTTATTTATGAATTTTACGATATTATTAATTTCGATTCAAACTGAAATACTTCATAAGGGCTTCATGCTTTGTTATGAAAAGAGAGAAAAAATAAATGCTATAATCAATTACACCTTAAGTAACTAGAAAAACATAACATCAGAACTGTAGAGATTGCTTACATCTTCTTTTATTTTATTTTTTTTTGAGTAATTTCTTTTTAGTTACTAGGATGATGCTAGTTTTGCCTGCCTTTTTGGAGGAATGAATACCAGGAGAGTATTGCTATTATCCTTTCTTGTCTTCTTCTCTTCTTTTGTTAGCCAAAATCCTTTAGAAAGTCTCCATTTTATTTTTAAATAGAAAATGATTGAGATTTGAACTATAAGAATAAATAAAGAAAATGAAGATTCAAGCAAGTTTGATATGACTACTATTTTTTAACAATAAACTAATATGTGGTAAACCGAAAAAAGGTAACACCACATTAATAAATGATAATATGTTATATTATGTTTATTTTAAAGTAAATAAAATCTGTAAAATTATATGATAAATTTGTATATTAAATATAATTTTTATAAAATATAAGCATTCGTATAATAATTTAATTTTAACTAGTATAATTTTAAGAAAATTTATCACTAAATATTTATTATTTTAAAGCAAGAAATTTATGTATTAAGAAAATTTTTTTTAGCTTTTGCCTCCTTTTTATAAATAATTTTAATTTTGTGTTTTTTTATGATTTTAATAATAATAAATAAATAAATTCGATAATAGAGAGCGTAGCATTTCATTGGTACTCAGCTCTTTCCATATTTCAATATATGTCCGTTTAAAATAAAAACTAAACAAATTATTATTAAATAAAAAAATTAGAATAGTAAAATATATTTAATATTATAGCTAAATGATAAAAAATTTAAACAAACTAATAATTATTAAATTTTTATAGTTAGTCACATTTGAAATCTTATAATATTTACACCCAGAACTGTTGAAAATCTATGTTTATTAGATTAAGAAAAATTATAAAAGTAGAAATATAAAAGACATTTTTATATTAAAATAGAATTTTTTAATTATTCAATTATTTATGAATTTGCTGAATCAAGGACTTATTTTTTTCCATTTTCCATTATCTAAATCATATACTTATAAATTTGCATCATAATCATATTGATAAACCATATTTTAAATGATTTATGGCTACGTAAATACACGAGTACTTCCAGAAAATTGTTCTCCATGTATTGTAAAGTTTTTATCATATACAAATGTATTCATGTCATCGTTTCAATTTTTTCAAACCAAACTTTATTTAAAAAAATTTAAATAAATAGCATTTGCACGAATTTTTACAGGCAGTTATATATTTTCTAAAACATTTCACTCTTATCTTCTTACATCATAAATCTAAACTTTATCTGTCATATTTTTGTCGTATCCCCCAAAAACTTAAATTATTTAGTTTTAATGGCATCCTCCAAATGCATCAACACCTATTGGAATATCATTTAATTTTATAAAATTCTCTTTCTAGAAATCAAATACTTCACATTCTTTAATGCTTTTATTATTTTAACATCCTGATATTATAAAGCTTTAATTTTTTATTTGAATTGTTCTATGATATTATCGGCAATTTATCATTTGAAAATTTTTTATGCTTTCAATCTCATATATAATATAATTTTTATTTCCTTCGTTTCCTCCAGATATTATTAGCTTCTTATCGTTTATTTATTCAATTTAAGTTGCATTATTATAAGTTTAAGGAATGTTTACTTATTAATTACTAAATTTATTAGCCATTACTTAATAATCTTTTTTAATTTAAGAACTATTACAGATAGTTTGAATTATTTTGAATTATTTTCTTTAGCCTTCGTTTATATCTTATATGAAATCTTATTAATGTCTTATTTATACTTTCATTATATTTTATAAAAAGTTTGTTACATTTTATTTTAACTCTTTTTCTATTTTTATTTTTATGTTTCTTCCTTCTATTTCTTCTATTTACTTCTATAATCCTTCTATTTTACCTATAAAATCTAACAATTCTGTTATATTTTCCCTGTTTTAAGGTCTTACTCTCTTCAGTAATTCTTGTATGTTTTCTATTTTTTCTATTTATTCTTTGTATCAGTTTAAATGTATTTTTCTTTCACTTTCTATTTTTTCAATTCTAATCAATTTCATATTATTAATCTACTCTATTAAACTGGTAGTAATTTCATTTATTATATTTATTTTTAATTGAACTTCTTATTTTAGTTTTTCTTATTATTCTTTTAAAGTTTCTAATTATTTTCCATTTAGTTTAATGAGTTATTCAAACAACAAATCAGCATTTTTTATTTCATTTTATTTAAGACTTTCTATTTTTTCACTTATTTCTATAATTTTATGTCCTTAATGCTTTTCTAGAAATGCACAAGCTGGACAAAGAGTTTCTTTATCGTTTTAACAAAACAATACTCTTTCATAAGATTTATGTTTTTCACATTTATTAAGCTCAAGTTGTTCTTTATGAATCGGTAGAGATTCATAAGCTATTTCAAGTTAAGACGCTTTTTATTCAGTTTTAACTTAACATCAAGGGCATAAAATACTTTATGAAGTCATATAAAGTTATTTTGCACATTACTAACAAATGATATGTTTACACCTCAATCTTAAAGGCTTCTTTATTGTGAAATCAAGTAAATTTCCACATTTATTACATTCGTTCCTTCCTTACATTTTTATTTTTTAAACTTAAATATATAAATTTTATTTTCACTTTTACTTAAAATAATTTTTTAGAAATTAAAAATTAAATTATTAAAAAACATAAAATTAACTTCTTTTTCATTGAATAAATTCCATAAAATGGCTTTTATATTGAAAAGTTTATATCTTAACTTATAATTTTCAGCAAAAGCTAAAATTAAGATATTTAAAATGTATATTTTAAATTTATCTATTCATTTATTTATTTCATTTTCTATTAACTTAATAAACAAATTAGTAAATTCATATATTTAGACAGATAAACCCATTTTATTATTATTTTAATAAAATTAAATAACAAATAAAAAATCAAGAATGTGGGAGATAATATAAGATATTAATACTTTTAAATATTAAAGCAGTAAATATAAATTAAAGCTATAAAGATTAATATTATTATTTCTTTTAAATAAAACTACTTTAAATTAACATTAATTGCCTTTAAAAAATATAAAATACTTAATATTTTTATTTATCTAAATTTGAAAATACCTGCTTTTCTATAATTTAGAAATATTTCTTTTAATTAAAAAAAATCTACAAAATTTAAATTTTATTAATAAACACTACAAAACTTTTTAATCTTAATAGAATGCTTAAAATTATCACAAAAATAACTCAAAGAAGATTAAAATTAAATGTTTTAATTATATTTTTTCATAGTAAAAAGTTTAATTAATTGCACTATTTTATTAAGAATTAAATAACCAAAATATATTCTTTATAATAACTTTTTCTTAACTTTTTGCAAATTAAATTTATAAATATTTATTGATTAATTATAATTTTCAATTGGATATCTACTTATTAAAATAAACTTATTAATCTAGAAAATAAATTGTCTTATATGTGCTCAAAAATAAGTTTTAAAAGACTTTGGGCTTTGAAATCTCCTTTAATTATCTATTCATTTTGATAAATTGTTTTATCATTAAATAGCAAAAAAATAAGTATATTAAATTCAATAAAAGTTAATATGTTTTTACCATATTTCAGAAAATAAAAAAAATTTTGCAATTTCAATCTCAATAATTGGGATAAAGTTTCCTATAATTATTTTTTTCTTCATCTGCTATCTGTACGAATTTTTTCAATAAAACTTCCATCTGTTCGTCGTTTTAATCTAAAAATTAAATTCTTCTACAAAGCAACTTTAGTTAAAGCATTTAAATCTTAATCAATTTATTAAAATTGTCTTTGAGGAAGAGTTTAGAATGGAATAATTTTGGTTGTAAGTTAAAAGTTTAAGTAATCAAAAATTCTGAATTTTTTAAATTCTTCTACTAGATCTAAAAGAGATTCACATTAATAAATATGTAAATAGACAGTTTATTCTATAAATGCAAATTTCAAAATTTTTATATTAAATAAAACAAGATTATAGAGCATGTAGATCTTTAATAAAATTTTTTAAAGTTAAAAAATCTTTGTTGAAGTCTTCCACAGTACAAGTATTCTTTTGTGTGTCTTTTCTTCTATAAGGCTGTAATCGGAATGTTACCTAAAGAGATCTTATTAAATGCATCTTTCTCCATTAACGCTTCTTGATGCCTCTTTAGTCTTATCTTCATTGACACCTTCCATTATTCTTTTTTTGATCTTCACCCATAATATACTTCCTGATACCAGAGTTTAAATCAATCTCAGTTGGAGGATTGCTCCTCCCTATTTAGAATAATCTATTAATAATGTCTTTATTTCAAATCACACTACAAATCTTAATTAAAGGTCCTTAATTTGTAAATGGATACTATTTCTCAAATCTTTGTCTTTTAAGAATGTATAAGTATAAATTGGAAATTTCTGCTAATCAATATTATTGGCTAAATATTTAAAATAAATGCGTGTAGTAGGTATTTCATTCATCCTTCCTATTTTATCTTAACAAAATTTCTATTTTATTTTATTCCAAGCTTTGCTTAGATTTTATCACTGTTACAAGAATCTTAAGGAACTATTTGAAAATTCGAGTAAATTATCTTAAATTCTTAAATATTTAAGATTACCACTCATAATTTTGTTTAAAAAGAAATGATTTATCAACATTAGGATAAATTTAAGATTCAGTGTAAAGTTTTATGTAGAAACTGAAATACCTCATTGTTTTGTAATATACTTAGGGTAACCAATTCGAGTAAATAGAGCAAAATTCATTAAAAGTAGAATTTGTATTTTGTAAAGCACATCTTACTATTTTTCTTTAGCTAGTAATTATATCATGTTTTTTCATACTCTGAAGAATAGCCCAATTTATTATTTCTGACTCATACTCTACTTCGGCAGTATAAATATTCGAAAAAAAATTTAAAGTGCTAAGTAGTTATAATTTGATATTTAGATAGACCATTCACATATTTTTTTGTAATTAATTGAAACTTCTTAACAATGAGTCTTATAGTTTTCATTAAAAACATATCAAAAATAGGTTATTTTTCTTAATGTTTAAATTAATTAATTATTTAATTTTATATTTAAGTCTATATTTTCATGTTTTTAGCTCTTATTTCTTAAGTAGTTACATTTTTAAAATTAATACTAAATTTAACTGAACTAAATACTTCACGTGTGGCCTAAATTAATTCATATTATATTCATCAGACAATAGTAATAATTCTCCCTTCCATACTTTCGAAATAAATGAAAGTCAACAAATTAAAAAAAAAATTTAGTTAATTAATTTCAACTAAAAAAGTTTTTGGACCGGAAAATCCTTTCCGATTACACAACCCGACGCTCTCTTTTTATGGAATAACGGGGATATCCTGTTGTGCTCCAGGCACAGCTGCTAGGGAGCTCCATCGCTATGAGCAGCCAGGCTTCAAGCCCCTACCAAGAGCGGATAATCTCAAAGACAGCGTTCCCTTCAGAAAATGACTCTGACCAGGGACTTTCTCAGCGACAGGAAAGGAACTTGTTCCTAGCCATAAAACCAGAAAGTGTTGTCACGAAGGTCATTCTCAGCTCCCACCATCTTTTCAATTATAAAAATAAATTTTAAATAAATTTCCATATATCTGATTACAATTTCTTAGAAAACAATGACATGAAGTAGACCATGTGATTTCCTTGCAAAAATCCATTGCTATAATTCAAATTTCTTAATAATGCTATGTATTAAAGAAAATCTTACATATTGATTAGAATAAAATGATTCGATACGATTTATTAGAGTGATTGAGAAATTAACTCTATGAAAGGTCCAAATTACAAATTCCTGTTAAATTATCTAACTTATTTTCTACATATATAAGAATAGTAAGAAGGTATTTTTCTGTTCCTCTTTTTTCCTCTTTATTATCAATGTTTGTATGCTTATCCAATTCATTGTCTTTTCAATTTTTTACAAATTAAGAAAAACTTTCAGAATTCATATCAATATTGTTTCTTTTTTTCTTGTTTAGGAGTTTTCTTGCTTATTAAAACATTTTATAAGATGATTAGTTCATTATTTTTCTACCTTCTTTGACTTATTTCACCTTGCATTTTAATAATTATGCTTATATCTTTCAAATTTTCTGTTTAATTTACTCAATATTTAATTTAAAATAAACTAATTAAAATCTAACTAAACATAGTAAAAATATTAAACGGTTAAAGAAGGAAATTATTTCATAAAAAGGTTTATACTTAAGTATTCATCTTAAAAGCATAATATATTTAGGAATAAAATTTGCTAATTTAGTTTAGAAATAATTAAGATAAAAGTAAATAAAAAGATAAATAATTAACGAAAATAGTTACAATTACAAGTAGGTTTATAAATTAAAGGATTTAAATTATTAATTTTAGAAATAAAATATAATAAAATAAAATATTATATTAATATTCTTAATATTATTTAAAAAATTTTGCATAGAAAATAGATATATTTCTTGTGCTAAATAGAAATAATGTTATAGATACTGGAATCTTTAATAAATAGTAAGATAAGTTATTCTATTTAATTTTTAGGATGTTTATAATTTAAAATATGGATAATTAAAAAGATGGTGGAATCTGAGATTGACCTTCTGGAACAAATTTTCTGGTTTTATGATTAGGAACAAGTTCCTTTCCTGTAGCTAAGAAAATCCCTGGTCGGAGTCATTTTCTGAAGGGAACACTGTCTTCGAGATTATCCGCTTTTGGTAGAGACTTGAAATCTGGCTTTTCATAGCGATAGAGCTTATGGGAGCTGTGTCTGAAATAAAACAGGATATACCCATTATTCATAAAATAGAGTGTCGGGTAAGTATAAACTGGAAAGGAGTTTACGGTCTTCAAAAATATTTTAGTTAAATTAATTAAATAATAATTAAAAAAATGATAAAAATCTAAATTAATTAGCGAGATATCATCCTTAATTGGTTTGTCACGAATTAATTTTAAAATAATTTTTAGTGTTCTCTTAATTTAAGAGTTTTTTCTTTTTTTTGTATCTTTCTAAAGTTGTTCTTAATTCAATCTTGATTCATTCTTGAAACAATTTACTTTTTTAAATGGGAAGTCTTTGTAAACATAATTCTTGATTTTTTCAAATAAAAATTTTTCTAAAATTAGATATCAGCTACAGAAAATTGAAAATCCCCTTTATGATAATATATCTTCCTCTTTATCTTCTGCTTTATTATAAGACATGAGAAGGCAGAAGATTTAAAGCCGACACAAAGAGGGGATAACAATTAGTCGAGCTTTTATGCTAATGAAGAATCTAAAAAAAGTCAAGTTTATCCTCTTAAAGCCCGTACACCTTTATCCACGTTGGCTAACTTAAAAATCAAACTGACGATAGCTATCAACCATATTTTTTTATAATATTTAAATTGAGATAACTGTCTTTGGGAGGTGTTATCAAGAACTTAGATAATACAAGAGAAGACTATTTTTAAATATTTATGAAGGAAGTTGTAGATTAATAAAAATTTTAATTTATATATTCTTAGAAATCGAACATATTTTTTTCAAAATAATTATGTATGCAAAATTTAGACTAAGAAAGATTTTAGAATTACTTTAAAAAAATTTTAAACATAAAATTGTCAACGTATCTCGTAGTTCTTATTATTTTAAATTTTTCCCTTGCTAACCATATCTTGCCGTCAAAATATTATTTAGAAGTTAGATTTTATTCTTTTATACAATCAAATTTATTTTCACTTTACTACTAAAATCTCATTAAAACATTTTAGGCTAATTTACTTTGATATTTCATAATCAATGTTAATTTAAAACAAAAATTGGTTACTGATGAAGGTAAATTTTTTTTAACTTAACACGATCTTTTCTTAATTTTTAAAATTCATAAAAAAAGATTAAAGAAATAAAATTATAGAGAAAAAGTATAGAATAAGATCAATCATTATAATTTTAAAATACAGCATGTCTAAAAGGAACTACTATATTTTTTATAATTATTCTATGTTTAATCTTTTAAAATCTTCTAGATTATTTTCAAAAGAATTAATATATAAATTTTTCAAAAATTATATAAAAATTAATTTTAAGTTGAATTATTTGCTGATGTTTTACATTAATCAAAATTCTAATTTTTCCCATTTCCCATTGTTTAAATTATATTTAAATAAATTCGTACTTCCGTCAAATTAGAATACCAAATTTTTTTTCTCTTAAGGTTAAGTAAAAACACGAACGCTTCCAGGAAACATTTCTCCATGTCTTGTAAATTTTCTATCATATGTAAAAGTATCCATATTATTACCATTATTATATCAAATTAAACTTTATCTTTGCTGATTTAAATAAATTGCACTCATTTGAGTCTTTATCGGAAGTTATTAACCAATAACATTTCATTCTTATTTTGTCACATCAAAAATCTAAACTTTATTTGTGTAATTACCTTCATTATTCCCTCCAAAGACTTCTATTACGGAATTTTAAAAACACCCTCCGAAAGCTTAAACTCCAATTAGTATATCATTTATCTTTATGAATTTCTCAGTTTAAAAATCATATACTTCGCATTCCCTTACATTTTTATTTTTTTAGTAACCTGATATTATATAATTTCTATTATCTATCTAGATTGTTCTATGATAATTTCTACATTTCATCATTTAAAATTTTTTTATATTTCCATTGTCGTATATAGTAAAATCTTTATTTCCATCATTTCCTCCAGATATTATTAATTTCTAATCATTTATTTATTCAATTTAAGTACAATTACTATAAGTTTAAGGAATATTTATTTCTTCATTATTAAATTTATTACTTAATATTTCATAACTTCTTTTTGTTTTAGAATGTTGACAGATTGTAATTATTGTTTTTAATTCTTATTTTTAACTTTCATTTTAAATATAAATAGATTATTATTCATGTCTTATTTATACTTACATAATATTTTATATAGAACTAATTATATTTTAAATTTATCTTTCTTCTATTTATACTTTTACATTTCTTCCTTCTATTTCTTTTACTTATTTCTATAATCCTTCTATTTTACCTATAAAATCTAATAGTTCTGTTATATTTTCTCTGTTCTATGGTCTTACTCTTTTTAACAGTTCTTATATATTTTATACTTTTTCTATTTATTATTTATATCATTTTTAATTAATTTTACTTTCACTTTCTATTTTTTCAATTCTAATCAATTTCATATTATTAATCTACTCTATTAAATTGGTAGTAATTTCATTTATTATATTTATTTTTAATTGAACTTCTTATTTTAGTTTTTCTTATTATTCTTTTAAAGTTTCTAATTATTTTCCATTTAGTTTAATAAGTTACTCAAACAACAAATCAGCATTTTTTATTTCATTTTATTTAAGATTTTCTAGTTTTTCACTTATTTCAATAATTTTATGTCCTTGATGCTTTTCTAGAAATGCACAAGCTGGACAAAGAGTTTCTTTATCGTTTTAACAAAACAATACTCTTTCATAAAATTTATGCTTTTCACATTTATTAAGCTCAAGTTGTTCTTAATGGATTGGTAGAGATTCATAAGCTATTTCAAGTTAAGACGCTTTTTATTCAGTTTTAACTTAACATCAAGGACATTAAATACTTTATGAAACCTTATAAAGTTATTTTGCACATTACTAACAAATGATATGTTTACACCTCAATCTTAAAGGCTTCTTTATTGTGAAATCAAAAAAATTTCCACATTTATTACATTCATTCCTTCCTTACATTTTCGCAAAGTTTAATCAGATTAAATTTAAATTAATTTTTAATTTAAATATTCTACAAAATATTATACTAAAACAATTAGGTATAATAATTTTAATAATTTTATAAAAGAAATTTTAATTGCTTCATTTTATTAGTTAGAGATATAAATAAAAAATAGATTTTTAATTATAATGTTTAAATATATTAAAAAGTTTAAATATCTAAATTAATACTATATTTTTCAATTATTTTAATCTTTCATATTTGTCTTACTAAACAAGGGTTAATTTTTGGATATTTTATCCTTAAAAACTTTAAATATATAAATTACATTATTCATATTTTCAATGGAAAATGAAAATTTTAACTTCATTCACTAAAATTAGAGTTTCAGTAAAAATTATTATAGTTTAGAAATGATAAAAAACCATTCTCGAAATATCATATCTTAAGGAAATTATCTTTCATTTTTACGAAAAATGAAAGATAATTTAATAATTTTATTTTAAAACTTATTTATAATTATTACTTTTTTATTATATCAAATGGATAGAAATTTTATTAAAAGATTAGATATTTAGATATTTAGATTTTTAATTTTTATTTGATATTAAATTTATTTAAAATACTATATAAAATATTATTATATTTTTATGGATCGCTGTTTAAGTTTTAATTTGTTTATTTTGATTAAAAGATATAAATGCTAAAATGTATGGAAAATACAAATATAAAAATAATTTAATAAATAAATTTGATTATAGAGCGCATAGCACTCTCGTTGGTGCGCAGCTCTTTAAAAAATATTTCATACTGACAAGAATGTTTGCTACTGATAGACCTTGTTCAATACTGGTATAATTATTCAGTACTCATAAAAATGTTCAATACTGATATAATTTAAGAATACTCGTAATCTTTAATACTTGTTTGAGGTTCAAGGACATGGCAGGTTTGCGTCTCATTGCATCACCAAAGCAGATGATGACATGTGTCAATTATGGGTACTTAAATTCCTCACCTCTGATGAAGCTCGCAAAAATAATTTCCTTTTGTTTCAGAATAAAAGCCAGTGCCGAAGTCAAATTATCAGATGTCTCGAGGCCAAGCCAAATCAGAGGAAGACATAAAGTCGATTATGGGTACTTAGCTTCCCTAACCTCTGATGAAACCGTCCCTTATTGTTCACCTTCGAACAACTATGGTGATTTAATATATAATTAAATCTTTTTATTATATTATTTTTTAAAACCGCCATAGTTGTTCGAAGGTGAACAACAAGGTCATCTTCATCAGAGGTGAGGAATTTAAGTACCCATAATTGACACATGTCATCATCTGCTTTGGTGATGCAATGAGACGCAAACCTGCCATGTCCTTGAACCTCAAACAAGTATTAAAGATTACGAGTATTCTTAAATTATATCAGTATTGAACATTTTTATGAGTACTGAATAATTATACCAGTATTGAACAAGGTCTATCAGTAGCAAACATTCTTGTCAGTATGAAATATTTTTTAAAGAGCTGCGCACCAACGAGAGTGCTATGCGCTCTATAATCAAATTTATTTATTTATTTATAACTTATATTTTAAGTTTATAGATTTTCAATTTATGAGGAAAAATAATTATATTTAAAAAAATAAATTAAAGTAACTTCACCATTTCTAGGTTAACTATGAGTAAATAGGATGCATCTTGAAAAATGGAGTACTGGAGGTTGCATCTCTTAGGATTACCAAGGCAGTTCTCACATATCATCTCAAGTCAAATTCCAAGGCAAATAATCGTCAAAACCAAAGGCCACTCCATTCCAGGAAGAAGAAATAATCGATTATAGATACATAGTTTCCCCAACCTCTAATGAATATATCCTTTTCTTCACCCTAGATTCATGGCTAAAGTTTCTGAATAGGATCCACACATTAAAGCTTGGAAACTTTCTTATTAATATTTTTTTAAATTTGTAATAAATGATTAAATTTAGTTTTTATTAATAAATTTAATAAAAACTAAATAATATTGAAAAATAGATATTCTTTAATCATTTTATATTTAATATAGGATTATATTCTTTTAAGCAATAAAAACTTAAAATGAAAAGTTTATATTTTTTTAATATTATATTTATAAATGGAAAGCTTCTTCTAAAAGACATTACAGACAAAAGATAACTATCTCTTAAACATCATTCAACTGTTAATTCTCTAATAACTTCAAAATATGTTAATTAAAAATGTTAAGCTTTAAAGCAAAACAAAAGCTTGAAGGAAAGATCTAGCACTTATTTACAAAGCCGTAGCAAAAAAGAAAAGCCACAAGCAGCTAATTTCAGAATATAGCAAATAGAAATCAAATTCAATCAATTAGTTGAGTTGACTGAAAATTTATTTCTAAAAATAAATCAGTAAACAATCCTATGGATGTGGAATCTAATACTAAACCAGAAAAATTCCTCTATTAAAAAGAAAAAAATAATGCTTGTATTATATTTTAAGATAATCTTAAGATTATAACAAAAACTAAAACTAAAAAGTTCAAGATATGGTAGTCATTAAGTAATCTATATTGTACTGCAGAAGGAATATTATATAGAAAAAAGATTTATAAGGGGAGTGAAAATCTTGATGGTGTTGCATTTACGCAATAAAGAAAAAACTAGCAAATTATTGGAAAATAATTATAATTGAAAAGATGGTGGGAACTGAGAATGACCTTCGTGACTAAGCTTTCTGGTTTTATGGCTAGGAACAAGTTCATTTCCTGTCGATGAGAAAGTTCCTGGTCAGAGTCATTTTCTGAAGGGAACGCCTTCTTTGAGATTATCCGCTCTTGGTAGGGACTTGAAGTCCGGCTGCTCATAGCGATGAAGATCCCTAGCAGCTGTGCCTCGAGCACAACAGGATATCCCCATTATTCCATAAAAAGAGAGCGTCGGGTCGTGCAATCGGAAAGGAGTTTCCGGTTCTAAAACTTTTTTAGTTGAAATTAATTAATTGGAAAAGAATTCGATTTATATAAGATAATTAATAATTAAAAAAGATTTAATCAATATATCTAGAAATGTACTTAAGTAAGATGATCTAGACAAATTTGGAAATGGAAATTTAACATAAAAAATAAAAATTTAAGCAGTGTTTAATTAGTGAAGGTAGAATCACTTTAATTCATAATATTATTTTATTGTTATAGTGAAGATAAATTTTTAAACTAAACGCAATCTTTTCTTAATTTCTAAAATTCATAATAAGTTTAAGAAAATAAAGTTATAGAGAGCAAGAAAAGAATAAGATCAATCATTGTAATTTTAAAATACAGCATGTCTAAAAGAAACTACTATATTTTTTATAATTATTCTTGATTAATCTTTTAAAATCTTGATTATTTTAAAAAAATTAATATATAAATTTTTCAAAAATTAAATAAAAATTATTTTAATTTAAATTATTTGCGTATGTTTTACATGAGTCAAGATTCTAATTTTTCCCATTTCCCATTGCTTAAATTATATTTAAATAAATTCGAACCACAATCAAATTAATATACTAAATTACTTTGCTCTTAAGGTTAAGTAAAAACACGAGTGCTTCCAGGAAACATTTCTCCATGTCTTGTAAATTTATTATCATATGTAAAAGTATCCATATTATTACCATTATTATTTCAAATTAAACTTTATCTTTGCTGATTTAAATAAATTGCACTCATACGAGTCTTTACCGGAAGTTATTAGTTTTCAATAACTTTTCATTCTTATTTTGTTACATCAAAAATCTAAACTTTATCTATGTATTTACCATCATTATTTCCTCCAAAAACTTCTATTACTGAATTTTAAAAGCATCCTCCGAAAGCTTAAATTCCAATTGGTATATCATTTATCTTTATGAATTTCTCAGTTTAAAAATCATATACTTCACATTCTTTAATACTTTTTCTATTTTATCATCCTGATATTATATAATTTCTATTATTTATCTAGATTGTTCTATGAAAACTTCTACAATTTATCATTTAATAATTTTTTATATTTCCATTGTCGTATATAGTAAAATCCTTATTTCCATCAATTCCTCCAGATATTATTAACTTCCAATCATTTATTTATTCTACTTAAGTATAATTGCTATAAGTTTAAGGAATATTTATTTCTTCACTACTAAATTTATTACTTACTATTTCATAACTTCTTTTTGTTTTAGAATTTTAACAGATTGTAATTATTATTTTTAGTTCTTATTTTTAACTTTCATTTTAAATATAAATAGATTCTTATTCATGTTTTATTTATACTAACATAATATTTTATATTGAATTAATTATATTTTAAATTTATCCTTCTTCTATTTATACTTTTACGTTTCTTCCTTCTATTTCTTTTACTTACTTTTATAATCCTTCTATTTTACCTATAAAATCTAATAGTTCTGTTATATTTTCCCTATTTTAAGGTCTTACTTTCTTCAATAATTCTTATATATTTTCTATATTTTCTATTTATTCTTTATATCAATTTAAGTGAGTTTTAATTTCACTTTCTATTTTCTCAATTCTATTTTTCTATATACTATTAATCTCTTCTATTATTTTATTTGTAGCTTCATTTATTATATTTATTTTTAATTGAACTTCTTATTTTAGTTTTTCTTATTATTATCTTAAAGTTTCTATTTATTTTCCATTTAGTTTAATGAGTTATTCAAATAAATTGTCAGCCTATTTAATTTCATTTTATTTAAGACTTTCTAGTTTTTCACTAATTTCAATAATCTTATGCCCTTAGTGTTTTTCTAGAAAGGCACAAGAAGGACAAAGAGTTTCTTTATCATTTTAGCAAAAGAGAGTTTTTTCATAAGATTTATGTTTTTCGCATTTATTAAGTTCGAGTTGTTCTTAATGAGATGGTAGAAATTCCTCGGCAAGTTCTAAGTTATAAGCTTTTTATTCAGTTTTGACTTAGCATCAAGGGCATTAAATACTTTATGAAGCCTTATAAAGTTATTTTGCACATTACAAGCAAATAATATGTTTGCAATCTAATCTTAAAGGTTTTTTTATTTTTAAATCAAAAAGATTTCCACATTTATTACATTCATTCCTTCCTTACATTTTTTTAAAGTATAATTAGAATAAATTTAAATTAATTTTAAATTTAAATATTCAACAAAATATTAAACTAAAACAATTAGGTAAAAAATTTAATAATTTATAAATAAAAATTTTGATTGCTTCATTTTATTAGTTAGAGATATAAATTAAAAATAGATTTTTAATTATAATGTTTAAATATATTAATAGGCTTAAATATCTAAATTAATACTATTTTTTTCAATAATTTTAATCTTTCATATTTGTCTTACTAAGCAAGAATAAATTTTTTGAAATTTTATCCTGAAAAGCATTAAAGATATAAATTACATTATTCATTTTTTCAATGGAGACTGAAAAAAAATAATTTCATTCACAAAAATTAGAGTTTTAGTAACAATTATTATGGTAGTATAAAAGAAAATTTTCAAAATAAAAATTGTTTAGAAATGATTAAAAAATATTCTTGAGTAATTATATATTGCAATTATCTTTCATTTTTACGAAAAACGGTAAAATAATTTAATAATTTTTTCTTTAAAATGTATATAAAAGATCTACTTTATTATTATATAAAATGAACAAAAATTGTATTAAAAGATTAGATATTAAAAATACTATATAAAATATTGTTATATTTTTTATGATTCACTTATTAAATTTTAATTTTTTTATTTTGATTAAAAGATATAAATGCTCAAATATATTGAAAATGAAAATCTATAAATAATTTAATAGAAAATCTTTTTTGTAGATTATTAATTCTTTAAATCAATGATCATTGTATCCTTAAGGATTTGGCGTATAAATTGCAATTGTTCCCAAGTGGGGAATCGAATTTAAATTAAACTAAATAGCCACTAACCTGTGATTTAACCACTTAAATAATTGAATAACAAGTTATTAGTCTCAGGTTTAGTTTAAATCAAATTTTACCCCTCTTACGTTTTTAAGTAGCGAATAAGGCCCCGCTTATTCTTTACATTAAAGGTCAATGATGCAATTATATACAAAATTATAAAAGCTATCTAAATAAGA
The DNA here is from genome assembly GCA_946699065.1 of Loxodes magnus. NCBI lineage: Eukaryota > Ciliophora > Karyorelictea > Loxodida > Loxodidae > Loxodes > Loxodes magnus. The sequence continues at coordinate 272,873 of CAMPDV010000248.1, forward strand.
ATATTGAATTTTCTTTTTAAAAGCTTTTTAAGATATTTATTTTCTATAATTTCAAATAAATATTAATTAGCTTTAAGCAAAATAATTTTTCTAATCAATTTGTTTTCTACTTATTAAATTATTTAAAAAAATGGAAAATTTCTTGCAAAAACTCTCTTCTAAACAGGATCCATTCCAATCAAATTACGATTAGCAAAACATACTCTAAGAATTCAAGATATATAATAGGAGAATTTTAAACTTTTAAGAACGTATAAGAGCTTGAAGGATAAATTTTATATCTGATATCTAACACATAAATACTAAAAAAGGAAAATTTCCATCCAGTCAATTTGAGAATTTAACAAATAGAATCTAACTTCAATTAATTAGCGGAATTAACTGAAAGCTTATTTCTAAAAAATACAACAACAAATGACCCCATAAATATGGAACAGAATCCTCGGCCAGCAAAACTCTGATAGTTAAGAATAGAAAGTAAAACTGGTATTGCAGGAAATATAGTTTAGTATATTAGGAGAGCTAATAAATCATTGATTCCTTTCACAAAAAAGCAAAAGGAATTATAGGCTAATAGCAACTTTGGATTATTTAGAGAAAATTTTGATTAAATAGAAAGAAGAATATTATTTAAATAACTTTGAAGAGTTAAGTTACCATTAGAACTCATAATTACATTTAAATTTTTCTTAAAAAATTAAATTAATTAATTTCAACTAAAAGAGTTTTTGGATCGGAAACTCCTTTCCGATTGCTGTTCCAACTTTCTCTTTTTTAAGAATACCAGGAAATCCTGTTGTGCTCCAGGCAAAGCTGCTTAGGAGCTCCATTACTATGAGCAGCCAGGCTTCAAGCCCCTAATAAGAGCGGATAATCTCAAAGACAGTGTTCCTTTCAGAAAACTGTCTCTGACCAGTGAATTTCTCAGCGACAGGAATGGAACTTGTTCCTAGCCATAAAACCAGAAAGTGTAGTCAAGAAGGCCAATATCAGCTCCCACCATCTTTTCAATTATTTTTTTAACTTTATATTACTCATCTTTTATAGTCGGATAAATTACAAAATAACTTTAATTCAACTATGGAGTTATATAGGGATTTCACATGGACCAGTATTACTCTAATGTGTTATGATATTTAATTAATTTCTTGAAAAAATATTAGACATGATTTAAATATAAAATATAGAAAAAAATTTCGCTTATTATGAGTGATGATTTAATTCTGGTATCAAAATAAAGAAAAAATATATAAGTAAAGATGATTATAGAGCGCGTAGCACCTCGTTTGCTTGCAGCTCTTTTATTATTAATATTTAATATTATAAAAAGTGTTCTCGTGCTTCTTGATTTCATTCTATTCGTCTAAAGTGTCACTTCATCTTCACCAAATGGAGAATCTTCTTATTAAAAATTATTCTTAAATCTTTAATTAAATGTTTCAGTCTTCTTGAATAAGGTCTAAATAAGAATTAGTAATTAGTCAATATCAGGCCCATCAGTCAATCTTTCATACTACTAGAGAGAACCCTCGGGCGGGTTGGGCTTGTCTCTTCTGAGCTTGTCCACCCTTTCCCGTGGTGGCATCTAGTGCGATATTACTCGCAATGCAGTATACACTGTACCAGATTGCCTATTAGTTTTTCTGACGTGGCCGACATCCATTTTATATTATATATAATATTTAATAATAAACGAAACATAAAGTGATTTTCGACTGAACACACTTATCAATAAATATCCTAAATGTGAAGCTATCTAATTTTAAAGAAAAAGAAAAATAATTAGTTATAAACCAATTTGATGATTGGAATTTAATCAATCATATAAAAATAATTAGTCACATATTTAGGAGTACTTTGTAATAAAAAAAGAACTTACAAAACATTACAAAGAAATAAAATCCAATTATTTTGTAACAATAAAAAAGCTGTTTTTAATTACTAAGATATAAAAACTTGACACTATGATATTTAAAAAATTAGTAAGAATATTTAGATTTCCCAAAACAGAATATCGAGATAAGATAGTATCCCTGAAATATGCAAAATGGAATTTCTACCATAATGAATAAAGACAATGCAAATATGAAGTTTATAGCTTAAAAAGCATTTAAAGTATATGGATAAATTTTTGGTGTGTCATATAATATATATATTAAATGATTACCTTTCAAGCTAACAATGGCACTTAAATTTTTTATAAAGTTATAAAAGATAATTTCAAATTTCTTTTATCAATTTTGTAAATTCATTCAGAAATAATTGAAAAAAGGATTCTATCACTTTGATGATGCTTACCAATTATTTACATTTTATAATATCGAACTAAACAATTAAGAAAAAAAACTAGAGCTTAAAATCTTTTAATAGATACATGGAGAATAAAATTATTATTTAATTTTACAGAGAGGCAACTTATAGATATAAAGAATGGCTACTGCAAAAATAAAACTTAATAAATCAAAATGTAAATAAAAAAAAAAAGGAGGAAAAAATCAAATCGCAGAGTTTATTCTTTGCGGCTCTTCTTTATTTTTAAATAAAGAAGCTGTAATCTAAAAAAATCAGCAAAGGTAGTGATTGACTACTTTAAAGGAACAGATTTAGACTAAATTTACTAGAGTGAGAAAAAAGTGTTTTCTTAAGTTAATTTAATTTAATAACTAAAAAGTTTCTCCGTTTTTAGGGAATTTCACCCTATCAGGAGTACAGCGCTTCAAGTTCCTCGCTGTTAATTAAAATGTTTGGGTCGATAGGAAGATTACGCGTTCCCATTCGCGGGTTTTTAAATTAGGTTTTCCGTCCTAAATTCCATTCAAGTCTTGTATTTAGCTCCATCTTCTTCTTGTACATTCTTCCATTCTTGTTGCAAAAAATCTTGTTTAATCTAATTTTTTCTATTCGCTTTGCTTATCAGAAATCCCATTGTTTCTATTGGAATTTCCGACAGTTCCGATAAAGATGTTGTTGGTTTCCTCAGCAGAAGCATCTCTTCCTAATCGGGATTAGTCTCATCCAAGGTTAAGCTTAGTGTTCGACAACCATTGGGATTGATCCAGTATTCAGCTGTTCCATTATTGATTCTTTAAGAAGTTGAATCTCCTATTCTTATTTCATAACAAGATCCTTTAGCTTAGTTGTGTTCATATCCTAGTGATTTTGGATGTTGTAGAATGTATCCATTTAGCGCTCGTAGTTGTCTATACGAGACTCGTCCATTTAGTTCTTTTCTTCTAGCTTTATCATTAGTTTTTCGTTCAAATGCTTCAATTTTTAAACCTCTTCCTGGAGGTTTAGGACCACTTTTATGAGCTGCTACATGCTCATCTAGCCAGAAGGATTTAATTAAGAAACCTCCTGGTGAAGGGCAGACTTCATCTGCTTCCTTGGCTTCTCGCTTGAAGTTGGAGTTGGAGTTTCCGAATGTTAGATTTTTTTAAATTTCTTTATATTATTCCTGGTTCCCCTAGGTTCCAGGATGTTAAGAAAAAAGTTGGGGTTAAAGTTAAGACGACTGCCGAAAATTGGTTTCTTGCTTCCTCTCTTCCTTTTTAGCTTAGGAAGAGGTGGTCATGAAGCCCTTATTGAAACCTTCCACCATTTTTTTTTGTGTTTTCTTAAGTTAAATTTAAAATTAATGAGGCAAATGTAAATTAATATATTTCCTTAAGAAAAAAGAAAATATATATTAAATAAATTTAAAGATTAACGAAAAGCCTATCGTCTAAAAGATGTAATTACTTACCTTGGATATAAATTAGGTGATAAATAAAATTAAAAATTCATTTGCAGCAAAAGTCTCTTATTTCAGAATAACTATTCATAAAGTTGCTTCATTACTTCCAAGTATTGAGTAATACCCCCATACAACTTTAAAAAATTTTGCAGGAAATTTATTATTCCTAAAGAAAGAATATGGTATGATATAAGCCTTGAGTTACTATTTCAGTACTTAAAGGAATAATAAATAAAATTACGAAAGTGTAAAGATTTATAATGAGAATTTCTTTTAAATCTCCATAACCAACTTTTAATGAGTCGTATTTTATCGATTTAAAATTGACTTCCTTTTACAAAAATGGAGACATTAAAATTTATTCATTTTTTTCAATAAATTAGACTATATTAACAAATAAAATCATATTCCGATATTTCATTTTTATTTTAAAAGTATATTTAATATAACTTGCCTTATCAGAAATATTTCAACAAATGTCTTTAATTTTTTAGATGAAAGATTTTACTGAACGCAGTACCAGAGATTTTATAAGATATATAAAATAAAAAGTGAATCAAAATTTCTTCTGGAAACTTCTCTAAAGAAATTAATTCATGCCTGCGGCGAACAGATACATAAATTAAATAGAAGACGATTAAAGTACAATTCCTTAGGTATCTTATACGAAATTAAATAAATATCTTACTTAGGAGACGATTTCCATTTCTAAGTTGAGTACGTATTCATATAATTTTTTAAATGAACTTAGTTTACGTCATATTCCAACCTAATTTATACATTCTGTTTAAATGGTTAAAATTTTAATGAATTTAATCACATAGTTAATTAATTTTTACTATTAGGAAATTCTTTAGGAATTTATTAGTTGCAAATGATCAAAGGGAAAAATTACTAAAAATTAAATTCCTAAAATTGTTAAATAAATTAAAATTTCTTACAAGGAATTACTTAAAAAGCACTTAGAGATTTTAAAATTTAAAAAGATAACTAAATAAACTCCTTAAAAAAATAAAACGGCAAATTTTTGTTTGGAGGTTATAGCAAGATGAATAAGACTAAGTGATTTTATGATAAAATTTTAGTTCTAGCAGAATATGCGTGATTATTTCCAAAAAATTATTCAATATATCACTTTATTGCTAAATATTGAAACTTATATAGTTTATATTAATTATTATGCTTATTCTTACTCATCTTATATTTATTTACTAACTATACTCTCTCTTGATGCACTTATTTTAGTTGCTGAATTTCAATAGAAAAATATATAATTTTCCTTTTAATGTTAATGTTTCTTGAATATCTAGGTAATTTTTTTCTAATTCTTAATACGCTTTCATATTTAAATTTTTTTAATTTATATGACATTCTTTTTAATTATAATTAAAAATTTTATCAGCAGTTATATTATTTCTGCCGCTTAAAATAAATTTGTAAGTTTAGTAACTCTTATTTGAAAAAATCTTGAAATCTTCCTTTCTTAGTTCTTGTGCTTCTCATTCTTGTAAATTCCTAGTTTTCTCTCCGCTTGTAGATTTCTCCTTCTTGATTGCAGAATACTTTTTCTTTTTCTTTCTTTTCATTTATACAGTATCTTCTTTTGAGTTAAATCATTTTTTGCATTGTTTGCATTTTTATTCTGTCTAGGAACAGTAGTATCATTTTCTTTTAATTATAATTTATTTTTCTATTGGTCTTATGTTTATCCAATTTTTTACTATTTCTTCTTTCTATATTCTGCTCAGGTTGTCTTTAGCTGGTAACTATAAGTTCCAGCTGATTATTTTAGTCTTAAATCTGCTGTATCTGTGATCTAGTCTGACTGTTTTACTCTTATTAGTTGTTTCATAAGGCGTCCATCTCTCTTTCCTAATTTGCCATTTTTAATTCAAGCATATCTTAAAATCCATATTAGATCTTTCGTCAGCATGATATTTTCCTTTCTAAGGTTCTTAACCTCTTCCTGGAGGTTCAGTACCACCTTTATGAGCTATTCCATGCTCACCTGTCCAAAGGGTTGAATTCTGTAACCTTCTGGTATAAGACGGATTTTGTCTGTTTCCTTTGTTTCTCCTCCGAAGTTGTCATTACAGCAGCACGAGTTATTTCTTCTGCCTCCTTATACTGATGCTGGATACTGGTTCCTACTTCTTATGAGCTGCAAAGAAATCTTTTTTGAGATCAAACATATTTCTTTTTATTTTTTGACATTTCTTTTTAATAAAAACGTTTTTGAATTTTCTTCTTGCTGAATTTTCCGAAATTTTCATTTCAATCATTTTTTTATTAAAATTCTGGATTTTTTACTCACTTATTTCTAATAAAAATTATAATTTCGCCCAAATTTATTGCATATTGGACAGTATATTATATAAAATGAGATATTTTAACTCTTCAGTCTAAATATTATACTTTATTCGGAATCTAATTAATTTATTTCTATTTTAAATTTCCATAAACTATAATTTTTAAGATAAAAACCAGTTAAACTCAAGTTCCTATTGAATTTGTTTGAATTATATTTCGTTTATCTAAATTTAGAGCTGTCTATTTATTATTAACATTAGATTTTAGAAATTGATAGGCGATTAGGTTAATTCTGAGATTATAATTTTTTCAGTCTATTTTTTTGATAATTTTTTCCCTTTTATAAAATTGTTTAGTTTACTATCTTTTTGGAGATTGAAATTAGAAGAATTTATGGTTATTAAGAAATTTTTCCATATACAGATTATCTATAAAATAAATAAAAAAATCTCTTTGTATTTAGTTTATTTCTGTATATAAGTTCATTAATTTTTTGTGAATAAAATTGGTTAAAATTACTAGTCGTTGATTATTAAATTCATCAACAACTATATTCTATGACTTTTCTTCATATTAGAATATTTCGTTAAAATAATCATAAATGTAGATAATAGCTTAGTCTATAATAAATTTATTTCTGAATATAACTTATGCTTTTTAATTTTTAAACCCTATTTTCGACCTACATCAACATCTTAAGTTCATTCAAAGCAAACGTATGATTAACTGAAGGAAATTTCTTGATTTCATTTTTTTATTTATAATAAAAATATTAAGAGTTTATTTTTTATATATTAATCTATTTTATTCTTACGTATTTATATTCTTATGATATTGTATTGCTTATATGAGTTTAAAATAAAAAACATAGTTAAAATATTTAAAATAAAGTTCCTTATTTTTCCCACTTTCCAATAGTTAAATCATATTTGTATAAATTTGTATTATTATCGTACTGAAAAACTAAATTTTTCACAATTTAAGATTAAGTAAAAACAAAACCGCTACACGGTAAATTATCTCCATGTCTTGCAAACTTTTAATCATATATATATGTATCCATGCTAGTACAACCATTTTATCATATTAGACTTTATTTTTAAATTTCTAAATAAACTGCACTTGTACTAGTTTTAATAGGAAGTTACATATTTTCAAGCATTTTTCATTCATTCCTATCTATATTATATAATTATATCTTATCGATTTTAGAACCATCATTATTTCCCCCAAAAACTTATATCACTTAATCTTCATTACATCCTCCAGACGCTTCTACTCCAATTATTATATCATGTATTTTCGTAAACTATTTACTTTAAAAATTGAATACTTCGCATTCCTTTATACCTTTATAATTTTAATATCCTGATATTATAAAATTATAATTTTTTACAGTTATTGTTCTATGACATCTTCTTGGATTTAACATTTATAAAGATTGTATAGCTCCATTGTCATAAATTGTATAATCTTTGTTTCCTCAATTTCCCCCTGATATTATTAACTTCTAATCATTTATTTACTCTACTTAAGTTCAATTGCGATAAGATTATGGAATATTTATTTCTTAATCAGAGAATTTATTACTTAATATATCATAGCTTCTTTTTGTTTTAGAATTGTAACTGATTGTAATTATTGTTTTTAATTCTTGTTTTTAACTTTCATTTATAATTTATATAAAATCTTATTCATGTCTTATCTATATTTGCATTATATTTTATATAGAACTTATTATATTTTAAATTTATCCTTCTTCTATTTATACTTTTACGTTTCTTCCTTCTATTTCTTTTACTTATTTTTATAATCCTTCTATTTTACCTATAAATTCTAATAATTCTGTTATATTTTCTCTGTTCTATGGTCTTACTCTTTTTAGCAGTTCTTATATATTTTCTACTTTTTCTATTTATTCTTTATATCAATTTAAATGAATTTTACTTTCATTTTCTATTTTCTAAATTCTAATTTATCTAACTTTATTAATTTATTCTATTAAATTAGTAGTAGCTTAGTTAATCATGATTACTTTTTCTTTTATTTCTTATTATAGTTTTTCTTATTATTATTTTAAAGTTTCTATTTATTTTCCATTTAGTTTAATAAGTTATTCAAATAGTAAATCAGCATTTTTAATTTCATTTTATTTAAGACTTTCTAATTTTTCGCTAATTTCAATAATTTTATGACCTTAGTGTTTCTCTAGAAAAGCACAAGAAGGACAAAGAGTTTCTTTATCATTTTAACAAAAGAGAGTTTTTTCATAGGATTTATGCTTTTCACATTTATTAAGTTCTATTTGTTCTTAATGAATAGGAAGAAATTCATGCGCTATTTCAAGTTAAGAGGCTTTTTACTCAGTTTTAACTTAACACCAAGGACATTAAATGCTTTAGATTATTTTATAAAGCTATTTTGCACAAATTTAGCAAAGAATATGTTAGCATTTTAATCTTTTAGGCTATTTCTACATTAAATCAAAAAGATTTCCACATTTATTACATTCATTTCTAGCTTACATTTTTTGATATTTTATGATTTAAATTTAGTTTCTTATTACTAGATAAAAGGTATTATTTTCATAAACTTAAACTATTGCAACATAAATTTTAAAATTTAAATTTTATATTATTTAATAAGGAAAGTTGGAATTGAATAAAATAAGTGAAAATATGAAATAAAATGACATGACTATATTAAATAACTGATGAGAGAAAAATAAACTAAATTTAATAAATTTTCAAATATTTAATCAATCTAATGCCAAAGACTTTGGAAGAAGATAGTATTAAATTTTTCTGGTATTTCTAAAATAATATATCATTTATTATTCGAGATAAAATATTAAAGAAATAGTTGAAATTAAATAAAAGCAACTCTAATAGAGGAAGAAAATTAGATTTAATATCAAAAATAATTAAATTTATGTAGAAAATAAAAAATATAAATATGATTCATATGCCTTAAATAGAAAATGGTCTGAGATCTATTTCCAATCAAGATTAGAAGTCTTTTTGAAAATAGATAAATTTTCTATGACATGTTAAAGATATATCTCCTACAAACATCACTTTGACAACAACAACTCAAAAAACTAAAGAGAAGATAAAATAAGAATATCCATTATTCTATATGCAAAGACATAAAGGTATTTTAGTTTTAACTTGAATCTTAACTTATTAGAAAAAATTTGCAAAAACATTCTAAAGCATTTCTAATTGATTTAATTTACAGTTTTAAAAAGAAAATGCTGTTCTATTTTAAATATGGTTTATTATTTAGTATTATTAATGATTAAAATTTAATTATTTAACTAAGAATGTTTTATAGAAGTAAGATTTCTATTATATTAAATATGATTAAATATATTAAATTATTTTGTTAGAGTTTATTTCATAATTATTAAATAACTTAATATTTTTAACTATAGATTTTATAAAAATTAATTTAATTTAATTTTAAACTAAAATAATTTTTTTACTTCTTTAATTGCCTGAAACACTTCCTTTAATTATAGAATGTTAGTAAATGATTTTTAAATATTTTTTAATATAATCTTTATCTCTTCATTATTTTAATTCTCTTGTTTTCTTCTCATATTTTATTCTTACTTTTGTGCTTAATATATTTCTAGCAATTAAAATCTTCTTGATATTAGATATTTTGAAATGTCTTTATTTATAAATCTATGTACTCCAATTAAGACCTTGAAAATTATTATATATATCCTTGATCATATAAAATAATGCGCAATAATTCATAATTCTCAATCTTTTAAGATATTCAATTCCTTATACTAGAATAGTATATATTTGCTCAAATGTCTCATACTCTATTCATACAACAAGGATTATCATTAGTATAAATGACGATTTTGAAGATTCTTCCGAAAATTATAAGATTGAGATTTAAGTTAATATACTAATTATTTTCATCTTTTCTATCTGTTCACTTCGTGTAAGTAATTCGGAAAATCGCTAAGGATTAGTAAATTACTTTAATTATATTCTTGCTTGTTTCATTCTTTTAAATGTTTATGAAGCAACATTATAGAAATATTGTTATAGTTTTATTAACTTAAAGTTCATAGGCTGATGTTGTTTTAGAAATTCAGTAGATTGATATTATAAAGATCTGATAGTTGTTAAATTTAATAGTAGTAAAGTCCATTTTCCAGTTATAAATGAAAAGAGAATCTAATATTGATCTAGGAAAATCTATAATTTATTATTTCATTTTATAGTAAAATTTTAAGAAATTCATAACCATAATGTGCTTTAAAGGTAACTAATTCAAATTAATAATATGTCTAATTAAATGTTTGAATTGTTACTTAAAAGGCTTTTCTTGAAATCATTCTCATACTTTCTTTAACGATTCAAAATTTCATTACTTTTTTTAATACTCCAAGAAACTGAATCTACTTCATATTCTGCTTTAGGTAGTGTAAATTATCTACATTAAATTTAAAATATCAAGGAGTTACACTTAATTTTTCATTTTTTAAAAACCAAATTTTTTTAATTGTGCTATATACTTGAACACGTGTTCTTTGTAATGAGGATTTAAATTCTTTTTCTAATGAAAAATTACTCTTAAATATTTGATTTGATCTTTTACACAATTGGTAAATTATCTAATAATATATTTAAATTTCCTTACTTCTAAATTTTCTTTAGAAATTAGATGCAAATAGAATTGGTACCATTGATATTTAAGTAAGTTTATGCAAAAATTTTGTCTGTTTCATTGATTATTTTTCTACATCTTCTTTGTAGATTTGGAAAGAAGAATCATACCATCTGCCCATCATCTAAAGCGTAGCTAACATTTAAATTTCGGCATTTGAATCTAATAAATATTTTTACTTTCCAAATATCTAATTAAAATATATAAAATCAACAATGTTAAAACTGACTCATGCAAATTTCCTTACATAACTCCTTTGTTATATATCAAACTTTTTGTATTCATTTCATCTATAATAAATGAAGAATTTAGTTTTTTATAAAATGACTCAAAAATTTTTATAGTGGCAATTTGATTCCCTTTAAAAAATTAAATAAAAGTCTTCTTCTTATTGAGTAAAACATTTTTAAACGTCCATCAGTGAAGCGATCAAGTAAGTCATACATTTAGAAAGTTTTTAATAGTTATTAATTATCTTTATATCACCTAAATCTTTAAGTAGTTATATCTTTTTCATAAATCTCATTTATGAAGAGTGAATAAACTTTTCTGATAAATCAGATTATATTTTTTTAAAACTTTATCATATAATTTTAGAAAAACATTAGTAAGAGAAAATGCTCGTCAATTTTTCCAATATTTTTAACTTCCTTTTAAAAAATTGTAATATCATAAATGTATATATTCCTATGGAATTATTCCAAGTTTTAAATTTAGAAAAAAGCGAAGAATCATTATGAGATAGTTTCCAACATATTTCAATAATTCTCCTTTGCGTCGTCTGAATTAACAGCTATTCCATTTGAATCTTCTTTTATAGTTTCTTAAATTTAATGTATAGAAAAAATTAAAATCCTTACAAATATGAGAATGGATAACTTTTAATTTCTTAAATACTACTATTTTGATTATTTTTTTATTAATAAGATTGATCTATTATTGAGCTAATCTATAATGCTTGACATAAAAGCTATTCATAATTAAAAAGATGGTATGCCTGAGATTGGTCTTCTTGAATACACTTTCTGGCTTTATGGTTAGGGACAAGTTCCTTTCCTGTTCTTGAGAAAGTCCCTGGTCAGAGTCATTTTTTGAAGGAAACATCTTTTTTCAGATTATCCGCTCTTGATAGGGGCTTGAAATCTGGCTGCTCGTAGCGATGGAGCTTCCTAGCAGCTGTGTCTGGAACACAACAGGATACCCCCGTTATTCCTTAAAAAGAAAGCGTCGGTTCGTCTAACCAGAAAGGAGTTTCCTGTCCCAAAAGCTCTTTTAATTAAAATTAATTAATTAGAAAAGCTATTCTTTTATGAGTCAATAATTTTATTATTGATTTTTTAATTAAAGTTAATTTAATCAGCTTTGATAAAATATTTATGATTTAAAGCAAAAATTTATAAATTTTTAAGCTCTTGCTAAGAAACTTAAACTCTAGTTGTAATTTCATTATAAAATTAAAAAAGTATATCTATGAAGTGTATAAAAATTTTAATTTAGCTAAAATAGTTTTGTGACTTCTTTTATTGTTGGAATTGTTTCCTTCAATTCAAGATTTTATAATGTTATTTAAAAATTTTTTATTTCTTCACACTTTCATCTTCATCTTCTTCTTCAGCTTGATCATCTTCTTCATCAGTTTATTCCTTCTATTTTTTCTACTCTTCATGTTCTTTATCCTCCTCTTTATCTTCCTCATTCTCTTCATCTTTTTCTTGATCTTTAACTTCTTCTTCCTTAGTTGCAGAATTTTCTTATCAATCATCTTTTTCCAGTTCAAATAATTCTAATCTCCATTTAATTAACACCCTATTAAAAATTTTTATTTGTAGATCAATGTATTCTAATTTTTTTTTGGAAATAATTGATATAGTTTTGGTCATATGTTATTAGTCTTCTAATATTGTATTATCCAATCTTTGCTATTAACCATTCTATCATATCTAGATAGCAATCGCATTCCAGAATATGATCAAATTAATAAAATCTTCCACATATAAAATAGGGATTCTCGATAGAATAATGTCTGTCTTGAAGGTCTTTTTATTATTAACTTTTCAGTGGTCATCCTTTTTAGTCTTTAAGTGGTTACTTTATAAAATTAATGTTGTATCTTACTTTTAATATATTTCGTAGAAGTATTAATGATATTATTATATACCTAATTATTAATATCTATTTAATAATATTCAGATAGTCTAGCTACTTAGTCTATATATTAATAATCTTCTTATGAGTTATTCTTAAAAAGAGATCCTATTGTTGATAAAGGATGATTAATACTTTCTTATCGTATTTTTTTTTATTTAAAAAAATTCAGAGCCATAATATGCTTAAATGGTATTCAGTTAAGATCTATATAACAAGACTCATTAAAAATATTTTCAGGTGCTTAAATAACTTTTCTTGCTATCAGTTTCATGCTTTTATCAATTTTTTTAATGTTGCAGTAGTTCCATTTTAGATAGGCCAAGGTACTAATTCTCCTCATTATTCTACTTTAGGAAGCGTGAACATTCTACACAAAGTCTTAAAGTGTCAAGGTGACATATTTTATTCCTTGATAAAGTTAATACTGCCTTCTTCATAGCATACAGATATTTAATTGAGACCTATTTGCAGTGATTTATAAAGTCCTTTTTTTAATGCAGATTTACTCCTTAATATGAAACTTGCTATTTTTATGCGATTACCTGATTTCCAATCTTCAAGTTTAAGTTTTCTTCCTTTCTTTTATGTTTTTTTAAAACTGAATTGCTTCACATTTAGAGGCCTTTATTTTAAGTCAAGTTCAATTAAAAATTCTATTTTTTTCATATATTAACGTTTATATATTTTTTTTAGATTTTGAAAGGAGCATTAAGTCATCTACCAATCCTCTGCAAGCGAAACTATTATTGAAGCTGTTACATTTGGATCCAATACTATTTTCTTTACTTTCTATATGTCTGATAACAATATCATAATACAGCATCGATAGCACTGGTCCATGCAAACTTCCTTACATTACTCCATTGCTATATTTAAGATTTTTAGAAGAGCTTCCATCTATAAGGAATTAAGAACTTAGATTTTTGTAAAAAATTCAAATGCTAATATCAATCCTACGTTTCATCTAATGGAAAAGCAACCTTCTTTCTATCGAGTCGAACATTTTTTCCACATGAATCAAAGTTGCTTTTATTTTTTTTCCATTGGCTTACTCTATAAATAAATCTACAATTTATTGTATTACTCAAATCTACTGAGTAGTCTATTTCTATTTAAAAAACCACTTAACTCTAATAAATTAAATTACTTTAATATATTAACTAATATAATCTTTATGAGAATATTCTATCATACAATTTCAGTACAGTGTTAATAAGAAAGATTGGTGTCAATTTTTTCAATCATCTTTATTTCTGTTTTTAAAAATCGGGATGGTTATTGATTTGTCGAGCTCATCAGGAATTTTTCCAAGTCTAAGCATATTATTCAAAAAAGAATTAAGTATTAAAGTTAAATAATCGTCTCCATATTTCAACAATTCTCCTTTAATTCCATCTGGACCTGCCGCTTTTCCATTTTGAATTTCTTTTATAACTTCTTTAATTTTCTCAAAGTAAAGAGATAAAATCCTTAACTATGTGAAGGTTATTTCTTTTATATCTTCAATATTTTCATAAATTTGATCAATTCTCTTGTTACTTATATCAATTTCCTATTAATTGAGTTTTTCATGTTTACTAAATACAAAGTTCTCCCATTAGTTATCTAATTAATCTTATTTTTATTAGTTAAAATTAATTTAGTTTTTTATTTTAGGATTAAGGATTTTCTTGGCTTAGAAAAAATATATCTTTTGCATTTTCATTAAGAAGTATACATTTTTTTGGCCTTGTTTTTCTAAATCTTCATAAGTAATGTTTGAAGTTTTTTCAAAGTCCTATAGCTGCTTATTGAAGATTGATAACATATTAATTTACTCTTCCAAATTATACATGAGATTTTTTATATAGTGAGTTTGCTCTTTTTGCTTAAATATATTTGTTTTTTAAATCTCTAGTAAGTTTATTATATTTAGGATCCGGACTAAATGATCCTAAAATTAGATTTGCGCTATCTTCTATATTGTTTTTTATGCATAGCCATTATCCTTCGAAATTATTACTATCAATTTGAAGAATTAAATTTTAGATCAAAGGAAAGAATCTTGATATTTCTTCTTATTAATTGGATCTTAAAGTCTACTTATTTTGTATTTTTATTATATTTTCTTTTCCATATGAATGGGTATATTAGAAATGAAATCAATTGTGATAGGATATGATCAGCAAATAAATTATCATTATGTGCCTGAAAATTAGTAAATTAATTACTGTTTAAATGATTATTTATAATAATATAATCTTTGCAGTAATTAAATCTAGTACCTTTGTGTATACATGTAGCGCTCTTATCGCTTAATATTTCTGATCCTTTTATATCAAAAATTCTTGAAATATATTTGTGTTATCATAATTATTATCTGGATTATTTCCGTGGCCAACAAGTAAAGCATTGAAATCTCCTAGCAATATATGTGGATTGTCTGAAAATTAATTTAAAAATGTATTTAAATACTCATAAGCCTTGTCTTTAACCTTTTCACTTTTACTATTATCTGGCATGTAACAAGATGTAACATAAGCATCATCTAATTTAATTGTTATGAATCTATCCTATAATACATTTATTCCTCTGGATACCTCTGTACTGTTAAGTTAATCTCCCGCAATTAAAAATATTGCATCTCCTTTGTCAGAGTTCTTAAAATATGTTCTATAACCATTTATCAATAATGGTGGAAATTCATGTTTTTATCAAGCCTCATTGATTGAGAGTATGTATATTTAATTTTCCTTAATAAATTCTTCCAAACTCGTTTACTTGCTTCCAATCCCATTGATATTTATATGTCCAATCTTAATCTTTAAATTTAGTTATTATTTGAATCATGCTTTATATTTGTCTTATTTATTTTCTATGATCCTCCTTTTAGAAATGAGTAAGAATAAATATAATAAATTATATAATTATATAATAATAATAATAATAATTAAAGTGATACCACCTTTCATTAGGATCATCACTGATATAATGTTTATAAATGTTAAAAAAAAGGTATTCTGGATATATTCTTCATAGTCTTCTTCTGTCTTATGCTTCATTATTACATATTGACTATTACTTTTTTCTCCAGGTTTTATTATAGGGATTTGGTTAAAATCTAGTTCTTTTCCAATTATTTACTAGGGTCTAAATCATATATTTTCTTCAGGACCAATTTACTAATTTTTTACGTTTGTTATCTTAAGTCTATAAATTTTACCCTCTTGAGTAACATACAATCTGCTTAATTTATTCAATGTTTTTTAAATTCTTTTATTCTCTTCATTTTGTTTATTTTAATATTTCCAGCATTGTCTTACAAAATGGCCAGGTTTTCTGCAGAACCAGCATTTAGGTTTTTCCTTCATTCCATTTCTTTTTGCTGGTTGAATTGCTGGCTCTATATCCATAGGATCGTTGTGAGAGAGATTTTTTAGAAACAGACTCTCAGTAATCTCAGCGAATTAGTTTAATTTTTCTTCTGTCTGCTTGATTCTCTAGTTAAATTCTAATAACTAAGGATGATTGCTGAGTTCAGTCTTGTAGTTATTATTTTCTTATCTTAGCATGTTCACGTTATTGATTAGGCATTAGATTTATTCTTTCAGTGAATTAAGTTGTATGGAAAGTTCGTTATTATCATTTTGCATTTTTTAGAGGTTTTCAAAAATTATTTTCTGAGAATCTAATAAATCTTAGGAAGAAGAGTGGGTTAGTTAAAGCTAAGACGTGGTTAGAGATGATGCTTCAGGTTTTCTCTCCTACTCTGAGGAGGTGGTAAAAAAACCTTTCTTGAAGCCAGCCATTTTTTGTATATTCTAATAATTCTTCTGGAGTATAGTATGGATTACTTGATGACTGCAATATCTTAAAACTTTTTATTTATTTTTGTTATAATCTTAAGCATTTTTTACAAATTGTCCATATTTCATATAATACTAGCATTATTTTCTTCTTTTTAATAGAGGAATTTTTCTGATTTAGTTTCCGGTTCCGTATCCATAGGATCTTTTGATGATTTATTTGTAAGAAATAAATTTTCAGTCAACTCAGCTAATTGATTGAATTTGATTTCAATTTGCTCAATTCTGAAATTTGATGCTTGTAGCTTTTCGTTTTTTTTGTACTAAGGCGCTTGGAATAAGATGCTAGATTTTTCCTTCATCTCTTGTTTTTGCGTTAAAGCTTAACGTTTTTAATTTACATATTTTGAAGTTATTAGAGGATGATTTGTTGATTGATGCTTAAGAGATAGTTATCTTTTGTTTGTGTTCTTTTTTAAAGAAGCTTTCCATTTCTAAATATACACATTATTAAAAAAATTTAAACTTTTCATTTTAAGTTTTTATTGCTTAAAATTTAGATTTTAAACTAAAAGAGTTTTTTGATTAAAAAAAATGGTAGAAGGTTTCAAAAAGGGTTTCTTTAGCCAAAAAAGAAGAGAGGAAGCAGCTAACCATTTCTTAGCAGTCTTCTTTTTTATAACCCTACTTAATAACCTGGAAATTAAAAAGGGTAACGAAAGCAAGACCAAAAGACAATCTATATGGAAACTCCAACCTCAAATGAGAAACCAAGGAAGTAGATGAAGTCTGCTTTACACCAGGAGGTATCGGAGTTCAACCCTTCTGGCCAGATGAGTATGGAATAGCTTATAAAAGTGGTACTAAACCTCCAGGAAGAGGTTAAAAAGCTTCGTAAGGAGAACACGAAGTCGACAGAGCAGATCACTTATGGAATTTAAGATACACTTGATCTTAGAATGACCAATTAGGAAAGGGAGATTGATGCTTTATGAAAGTACCAGCAAGAATAAAATAGTTAGACAAAATCTTAGATACAATAAATAAAGAGCTAAAATACATAATTGGAATTTAAAATTTCAAGCCAACAAAAAGTGGAACAAATTGAAAAGGAACCTAACTAAAACTGCAAAATGGAGATTGAGAAAATAGAAGGAAGCAAGTCAAACGGAAGAACAGCAAGGAGGATTAGATTTATAAAGAAATGCTACTTTTATTGCTTACAAGGTCACTTATACGAGTAGTGCAAGAAATTTTATCAATTCAAGAAAAAATACTGAATCAAGGAAAAAAAGGAAAAAGAAATGCTGTTTTGCAATAGGAAGGAGGAATCTATAAGAGAAAATTGAATCAAGATACACTGAGAATGATTTTAACAAGATCTATTGGAAGAAGACGACAAGGAACAAACCAAATGGAGGAAAGATAAAATTTATAAACTTATTTTAAGCGGCAGATGTGAAATCTACTGCCAAACAATATTAAATAAAAGAGTTTTTTGATATCTATAACTGCAAGAATTGCTTCCTTCAATTATAGACATATAAAATGTTTTTAATGTTTTTTAATTATAATATTATCTCATCAACTTTTAGTTACTCTTGTTATATATCATCTTTTATTTCTTCCTTTCTTCCTTTTTTGCTTTTTCATTTTTAATAATTCTAATCTTCTTGATATAAGCTTCTTGTGAAATATTTTTATTTATAAATATAAATATCCCAAATAAGACTTTGGAAAGGGGCTTATGGGTCCTTAATCATATAATACAAGGCATTTTAAGCCATAATTCTTATGCTTTTACGATAGTCGATCTCTTATATTAGAATATTATATACATTTAAAAATGTGCTCAAATGTATCATACTCTACACACATACAGCAGGGATTATCAATAGGATAGTGACGATCTTATAGATCTTTTAGAAAATTATTGGATTGGATTTAAGCTTATATATACTGATAATTTATTTTCTAAATTATTTGTTCAACTTAGTGTAAGTAATTACTGGAAATTGGTTAAGATTACTAAACTGTTCAGTATATATTATAGCAGCTTTAATTCTCTTAAATTTTTGAGTACCTGTATTATAGAAATAGTGCTTTATTTGTCTCTTATATATTTTAAAAGTGTTTTGATTCTTACTAATCTTGAAATTCTACAGGTCGATACTATTGGGGTCTGTTAATATAGTCTTCCATTTGGTGTGTAATAGATCTTAAATAGATTTTGAATTCCTCTTTTTGTTTCATAATATTATTTTCTTTTGATTCAATAGCATTGGTTTACCTTATGTTCTTGATTTTTAAAGTATCAATATCTTTTTTCTATTTTCTAATAGGATAAGGACGGAATCTATCCTCCTCTTGATTCTGGATCCGATCGCTAATTAACTTGGATCTTCTTAAGTTAATTGATTCTCTGGACAAACTTTTGTCTTAAATTCTATTCGATTTTATTAATTTATCTTTCTATCTCTTAAGAAGATGTATTCTAGTTTTATTATTTCTAAGGATTTGATTCATTTAAAAATTGTTAATTGCTAGCATTAGAGATTAGGTTATTTATTTAAGGTCTTAAACTTCTTTTGTTAGCTTCTAATTGTCCTATTATAGCAAATAAAAATCGTTAGAATGGTCTGTCTAATTATTAGAATTTTTTAAGAAGTTTATTATTTCTTAGGCGCCATTTTATTATATATAATATAATATAAAAAACTCTATAGCCATAATGAGCTTAAAAAGTAGCCAGTTTTAATCTATATTACATGGTTCGTTAAAAGATTTATTTTTTGCTAAAAATGCTTTTTTTGAAATAAATCTCATGCTTGACTGAATTCTATTCAAAACTCCAGTTATTTCTTTCTGAATACGCCATGGAGCTAGTTCTCCTCTATATTCTGCTTAAGGTAATGTAAAATATCTGCATAAAGTTTTAAAATGTCAAGGAGTCACATTCTTATATCTTATTAATTAAAATTAAAATTTGTTTTGTGCAGCTAAATATTTGAAAGCGACTTCTCTTGGGGATTCAGATTCTTCTTCTGATGTCGAATTATACCTAAATAAGTTATTAATTCTTTCTAAATAATTGGTTAATATTCTAATCATGCAATTAGATTTATTATTTCTAATTTTTCTTTGAAGTTTAGATGCACTCAGTATTATCAGCATTGATTTTAAGTAATTTTATGCAAAATCGTACATATCATTTATTGACTCATACATCTACTTTGCAGATTTGGAAAGAAGAACCAGATTTCTGCCCATCCTCTGCAAGCGTAATTAACATAAAAGACCTGGCATTTGAATCTCTTTTAGGCACTTTTATTTTCCAAATATAAAATTAATATGTAAAAAAAAATGCCAAAACTGCATCGTGCACAACTTTCTTACATAACTTTATTGCAATATAATAATTTTCTAGTGTTCTTTCCATCTATTATTAAAGGAAATTCATGTTTTTAAAAATCTTGTCTTATAGTAAAAAATTCCATATCAAATTTTCTGTAATTATTTTGAAAATTGTGCAATTAAGAGATATTCCATTAATGTTTATATGCCCTTGTTATTTTAAGAAATTATAAATATTTATTAAAGAGGTTGGATATAAACGATAGTACAATTTCTTAGATTAGATATTCTTTTATCTTGTAAAATATTAATAGAGTACTTTTCTTTTAAGAAGTGAAGAAATTAAAGAAAAAAAATGAATATAAAAATTTCTAAATCTACTTATATTTTAAAGAGCATAAAGTCCAAATAGATATGACTTTTTGAAGAAAAATATGTTCTTGTGTAGAAGTCTTAAATAAAAGCAAATAAAAAAAAAATATTTTATTCATTAAAAACATAAATTTTTTACAAGAATTCAATAGAATGTAATTTAAAAAAATTAAGGGAGATAGTAAAAATATGAAAAATAAAAAACGAACTAGTTATGATAGTTTTGAAAAAGAATTTTAAACTTTCTATTTTGATAATAATTTTACTAAAAAATATTGATAACAAAATCTAATATTTATATAATTCTTTATCTTTCTCAAATTTACTTTTATTTTTAATACCTCTTAAAAATTTTATTTTGAAGCGTTTTACGAAAGTTTTATGATTAAACACGTTTAAATCTTATAAAAATGAAAAAATAAAAAATGTAACAAAATTAGTTTTTAATTTTGTTAAAATTAATTTTTGCTTCTATTTATAATTTTTTTTTCAATTATATCCTTAAAAACTACCTCTTTATAAATATTTATTTTTGCTTTTACAGTTTCTTTATACAATATAGTAGTAAAAAAGTAATCATTTTTAAACGAATTTCTTATTTTGAAAATTGTTAGATTTTTATTTGCAAAAAGACTTTAACGGCATAAAATAGTTTTACGTTAGTATTGTTAAGAGATGATGTCAAGTGTATTTTTTAATATTTTAAATTTGACACTATTAATTATAGATTGATAAGTAATAAGAGTTTATGGATGATAATTAGTCATATCATTTTATATCAATATTTTAAATTTGCTTAAGTTTAAAGCTATATTTGTATTTAATTTTATAAATTTGCAAGGGTAAACTCAAAAAATTGAAATATCTATTTTGTAAAATTATCCAATAAAATTATAAAAAAGCTTCAGAAAAAATGTAAGAATTTAGGAAATGGAATTTTTTGGTCTTAATAAGTTAATAAAAAGTCTTTAAGATTTGTTTAATTAATTGCTTGCTTTTTTATAAATAATAAAAATAATTATTTTTTTGCGAATTAAATTTTTTCGATCATAAAAAATTTATAAATAATAAAATATAAAATTTTAATTTATAAAAATTTAACATTAAATAAAAAAATTAAGCAAGCGTAGTAGACTTAAAATTAAGAAAGATTTATTATTTGATAAAAAAAGGTTAATTTATATTTAAAAGAAAGACTTTTAAAAAGAAGAATTTTCTTGAAAGATTATTTCGAATTTTTAAATAGTTTTACTTTTAGGGAATAAAAACTTATTATTTTACATTTAATCATTTATACATTTATGGAGCTTTATGATAGTTTTGAAAAAGAATTTTAAACTTTCTATTTTGATAATAATTTTACTAAAAAATATTGATAACAAAATCTAATATTTATATAATTCTTTATCTTTCTCAAATTTACTTTTATTTTTAATACCTCTTAAAAATTTTATTTTGAAGCGTTTTACGAAAGTTTTATGATTAAACACGTTTAAATCTTATAAAAATGAAAAAATAAAAAATGTAACAAAATTAGTTTTTAATTTTGTTAAAATTAATTTTTGCTTCTATTTATAATTTTTTTTTCAATTATATCCTTAAAAACTACCTCTTTATAAATATTTATTTTTGCTTTTACAGTTTCTTTATACAATATAGTAGTAAAAAAGTAATCATTTTTAAACGAATTTCTTATTTTGAAAATTGTTAGATTTTTATTTGCAAAAAGACTTTAACGGCATAAAATAGTTTTACGTTAGTATTGTTAAGAGATGATGTCAAGTGTATTTTTTAATATTTTAAATTTGACACTATTAATTATAGATTGATAAGTAATAAGAGTTTATGGATGATAATTAGTCATATCATTTTATATCAATATTTTAAATTTGCTTAAGTTTAAAGCTATATTTGTATTTAATTTTATAAATTTGCAAGGGTAAACTCAAAAAATTGAAATATCTATTTTGTAAAATTATCCAATAAAATTATAAAAAAGCTTCAGAAAAAATGTAAGAATTTAGGAAATGGAATTTTTTGGTCTTAATAAGTTAATAAAAAGTCTTTAAGATTTGTTTAATTAATTGCTTGCTTTTTTATAAATAATAAAAATAATTATTTTTTTGCGAATTAAATTTTTTCGATCATAAAAAATTTATAAATAATAAAATATAAAATTTTAATTTATAAAAATTTAACATTAAATAAAAAAATTAAGCAAGCGTAGTAGACTTAAAATTAAGAAAGATTTATTATTTGATAAAAAAAGGTTAATTTATATTTAAAAGAAAGACTTTTAAAAAGAAGAATTTTCTTGAAAGATTATTTCGAATTTTTAAATAGTTTTACTTTTAGGGAATAAAAACTTATTATTTTACATTTAATCATTTATACATTTATGGAGCTTTATGATAGTTTTGAAAAAGAATTTTAAACTTTCTATTTTGATAATAATTTTACTAAAAAATATTGATAACAAAATCTAATATTTATATAATTCTTTATCTTTCTCAAATTTACTTTTATTTTTAATACCTCTTAAAAATTTTATTTTGAAGCGTTTTACGAAAGTTTTATGATTAAACACGTTTAAATCTTATAAAAATGAAAAAATAAAAAATGTAACAAAATTAGTTTTTAATTTTGTTAAAATTAATTTTTGCTTCTATTTATAATTTTTTTTTCAATTATATCCTTAAAAACTACCTCTTTATAAATATTTATTTTTGCTTTTACAGTTTCTTTATACAATATAGTAGTAAAAAAGTAATCATTTTTAAACGAATTTCTTATTTTGAAAATTGTTAGATTTTTATTTGCAAAAAGACTTTAACGGCATAAAATAGTTTTACGTTAGTATTGTTAAGAGATGATGTCAAGTGTATTTTTTAATATTTTAAATTTGACACTATTAATTATAGATTGATAAGTAATAAGAGTTTATGGATGATAATTAGTCATATCATTTTATATCAATATTTTAAATTTGCTTAAGTTTAAAGCTATATTTGTATTTAATTTTATAAATTTGCAAGGGTAAACTCAAAAAATTGAAATATCTATTTTGTAAAATTATCCAATAAAATTATAAAAAAGCTTCAGAAAAAATGTAAGAATTTAGGAAATGGAATTTTTTGGTCTTAATAAGTTAATAAAAAGTCTTTAAGATTTGTTTAATTAATTGCTTGCTTTTTTATAAATAATAAAAATAATTATTTTTTTGCGAATTAAATTTTTTCGATCATAAAAAATTTATAAATAATAAAATATAAAATTTTAATTTATAAAAATTTAACATTAAATAAAAAAATTAAGCAAGCGTAGTAGACTTAAAATTAAGAAAGATTTATTATTTGATAAAAAAAGGTTAATTTATATTTAAAAGAAAGACTTTTAAAAAGAAGAATTTTCTTGAAAGATTATTTCGAATTTTTAAATAGTTTTACTTTTAGGGAATAAAAACTTATTATTTTACATTTAATCATTTATACATTTATGGAGCTTTATGATAGTTTTGAAAAAGAATTTTAAACTTTCTATTTTGATAATAATTTTACTAAAAAATATTGATAACAAAATCTAATATTTATATAATTCTTTATCTTTCTCAAATTTACTTTTATTTTTAATACCTCTTAAAAATTTTATTTTGAAGCGTTTTACGAAAGTTTTATGATTAAACACGTTTAAATCTTATAAAAATGAAAAAATAAAAAATTTAACAAAATTAGTTTTTAATTTTGTTAAAATTAATTTTTGCTTCTATTTATAATTTTTTTTTCAATTATATCCTTAAAAACTACCTCTTTATAAATATTTATTTTTGCTTTTACAGTTTCTTTATACAATATAGTAGTAAAAAAGTAATCATTTTTAAACGAATTTCTTATTTTGAAAATTGTTAGATTTTTATTTGCAAAAAGACTTTAACGGCATAAAATAGTTTTACGTTAGTATTGTTAAGAGATGATGTCAAGTGTATTTTTTAATATTTTAAATTTGACACTATTAATTATAGATTGATAAGTAATAAGAGTTTATGGATGATAATTAGTCATATCATTTTATATCAATATTTTAAATTTGCTTAAGTTTAAAGCTATATTTGTATTTAATTTTATAAATTTGCAAGGGTAAACTCAAAAAATTGAAATATCTATTTTGTAAAATTATCCAATAAAATTATAAAAAAGCTTCAGAAAAAATGTAAGAATTTAGGAAATGGAATTTTTTGGTCTTAATAAGTTAATAAAAAGTCTTTAAGATTTGTTTAATTAATTGCTTGCTTTTTTATAAATAATAAAAATAATTATTTTTTTGCGAATTAAATTTTTTCGATCATAAAAAATTTATAAATAATAAAATATAAAATTTTAATTTATAAAAATTTAACATTAAATAAAAAAATTAAGCAAGCGTAGTAGACTTAAAATTAAGAAAGATTTATTATTTGATAAAAAAAGGTTAATTTATATTTAAAAGAAAGACTTTTAAAAAGAAGAATTTTCTTGAAAGATTATTTCGAATTTTTAAATAGTTTTACTTTTAGGGAATAAAAACTTATTATTTTACATTTAATCATTTATACATTTATGGAGCTTTATGATAGTTTTGAAAAAGAATTTTAAACTTTCTATTTTGATAATAATTTTACTAAAAAATATTGATAACAAAATCTAATATTTATATAATTCTTTATCTTTCTCAAATTTACTTTTATTTTTAATACCTCTTAAAAATTTTATTTTGAAGCGTTTTACGAAAGTTTTATGATTAAACACGTTTAAATCTTATAAAAATGAAAAAATAAAAAATGTAACAAAATTAGTTTTTAATTTTGTTAAAATTAATTTTTGCTTCTATTTATAATTTTTTTTTCAATTATATCCTTAAAAACTACCTCTTTATAAATATTTATTTTTGCTTTTACAGTTTCTTTATACAATATAGTAGTAAAAAAGTAATCATTTTTAAACGAATTTCTTATTTTGAAAATTGTTAGATTTTTATTTGCAAAAAGACTTTAACGGCATAAAATAGTTTTACGTTAGTATTGTTAAGAGATGATGTCAAGTGTATTTTTTAATATTTTAAATTTGACACTATTAATTATAGATTGATAAGTAATAAGAGTTTATGGATGATAATTAGTCATATCATTTTATATCAATATTTTAAATTTGCTTAAGTTTAAAGCTATATTTGTATTTAATTTTATAAATTTGCAAGGGTAAACTCAAAAAATTGAAATATCTATTTTGTAAAATTATCCAATAAAATTATAAAAAAGCTTCAGAAAAAATGTAAGAATTTAGGAAATGGAATTTTTTGGTCTTAATAAGTTAATAAAAAGTCTTTAAGATTTGTTTAATTAATTGCTTGCTTTTTTATAAATAATAAAAATAATTATTTTTTTGCGAATTAAATTTTTTCGATCATAAAAAATTTATAAATAATAAAATATAAAATTTTAATTTATAAAAATTTAACATTAAATAAAAAAATTAAGCAAGCGTAGTAGACTTAAAATTAAGAAAGATTTATTATTTGATAAAAAAAGGTTAATTTATATTTAAAAGAAAGACTTTTAAAAAGAAGAATTTTCTTGAAAGATTATTTCGAATTTTTAAATAGTTTTACTTTTAGGGAATAAAAACTTATTATTTTACATTTAATCATTTATACATTTATGGAGCTTTATGATAGTTTTGAAAAAGAATTTTAAACTTTCTATTTTGATAATAATTTTACTAAAAAATATTGATAACAAAATCTAATATTTATATAATTCTTTATCTTTCTCAAATTTACTTTTATTTTTAATACCTCTTAAAAATTTTATTTTGAAGCGTTTTACGAAAGTTTTATGATTAAACACGTTTAAATCTTATAAAAATGAAAAAATAAAAAATGTAACAAAATTAGTTTTTAATTTTGTTAAAATTAATTTTTGCTTCTATTTATAATTTTTTTTTCAATTATATCCTTAAAAACTACCTCTTTATAAATATTTATTTTTGCTTTTACAGTTTCTTTATACAATATAGTAGTAAAAAAGTAATCATTTTTAAACGAATTTCTTATTTTGAAAATTGTTAGATTTTTATTTGCAAAAAGACTTTAACGGCATAAAATAGTTTTACGTTAGTATTGTTAAGAGATGATGTCAAGTGTATTTTTTAATATTTTAAATTTGACACTATTAATTATAGATTGATAAGTAATAAGAGTTTATGGATGATAATTAGTCATATCATTTTATATCAATATTTTAAATTTGCTTAAGTTTAAAGCTATATTTGTATTTAATTTTATAAATTTGCAAGGGTAAACTCAAAAAATTGAAATATCTATTTTGTAAAATTATCCAATAAAATTATAAAAAAGCTTCAGAAAAAATGTAAGAATTTAGGAAATGGAATTTTTTGGTCTTAATAAGTTAATAAAAAGTCTTTAAGATTTGTTTAATTAATTGCTTGCTTTTTTATAAATAATAAAAATAATTATTTTTTTGCGAATTAAATTTTTTCGATCATAAAAAATTTATAAATAATAAAATATAAAATTTTAATTTATAAAAATTTAACATTAAATAAAAAAATTAAGCAAGCGTAGTAGACTTAAAATTAAGAAAGATTTATTATTTGATAAAAAAAGGTTAATTTATATTTAAAAGAAAGACTTTTAAAAAGAAGAATTTTCTTGAAAGATTATTTCGAATTTTTAAATAGTTTTACTTTTAGGGAATAAAAACTTATTATTTTACATTTAATCATTTATACATTTATGGAGCTTTATGATAGTTTTGAAAAAGAATTTTAAACTTTCTATTTTGATAATAATTTTACTAAAAAATATTGATAACAAAATCTAATATTTATATAATTCTTTATCTTTCTCAAATTTACTTTTATTTTTAATACCTCTTAAAAATTTTATTTTGAAGCGTTTTACGAAAGTTTTATGATTAAACACGTTTAAATCTTATAAAAATGAAAAAATAAAAAATTTAACAAAATTAGTTTTTAATTTTGTTAAAATTAATTTTTGCTTCTATTTATAATTTTTTTTTCAATTATATCCTTAAAAACTACCTCTTTATAAATATTTATTTTTGCTTTTACAGTTTCTTTATACAATATAGTAGTAAAAAAGTAATCATTTTTAAACGAATTTCTTATTTTGAAAATTGTTAGATTTTTATTTGCAAAAAGACTTTAACGGCATAAAATAGTTTTACGTTAGTATTGTTAAGAGATGATGTCAAGTGTATTTTTTAATATTTTAAATTTGACACTATTAATTATAGATTGATAAGTAATAAGAGTTTATGGATGATAATTAGTCATATCATTTTATATCAATATTTTAAATTTGCTTAAGTTTAAAGCTATATTTGTATTTAATTTTATAAATTTGCAAGGGTAAACTCAAAAAATTGAAATATCTATTTTGTAAAATTATCCAATAAAATTATAAAAAAGCTTCAGAAAAAATGTAAGAATTTAGGAAATGGAATTTTTTGGTCTTAATAAGTTAATAAAAAGTCTTTAAGATTTGTTTAATTAATTGCTTGCTTTTTTATAAATAATAAAAATAATTATTTTTTTGCGAATTAAATTTTTTCGATCATAAAAAATTTATAAATAATAAAATATAAAATTTTAATTTATAAAAATTTAACATTAAATAAAAAAATTAAGCAAGCGTAGTAGACTTAAAATTAAGAAAGATTTATTATTTGATAAAAAAAGGTTAATTTATATTTAAAAGAAAGACTTTTAAAAAGAAGAATTTTCTTGAAAGATTATTTCGAATTTTTAAATAGTTTTACTTTTAGGGAATAAAAACTTATTATTTTACATTTAATCATTTATACATTTATGGAGCTTTATGATAGTTTTGAAAAAGAATTTTAAACTTTCTATTTTGATAATAATTTTACTAAAAAATATTGATAACAAAATCTAATATTTATATAATTCTTTATCTTTCTCAAATTTACTTTTATTTTTAATACCTCTTAAAAATTTTATTTTGAAGCGTTTTACGAAAGTTTTATGATTAAACACGTTTAAATCTTATAAAAATGAAAAAATAAAAAATGTAACAAAATTAGTTTTTAATTTTGTTAAAATTAATTTTTGCTTCTATTTATAATTTTTTTTTCAATTATATCCTTAAAAACTACCTCTTTATAAATATTTATTTTTGCTTTTACAGTTTCTTTATACAATATAGTAGTAAAAAAGTAATCATTTTTAAACGAATTTCTTATTTTGAAAATTGTTAGATTTTTATTTGCAAAAAGACTTTAACGGCATAAAATAGTTTTACGTTAGTATTGTTAAGAGATGATGTCAAGTGTATTTTTTAATATTTTAAATTTGACACTATTAATTATAGATTGATAAGTAATAAGAGTTTATGGATGATAATTAGTCATATCATTTTATATCAATATTTTAAATTTGCTTAAGTTTAAAGCTATATTTGTATTTAATTTTATAAATTTGCAAGGGTAAACTCAAAAAATTGAAATATCTATTTTGTAAAATTATCCAATAAAATTATAAAAAAGCTTCAGAAAAAATGTAAGAATTTAGGAAATGGAATTTTTTGGTCTTAATAAGTTAATAAAAAGTCTTTAAGATTTGTTTAATTAATTGCTTGCTTTTTTATAAATAATAAAAATAATTATTTTTTTGCGAATTAAATTTTTTCGATCATAAAAAATTTATAAATAATAAAATATAAAATTTTAATTTATAAAAATTTAACATTAAATAAAAAAATTAAGCAAGCGTAGTAGACTTAAAATTAAGAAAGATTTATTATTTGATAAAAAAAGGTTAATTTATATTTAAAAGAAAGACTTTTAAAAAGAAGAATTTTCTTGAAAGATTATTTCGAATTTTTAAATAGTTTTACTTTTAGGGAATAAAAACTTATTATTTTACATTTAATCATTTATACATTTATGGAGCTTTATGATAGTTTTGAAAAAGAATTTTAAACTTTCTATTTTGATAATAATTTTACTAAAAAATATTGATAACAAAATCTAATATTTATATAATTCTTTATCTTTCTCAAATTTACTTTTATTTTTAATACCTCTTAAAAATTTTATTTTGAAGCGTTTTACGAAAGTTTTATGATTAAACACGTTTAAATCTTATAAAAATGAAAAAATAAAAAATTTAACAAAATTAGTTTTTAATTTTGTTAAAATTAATTTTTGCTTCTATTTATAATTTTTTTTTCAATTATATCCTTAAAAACTACCTCTTTATAAATATTTATTTTTGCTTTTACAGTTTCTTTATACAATATAGTAGTAAAAAAGTAATCATTTTTAAACGAATTTCTTATTTTGAAAATTGTTAGATTTTTATTTGCAAAAAGACTTTAACGGCATAAAATAGTTTTACGTTAGTATTGTTAAGAGATGATGTCAAGTGTATTTTTTAATATTTTAAATTTGACACTATTAATTATAGATTGATAAGTAATAAGAGTTTATGGATGATAATTAGTCATATCATTTTATATCAATATTTTAAATTTGCTTAAGTTTAAAGCTATATTTGTATTTAATTTTATAAATTTGCAAGGGTAAACTCAAAAAATTGAAATATCTATTTTGTAAAATTATCCAATAAAATTATAAAAAAGCTTCAGAAAAAATGTAAGAATTTAGGAAATGGAATTTTTTGGTCTTAATAAGTTAATAAAAAGTCTTTAAGATTTGTTTAATTAATTGCTTGCTTTTTTATAAATAATAAAAATAATTATTTTTTTGCGAATTAAATTTTTTCGATCATAAAAAATTTATAAATAATAAAATATAAAATTTTAATTTATAAAAATTTAACATTAAATAAAAAAATTAAGCAAGCGTAGTAGACTTAAAATTAAGAAAGATTTATTATTTGATAAAAAAAGGTTAATTTATATTTAAAAGAAAGACTTTTAAAAAGAAGAATTTTCTTGAAAGATTATTTCGAATTTTTAAATAGTTTTACTTTTAGGGAATAAAAACTTATTATTTTACATTTTACTTTATCTTAATTTTTTTTTTTATTCGATTTTGAAATAATTATTTCGAATCGACTTGCAAAAGGAACATTAATAATTTATTTTTATTAGATTATCTTTTTTTATTTTCCTTAAAATTCAAAAATTAGAAAAATTAAAAAAATCTTTACATAAGCTTTCTTTTAATAAAATTTTTGCATGATTTTGATTTAATTAATAACCTATCAAGCTTTTCTTTTTTTATTTATGAATTTACGATATTAATAATTTTCATTCAAACTGAAATACTTCATAAGGGCTTCATGCTTTGTTCATGAAAAAAGAGAAAAAATAAATGCTATAACCAATTACACCTTAAGTAACTAGAAAAACATAACATCAGAACTGTGTTGATTGCTTACATCTTCTTTTATTTTATTTTTTTTTGAATCATTTCTTTTTAGTTACTAGAAAGATGCTAGTTTTGCCTGCCTTTTTGGAGTATTTGATACCATGAGTGGATTGCTATTATCCTTTCTGGTCTTCTTCTCTTCTTTTGTTAGCATAAATCCTTTAGAAAGTCTCTATTTTATTTTTAAATTGAAAATGATTGAGATTTGAACTATAAGAATAAATAAAGAAAAGTAATCTTAAAATTATTAAGACTTATGACAATGAAGATTCAAGCAAGTTTGATGTGACTACTATTTTTTAACAATAAACTAATATGTGGTAAACCGAAAAAAGGTAACACCACATTAATAAATGATAATATGTTATATTATGTTTATTTTAAAGTAAATAAAATCTGTAAAATTATATGATAAATTTGTATATTAAATATAATTTTTATAAAATATAAGCATTCGTATAATAATTTAATTTTAACTAGTATAATTTTAAGAAAATTTATCACTAAATATTTATTATTTTAAAGCATGAAATTTATGTTTTAAGAAAATAGTTTTTAGCTTTTGCCTCCTTTTTATAAATAATTTTAATTTTGTGTTTTTTTATGATTTTAATAATAATAAATAAATAAATTCGATAATAGAGAGCGTAGCATTTCATTGGTACTCAGCTCTTTCCATATTTCAATGAATGTCCGTTTAAAATAAAAACTAAACAAATTATTATTAAATAAAAAAATTAGAATAGTAAAATATATTTAATATTATAGCTAAATGATAAAAAATTTAAATAAACTAATAATTATTAAATTTTTATAGTTAGTCACATTTGAAATCTTATAATATTTACACCCAGAATTGTTGAAAATCTATGTTTATTAGATTAAGAAAAATTATAAAAGTAGAAATATAAAAGACATTTTTATATTAAAATAGAATTTTTTAATTATTCAATTATTTATGAATTTGCTGAATCAAGGATTTATTTTTTTCCATTTTCCATTATCTAAATCATATACTTATAAATTTGCATCATAATCATATTGATAAACCATATTTTAAATGATTTATGGCTACGTAAATACACGAGTACTTCCAGAAAATTGTTCTCCATGTATTGTAAAGTTTTTATCATATACAAATGTATTCATGTCATCGTTTCAATTTTTTCAAACCAAACTTTATTTAAAAAAATTTAAATAAATAGCATTTGCACGAATTTTTACAGGCAGTTATATATTTTCTAAAACATTTCACTCTTATCTTCTTACATCATAAATCTAAACTTTATCTGTCATATTTTTGTCGTATCCCCCAAAAACTTAAATTATTTAGTTTTAATGGCATCCTCCAAATGCATCAACACCTATTGGAATATCATTTAATTTTATAAAATTCTCTTTCTAGAAATCAAATACTTCACATTCTTTAATGCTTTTATTATTTTAACATCCTGATATTATAAAGCTTTAATTTTTTATTTGAATTGTTCTATGATATTATCGGCAATTTATCATTTGAAAATTTTTTATGCTTTCAATCTCATATATAATATAATTTTTATTTCCTTCGTTTCCTCCAGATATTATTAGCTTCTTATCGTTTATTTATTCAATTTAAGTTGCATTATTATAAGTTTAAGGAATGTTTACTTATTAATTACTAAATTTATTAGCCATTACTTAATAATCTTTTTTAATTTAAGAACTATTACAGATAGTTTGAATTATTTTGAATTATTTTCTTTAGCCTTCGTTTATATCTTATATGAAATCTTATTAATGTCTTATTTATACTTTCATTATATTTTATAAAAAGTTTGCTACATTTTATTTTAACTCTTTTTCTATTTTTATTTTTATGTTTCTTCCTTCTATTTCTTCTATTTACTTCTATAATCCTTCTATTTTACCTATAAAATCTAACAATTCTGTTATATTTTCCCTGTTTTAAGGTCTTACTCTCTTCAGTAATTCTTGTATGTTTTCTATTTTTTCTATTTATTCTTTGTATCAGTTTAAATGTATTTTTCTTTCACTTTCTATTTTTTCAATTCTAATCAATTTCATATTATTAATCTACTCTATTAAATTGGTAGTAATTTCATTTATTATATTTATTTTTAATTGAACTTCTTATTTTAGTTTTTCTTATTATTCTTTTAAAGTTTCTAATTATTTTCCATTTAGTTTAATAAGTTATTCAAACAACAAATCAGCATTTTTTATTTCATTTTATTTAAGATTTTCTAGTTTTTCACTTATTTCAATAATTTTATGTCCTTGATGCTTTTCTAGAAATGCACAAGCTGGACAAAGAGTTTCTTTATCGTTTTAACAAAACAATACTCTTTCATAAGATTTATGCTTTTCACATTTATTAAGCTCAAGTTGTTCTTAATGAATCGGTAGAAATTCATAAGCTATTTCAAGTTAAGATGCTTTTTATTCAGTTTTAACTTAACATCAAGGACATTAAATACTTTATGAAACCTTATAAAGTTGTTTTGCACATTACTAACAAATGATATGTTTACACCTCAATCTTAAAGGCTTCTTTATTGTGAAATCAAGTAAATTTTCACATTTATTACATTCATTCCTTCCTTACATTTTTATTTTTTAAACTTAAATATATAAATTTTATTTTCACTTTTACTTAAAATAATTTTTTAAAAATTAAAAATTAAATTATTAAAAAATATAAAATTAACTTCTTTTTCATTGAATAAATTCCTTAAAATGGTTTTTATATTGAAAAGTTTATATCTTAACTTATAATTTTCAGCAAAAGCTAAAATTAAGATATTTAAAATGTATATTTTAAATTTATCTATTCATTTATATATTTCATTATGCTATTAACTTAATAAACAAATTAGTAAATTCATATATTTAGACAGATAAACCCATTTTATTATTATTTTAATAAAATTAAATAACAAATAAAAAATCAAGAATGTGGTAGATAATATAAGATATTAACATTTCTAAATATTAAAGCAGTAAATATAAACTAAAGCTATAAAGATTAATATTATTATTTCTTTTAAATAAAACTACTTTAAATTAACATTAATTGCCTTTAAAAAATATAAAATATTTAATATTTTTATTTATCTAAATTTGAAAATACCTGCTTTTCTATAATTTAGAAATATTTCTTTTAATTAAAAAAAATCTACAAAATTTAAATTTTATTAATAAACACTACAAAACTTTTTGATCTTAATAGAATGTTTAAATTATCACAAAAATAACTCAAAAAAGATTAAAATTAAATGTTTTAATTATATTTTTTTCATAGTAAAAAGTTTAATTAATTGCACTATTTTATTAAGAATTAAATAACCAAAATATATTCTTTATAATAACTTTTTCTTAACTTTTTGCAAATTAAATTTATAAATATTTATTGATTAATTATAATTTTCAATTGGATATCTACTTATTAAAATAAACTTATTAATCTAGAAAATAAATTGTCTTATATGTGCTCAAAAATAAGTTTAAAAAGACTTTGGGCTTTGAAATCTCCTTTAGTTATCTATTCATTTTGATAAATTGTTTTATCATTAAGAAGCAAAAAAATAAGTATGATAAATTCAATAAAAGTTAATATGTTTTTACCATATTTCAGAAAATAAAATCATTTTTGCGATTTCAATCTCAATAATTGGGATAAAGTTTCCTATAATTAGTTTTTTCTTCATCTGCTATCTGTACGAATTTCTTCAATAAAACTTCCAACTGTTCGTCGTTTTAATCTAAAATTAAATTCTTCTACAAAGCAACTTTGAGTTAAAGCATTTAAATCTTAATCAATTTATTAAAATTGTCTTTGAGGAAGAGTTTAGAATGGAATAATTTTGGTTGTAAGTTAAAAGTTTAAGTAATCAAAAATTCTGAATTTTTTAAATTCTTCTACTAGATCTAAAAGAGATTCACATTAATAAATATGTAAATAGATAGTTTATTCTATAAATGCAAATTTCAAAATTTTTATATTAAATAAAACAAGATTATAGAGCATGTAGATATTTAATAAAGTTTTTTAAAGTTAAAAAATCTTTGTTGAAGTCTTCCACAGTACAAGTATTCTTTTGTGTGTCTTTTCTTCTATAAGGCTGTAATCGGAATGTTACCTAAAGAGATCTTATTAAATGCATCTTTCTCCATTAACGCTTCTTGATGCCTCTTTAGTCTTATCTTCATTGACACCTTCCATTATTCTTTTTTTGATCTTCACCCATAATATACTTCCTGATACCAGGGTTTAAATCAATCTCAGTTGGAGGATTGCTCCTCCCTATTTAAAATAATCTATTAATAATGTCTTTATTTCAAATCACACTACAAATCTTAATAAAGGTCCTTAATTTGTAAATGGATACTATTTCTCAAATCTTTGTCTTTTAAGAATCGTATAAGTATAAATTGGAAATTTCTGCTAATCAATATTATTGGCTAAATATTTAAAATAAATGCGTGCAGTAGGTATTTCATTCATCCTTCCTATTTTATCTTAACAAAATTTCTATTTTATTTATTCCAAGCTTTGTTTAGATTTTATCACTGTTACAAGAGTCTTAAGGAACTATTTGAAAAAGTTAAGTAAATTATCTTAAATTCTTAAATATTTAAGATTAACACTCATAATTTTGTTTAAAAAGAAATGATTTATCAACATTAGGATAAATTTAAGATTCAGTGTAAAGTTTTATGTAGAAACTGAAATACCTCATTGTTTTGTAATATACTTAGGGTAACCAATTCGAGTAAATAGAGCAAAATTCATTAAAAGTAGAATTTGTATTTTGTAAAGCACATCTCACTACTTTTCTTTAGCTAGTAATTATATCATGTTTTTTCATACTCTGAAGAATAGCCCAATTTATTATTTCTGACTCATACTCTACTTCGGCAGTATAAATATTCGAAAAAAAATTTAAAGTGCTAAGTAGTTATAATTTGATATTTAGATAGATTCATTCACATATTTTTTTGTAATTCATTGAAACTTCTTAACAATGAGCCTTATAGTTTTCATTAAAAACATATCAAAAATAGGTTACTTTTCTTAATGTTTCAATTAATTAATTATTTAAGTCTATATTTTCATGTTTTTAGCTCTTATTTCTTAAGTAGTTACATTTTTAAAATTAATACTAAATTTAATTGAACTAAATACTTCACATGTGGCCTAAATTAATTCATATTATTTTCATCAGACAATAGTAATAATTCTCTCTCCCATACTTTCGAAGTAAATGAAAGTCAAGAAATTAAAAAAAATGTTAATTAATTAATTTCAACTAAAAAAGTTTTAGGACCGGGAACTCCTTTCCGATTACACGACCCGACGCTCTCTTTTTAAGGAATAACGGGGATATCCTGTTGTGCTCGAGGCACAGCTGCTAGGGATCTCCATCGCTATGAGCAGCCAGTCTTCAAGCCCCTACCAAGAGCGGATAATCTCAAAGACACCGTTTCCTTCAGAAAATGACTCTGACCAGGGACTTTCTCATCGACAGGAAAGAAACTTGTTCCTAGCCATAAAACCAGAAAGCTTAGTCACGAAGGTCATTCTCAGCTCCCACCATCTTTTCAATTATAAAAAAAAATTTAAATAAATTTCCAAATATCTGATTACAATTTCTTAGAAAATAATAACATGAAATAGACCATGTGATTTCCTTGCAAAAATCCATTGCTATAATTCATAAAAAGGTTTATACTTAAGTATTCATCTTAAAAGCATAATATATTTAGGAATAAAATTTGCTAATCTAGTTTAGAAATAATTAAGATAAAAGTAAATAAAAAGATAAATAATTAACGAAAATAGTTATAATTACAAGTAGGTTCATAAATTAAAGGATTTAAATTATTAATTTTAGAAATAAAATGTAATAAAATAAAAGATTTATTAATATTCTTAATATTATTTAAAAAATTTTGCATAGAAAATAGATATATTTCTTGTGTTAAATAGAAATAATGTTATAGATACTGGAATCTTTAATAAATAGTAAGATAAATTATTCTATTTAATTTTTAGGATGCTTATAATTTAAAATATGGATAATCAAAAAAGATGGTGGGATCTGAGAATGACCTTCGTGACTAAGCTTTCTGGTTTTATGGCTAGGAACAAGTTCATTTCCTGTCGATGAGAAAGTTCCTGGTCAGAGTCATTTTCTGAAGGGAACGCCTTCTTTGAGATTATCCGCTTTTGGTAGAGACTTGAAATCTGGCTTTTCATAGCGATAGAGCTTATGGGAGCTGTGTCTGAAATAAAACAAGATATACCCATTATTCATAAAATAGAGCGTCGGGTAAGTATAAACTGGAAAGGAGTTTACGGGCTTCAAAAATCTTTTAGTTAAATTAATTAAATAATAATTAAAAAAATGATAAAAATATAAATTAATTAGCGAGATATCATCCTTAATTGGTTTGTCACGAATTAATTTTAAAATAATTTTTAGTGTTCTCTTAATTTAAGAGTTTTTTCTTTTTTTTGTATCTTTCTAAAGTTGCTCTTAATTCAATCTTGATTCATTCTTGAAACAATTTACTTTTTTAAATGGGAAGTCTTTGTAAACATAATTCTTGATTTTTTAAAATAAAAATTTTTCTAAAATTAGATATCAGCTACAGAAAATTGAAAATCCACTCTATGATAATATATCTTCCTCTTTATCTTCTGCTTTATTATAAGACATGAGAAGGCAGAAGATTTAAAGCCGACACAAAGAGGGGATAACAATTAGTCGAGCTTTTATGCTAATGAAGAATCTAAAAAAAGTCAAGTTTATCCTCTTAAAGCCCGTACACCTTTATCCACGTTGGCTAATTTAAAAATCAAACTGACGATAGCTATCAACCATATTTTTTTATAATATTTAAATTGAGATAACTATCTTTGGGAGGTGTTATCAAGAACTTAGATAATACAAGAGAAGACTATTTTTAAATATTTATGAAGGAAGTTGTAGATTAATAAAAATTTTAATTTATATATTTTTAGAAATCGAACATATTTTTTTCAAAATAATTATGTATGCAAAATTTAGACTAAGAAAGATTTTAGAATTACTTTAAAAAAATTTTAAACATAAAATTGTCAACGTATCTCGTAGTTCTTATTATTTTAAATTTTTCCCTTGCTAACCATATCTTGCCGTCAAAATATTATTTAGAAGTTAGATTTTATTCTTTTATACAATCAAATTTATTTTCACTTTACTACTAA
Organism: Loxodes magnus; assembly: GCA_946699065.1. Lineage (NCBI taxonomy): Eukaryota > Ciliophora > Karyorelictea > Loxodida > Loxodidae > Loxodes > Loxodes magnus. Next base: position 310,960 of record CAMPDV010000248.1, read on the forward strand.
AATCTCATTAAAACATTTTAGGCTAATTTACTTTGATATTTCATAATCAATGTTAATTTAAAACAAAAATTGGTTACTGATGAAGGTAAATTTTTTTTAACTTAACACGATCTTTTCTTAATTTTTAAAATTCATAATAAGCTTAAGGAAATAAAGTTATAGAGAAAAAGAATAGAATAAGATCAATCATTATATCAATAAAAAATATCAAGTCTAAAAGGGAAATTTATATTTTTTATAATTTTTCTATGATTAATCTTTAAAAATCTTAACTAAATTATTTAAAAAAATTAATATATAAACTTTTCAAAAATTGTATAAAAATTATTCTTTAAGTTAAATTATTTGCTGATGTTTTACATTAATCAAAATTCTAATTTTTCCCATTTCCCATTGTTTAAATTATATTTAAATAAATTCGTACTTCCGTCAAATTAGAATACCAAATTTTTTTTCTCTTAAGGTTAAGTAAAAACACGAACGCTTCCAGGAAACATTTCTCCATGTCTTGCAAATTTATTATCATATATAAAAGTATCCATATTATTACCATTATTATATCAAATTAAACTTTATCTTTGCTGATTTAAATAAATTGCACTCATTTGAGTCTTTACCGGAAGTTATTAGTTTTCAATAACTTTTCATTCTTATTTTGTTACATCAAAAATCTAAACTTTATTTGTGTAATTACCATCATTATTTCCTCCAAAGACTTCTATTGCGGAATTTTAAAAACACCCTCCGAAAGCTTAAACTCCAATTAATATATAATTTATCTTTATGAATTTCTCAGTTTAAAAATCATATACTTCGCATTCCCTAACACTTTTATTTTTTTAGTATCCTGATATTATAAAGTTTCTATTATCTATCTAGATTGTTCTATGATAATTTCTACAGTTTATCATTTAAAATTTTTTTATATTTCCATTGTCGTATATAGTAAAATCCTTATTTCCATCATTTCCTCCAGATATTATAAAATTCTAATCATTTATTTATTCAATTTATGTCGCATTACTATAAGTTTAAGGAATATTTATTTCTTCATTACCAAATTTATTACTTAATATTTCATAACTTCTTTTAGTTTTAGAATGTTGACAGATTGTAATTATTGTTTTTAATTCTTATTCTTATTTTTTACTTTCATTTTAAATATAAATAGATTATTATTCATGTCTTATTTATACTTACATAATATTTTATATAGAACTAATTATATTTTAAATTTATCTTTCTTCTATTTATACTTTTACATTTCTTCCTTCTATTTCTTTTACTTATTTCTATAATCCTTCTATTTTATCTATAAAATCTAATAGTTCTGTTATATTTTCTCTGTTCTATGGTCTTACTCTTTTTAACAGTTCTTATATATTTTATACTTTTTCTATTTATTATTTATATCATTTTTAATTAATTTTACTTTCACTTTCTATTTTTTCAATTCTATTAAATTTCATATTATTAATCTACTCTATTAAATTGGTAGTAATTTCATTTATTATATTTATTTTTAATTGAACTTCTTATTTTAGTTTTTCTTATTATTCTTTTAAAGTTTCTAATTATTTTCCATTTAGTTTAATGAGTTACTCAAACAACAAATCAGCATTTTTTATTTCATTTTATTTAAGATTTTCTAGTTTTTCACTTATTTCAATAATTTTATGTCCTTAATGCTTTTCTAGAAATGCACAAGCTGGACAAAGAGTTTCTTTATCGTTTTAACAAAACAATACTCTTTCATAAGATTTATGCTTTTCACATTTATTAAGCTCAAGTTGTTCTTAATGGATCGGTAGAGATTCATAAGCTATTTCAAGTTAAGACGCTTTTTATTCAGTTTTAACTTAACATCAAGGACATTAAATACTTTATGAAACCTTATAAAGTTATTTTGCACATTACTAACAAACGATATGTTTACACCTCAATCTTAAAGGCTTCTTTATTGTGAAATCAAGTACATTTCCACATTTATTACATTCATTCCTTCCTTACATTTTCGCAAAGTATAATCAGATTAAATTTAAATTAATTTTTAATTTAAACATTCTACAAAATATTATACTAAAACAATTAGGTATAATAATTTTAATAATTTTATAAAAGAAATGTTAATTGCTTCATTTTATTAGTTAGAGATATAAATTAAAAAATAGATTTTTAATTATAATGTTTAAATATATTAAAAAGTTTAAATATCTAAATTAATGCTATATTTTTCAATTATTTTAATCTTTCATATTTGTCTTACTAAACAAGGGTTAATTTTTGGATATTTTATCCTTAAAAACTTTAAATATATAAATTACATTATTCTTATTTTCAATGGAAAATGAAAATTTTAACTTCATTCACTAAAATTAGAGTTTCAGTAAAAATTATTATGGTATTATATAAGAAAATTTTCAAATTAAAAATCGTTTAGAAATGATAAAAAAAACCATTCCCAAAATATTATATAAAATGGATAGAAATTTTATCAAAAGATTATATATTTAGATTTTTAATTTTTATTTGATATTAAATTTATTTAAAATACTATATAAAATATTGTTATATTTTTATGGATCGCTGTTTAAGTTTTAATTTGTTTATTTTGATTAAAAGATATAAATGTTAAAATATATGGAAAATACAAATATAAAAATAATTTAATAAATAAATTTGATTATAGAGCGTGTAGCACTCTCGTTGGTGTGCAGCTCTTTAATAAGTGTTTCATACTGATAAAATTATCAGATACTGATAGACCTTGTTCAATACTGGTATAATTATTCAGTACTCATAAAAATTTTCAATATTGATATAATTTAAGAATACTCGTAATCTTTAATACTTGTTGGAGGTTCAAGGACATGGCAGGTTTACGTCTCATTGTATCACCAAAGCAGAGGATGACATGTGTCAATTATGGATACTTAAATTTTCCACCTCTGATGAAGCTAGCAAAATAATTTCCTTTTGTTTCAGAATAAAAGCTAGTGCCGAAGTCAAACTAGCAGATGTCTCGAGGCCAAGCCAAAGCAGAGGAAGACATAAAGTACTTAGCTTCCCCAACCTCTGATGAAACCGTCCCTTATTGTTCACCTTCGAACAACTATGGTGATTTAATAATATAATAAAATCTTTTTATTATAAATTATTAATTCTTTAAATTAATGATCATTATATCCTTAAGGACTTGGCTGTATCTATTGTAAATGTTTCTAGTGGGGAATCGAATTCTGTCTAAATTAAACTTAGAGACTACTAACCTGTAATTTAACCACTTAAATAATTGAATAGTAAGTTATTATTCTTAGGTTTAGTTTAAACCAAATTTTACCCTTTTACGCTTTTAAGTGGAGAAACAGACCCAGCTTATTTTTTACCATTAATACCCCAATGATTCAATTATATGAGCAAATAATCAAAAATGTCTTAATAAGAATATTGAATTTTCTTTTTAAAAGCTTTTTAAGATATTTTCTATAATTTTAAAAAATATTAAGTAACTGTAAGCAAAATATTTTTCTCTAATCTAATTATTTTCTGCTTATTAAATATAAAAATGAATGTCAGATGCGGTCAAGAAAATTTGAAGAAAATCTGGGGAAGTGTATACTGCATTGGGAGTAATCTCGCACTAGATGTTACCTCGGGAAAGTCTTGAAAAGCTGGGAAGAAACAAGTCTGCCTTTTCCGAGGGAACTCCCTAGCAATATAAAAGTTTAACTGACGGGTCTACTAATTATTTAACTACTAATTCTTATTTGGATCTTATTCAAGATGAAACTGGGGTATTTGATTCAAGATTCGAGAATAGTCTTTAGAAAGTAGATTCTTCATTATGAGAAGCTGAAGTGACTCATTGAACTACTAGAATTTCAGCAAGAAAAATGAACAAACTTTATCTTAATATAAAATATTGAAAGAGCTCCACACCAACTAGGTGCTTGTGCTCTATAATTATCTTTATTTATTAATAAGACATTTGAAAACTTTCTAGCATTATTCTCAAGTTGCATGATAAAGTTCTAATGAAAAGGTTTTATAGCATATATAATAAGAAATTTAATTAAATCAAGTTAGATGAAATTTATGAAAAATATAAAAATAATTTAGTATACCTGGAGATCTGATAAATCATTGATTACTTTAGAAAAAAAAGCAAAAGGAAATAATAAGCTAATAGCAACTTTTATTTATGTAGAGAAAATTTTCGTTTCCATGGAAAGAAAATTATTATTTAAATAACTTAAAAGAGTTAGATTACTATTAGAACTCATAATTGCATTCGCATTTTTCTTCAAAAATTTAAATTACTTGTTTTTTATAGATGGAAAAATTTAAAAATAACTTTAATTCAACTATGAAGTTATTCAGGGAAATTCGCATGGAGCAGTTCTACTTTAATTTATTATAAAGTTTTAATTAGATGCTTAGAAAAAATATTAAATATGGTTTAAATGTAAAATTTAGCTTAAGGAGAATGAATGATGATTTAATTTTGTTATCAATATAAGGAAAAAATATGCATTACTTATAACAAGCGAAACTAAAGCGGTTTTTGACTGAGCACATCCATCAACAAACATTCTTAAATGTGAAGCTATCTAAAAGAAAAATAATGAGCTATAAATCAATTTGATGATTGAAATTTAATCAATCTTATAAAAATAATTAAGCATGTTTTAGGAGTACTTCTGCAATAAAAAAAGAATTTGCAAAAATACTGTAAAAAATAGCAGCAAATTATTTTGCAGCAATGAAAAAACTGCTTTTAATTGCTAAGGTATAAAAGTTTGACACCGGGATATTTCGAAAATTAGTAAGAATATTTAGACATTCCAAAACAGAATATAGAGATGAAATAGTGTCCTGAAGAACGACGATGGAATATCTGCTATAATAAATAAAGGCAATGCAAGTATGAGGTTTATAGCTAGAATGTGTTTTAAATAGATGAATAAATCTTTAATGTATCATGTTTTAATTCTTAATTGAATACCTTTCAAACTATATAAAACGCTGAAATTTTCTGTAAAATTGGAAAAGATAGTTTAAAATTTCATTTACCAATTTTTGTAATTTCATTTAGAAATAATTTAAAGAAGAATATCATCGCTTTTATGATACTTAGCAATTATCTACATTTTATAAAAATGAACTAGACAATTAAGAAAAAAATACATTTTAAAAGCTTTTAATAGATATGTAGAGAATAAAACTGAGATTCCATTTCACAGAGATGTAATCTATATATATAAAAAAATTTCTACTGCAAAAATACACGCCCAGTTTTTTCAAAATATAAATAAAAAAATGAAAGAAAGAAATCAAATCAAAAGAGTTTATTCTTTGCGACTCTTCTTTATTTAAAAATAAAAAAACTATAATTTAAAAAGATCTGTATAGGCAGAGCTTGACGACATAAAGGAACGGATTTAGACTAAACTTAACTAAAGTGAAAAAGCTTAACATTAATGAGGCAAAATATGAAGTAATAGGTTTCCTTAAGAAAAAAAGAAAATAGATACTAAATAAATTTAAAGATTAACGAAAAGCCTGTCGTCTAAAATAATGTAATTAGGTGATAAATAAAATAAAAATTTAATTGTACAGCAAAATTTTTAATTTTATTTAATTTAAACTAAAAGAGATTTTTGATGTCTTTAACTACAAGAATTACTCTCTCAATTATAGACATTAGTAAATTTTTTACAATTTTTTTTATGATATACAAAAAAAATGGAATAATCTATTCGCCTTTCCAAAAACCAAATTAAGAACGCAAAAAGGAAAGCTGCGAAACTAATGCAGAAACAACAACAAAAAGAAGATAAATCAAGTTCCTCATCTGAAGGAAAAGTTATAATTGGAACAATAGAGACGAATCCAGTAAAAGTACAAAAATAATCAGAAATCTAAATATAAATTGACTAAATGAAAACAATATACAAAATTATTAGGAAACAATTTACAATCAAGGGGAAAAAATAAGAGAACTAATGAATACTATCGAAGATTAAAACAACGAGCTACTAATAATAAGACGACAATTTATCTAAAATAATTTAGTCACGGAATAGTAACTATATGAATAATCTCAATCGAATTTTAAGCAAGAACAAAATATGATTATTGAAAAAGTTTCTACATAAACAAACATCCAAGAAAAATAGAATGACGAAAAGATTAATATAGAATTACTCCAAAGAATCGATTAACTTGAAAAAAAAGTATTTCTGAAGAGATTCAAGAAAAGACCAATCAAAAATACTATTATTGCAAATCAAAGTGACACCTATTACAAAATTGCGATCAGTGAAGATAAATTTAGATGAAAGAACAACAAAGAACGTTAAGAATGCTTAGCAGACTCTGAATCACCGAAACGGGAATTTACAAGAAGAAGATATTCGTATAAAAGACAGAAGATTCTCAGTGGTTCCATCCACAAAAAAAATGGCGTAGTATCCATCCACGCTAAAAAAATGGTAGCAAAAACCTGGTTGAAAATCCAGGGAATGCTAAACTTTAATTACTTTTAGTTTACTATATATATATAAAAAAAAAATTTATCTTGTCTTTAACTCATCATTTTCTTTAATTAGTCCTTCTTCCTACTCATATTTAACTTCTTCTTTTTTTACTTTCTCCATTTCTAGAATCTCAAGTCTCCTTGTTTTAGCTTCTTGCGAAATATTTTGATTTATAAGTCTAAATACTCAAATTTAAATCTTGAAAATGAGTTTACATATTTGATCGTATAGACTTTAAAAGTACTGAAGCAGCTTTATGAATAGTTATTCTGAAATCATAAATTTTTGCTGCTCATCAAAAGTAATATTTAAGAAAATGCTGATTAAAAATTAGGTTCGTTTATTCCAGACTCAAATTTTAGCAAACTTCCTCGAGATCTCATAAAGAAATATATAGAGGTTAAAGGGGCTAATTCAGAATATAAGGACGCTCATATTAAATTTGGAAGAATAAGCTAAAAGTAATTAATCTTCATGGAGCAGCGAAACGAATTTGGAAAAACTTCAAGTATAATCTGTGAAAATTAAAAAAAATAAAGCAAAAAATAAGATTCTATTTTTAATTGGAGAAGCTAAGGAAATATTTTCACATGATAAGAAAATTCTAAATCCTAAAAAAATTAAATGAACTTTAATTAAGAAATCAAAATAAATTGATATATTCATGGGAGAATTGCTTTTAACAGGCATTCTAATCTAACTCAATAATAGATAAATCTTAGTAATTAAAAAATAGGTAAAATATACTATAGTATTTAAGAAATTAAAGATTATCCACTCTCATATTTATAAGGATTAAATCTTTTTACCATACAAGAAATATAAGAAATTATAAAAAATTCCAAATGGAAAAGCAGCTGGTTCAGACGGAATAAAAGGTAAACTTCTGAAAAATGATGGATAATATTTGTTTATAATAATTATTATGTTTATTCTTACTCATCTTGCATATATTCACTTTGCTATATTTTCTTTAACTCTCATTTTAGTTATTAAATTTCAATCTGTAAGGAAATATAAAATTTTCCTTATAGTGCAAATATTTCATGAATATATAGGTAATTTTTCTCTAATTAAAATACTTTTTCATATTTAATTTTTTTTATTTATATGTCATATTTTATTTACTAAAGATGTTTTGAATTATCTTCTTGTTCTTGTTGATCTTTCCTAAATATTCATTTTATTATATTTTTTTATTTAAATTCTTGGATTTTTATTTGATTATCTTCTTACAAAAATAAAAGTACGCCCAAATTAATTGCATAATGGAAGTATAATATATTTATATTTAATGAGATATTTTAACTCTTTAGTCTTAATATTATATCTTATTTGGAATCTCATTAAATCATTTCTATTTAAACTTTGTATAAGCTATAAATTCAAAAGATAAAGACCCAATTAAATTGAGTTCCTATTGTATTTGTTTGAGATATATTTCTTTTACCTAAATTTAGAGTTTCTACGTTATTATTAACATTAGGTTTAGAAATTAATATGCGTTTAGTGTTAATTCTGAGTTTATATTTTTTTGAGTCTATTTCTTTGATGTTTTTTTCCTTTTATAAAATTTTAAAATTTACTAATTTTTTGAAGATTGAAATTAGATGAATTTATGGTAATTAAGAAATTTTTTAATATACAGATTATATATAAAATAAATAATAAAATCTCTCTTACAATTTAGTTTATTTCTGCTTTTAAGTTTATTAATTTTTTTAAGATAAAGTTGGCTAAAAATACTAAGTCGTTACTTATTAAACTCATTATTTATTATATTTCTTGGCCTATTTTTATATTATAATATTTCGTTAAAATAGTCATAGGTGTATATAATAGATTAATTGTATTCTGCTTATTCCTGAAGATAAAATATGCTTTTTAATAGTGAAGCCTTATCTTCGCACTAAATAAATACCTTAAGCTCATTCAAAACGAATGTGAGGTTGACGGAAGGTAAATCTCCCAATTTCATTTTTTTATTTCTAAGAGCAATATTAAAAATAAATTTTTTTAATATTTTAATCTATTTTATTCTTACATATAAATATTCTGATGATGCTTTATTATTTATTTGATTCTTAAATGAAAAAATTAAACTTAAATGTTTAAGAAAGTTACTTGCTTTTCCCACTTTCCAATAGTTAAATCATATTTATATAAAATTGTACTATAATCGTACTAAAAAACTTAATTTTTCACAATTTAGGGTTAAGTAAAGACATAATAACCACCTGGAAATTAATCTCCATGTTTTGTAAACTTTAAATCGTATATATATGTATCCATGTTAGTACTTTAATTTTTTCATATTAAACTTTATTTTTATAAATCTAATTAAGCTGCACTTGAGCAAGTTTTAGCAGGAAGTTACATATTTTCAAGTACTTTTATTCATTCATATCTATATTATATAATTATATCTTATCAACATAATTTCAATAAAATTCCCCAAAAACTTATATCACTTAATCTACATAACATCCTACAAACGCTTCTACTCCAAGTATTATATCTTGTATTTTAGTTAACTATTTACTTTAAAAATTGAATACTTCACATTCCTTTACACCTTTATCGTTTTAATACCCTGATATTATGAAATTATTATTATTTACAGTTATTATTATTTACAGTTATTGTTCTGTGGAATCTTCTTGGATTTAGCATTTATAAAGATTATATAACTCCATTTTCATAAATTGTATAATTTTTATTTCCTCAATTTCCACCTGATATTATTAACTTCTAATCGTTTATTTATTCCACTTAAGTTCAACTACCATAGGTTTAAGGAATATTTATTTCTTCATTACTAAATTTATTATTTAATATTTCATAGCTTCTTTTATTTTTAAAATTATTACAGATTGTAATTATTACTTTTAATTCTTATTTTTAACTTTCATTTTAAATATAAATAGATTCTTATTCATGTCTTATTTATACTTGCATTATATTTTATATAGAATTTATTATATTTTAAATTTATCCTTCTTCTATTTATACTTTTACGTTTCTTCCTTCTATTTCTTTTACTTACTTTTATAATCCTTCTATTTTACCTATAAAATCTAGTAATTCTGTTATATTTTCTCTGTTCTATGGTCTTACTCTTTTTAACAGTTCTTATATATTTTCTATATTTTCTATTTATTCTTTATATCAATTTTAATTAATTTTACTTTCACTTTCTATTTTTTCAATTCTATTTTTCTTCATACTATTAATCTCTTCTATTATTTTATTTTTAGCTTCATTAATCATATTTATTTTTAATTTAACTTCTTATTTTATATTGTCTTAAAGTTTTCATTTATTTTCCATTTAGTTTAATGAGTTATTCAAATAGCAAGTCAGCATTTTTTATTTCATTTTATTTAAGATTTTCTAGTTTTTTCACTGATTTCTATAATTTTATGTCCTTGATGCTTTTCTAGAAATACGCAAGCTGAACAAAGAGTTTCTTTTATTTTTTAACAAAACAATACTCTTTCATAAGATTTATGCTTTTTACATTTATTAAGCTCAAGTTGTTCTTAATAAATTGGAAGAATTTCATAAGCTATTTCAAATTAAGAAGCTTTTTATTCACCTTCGACTTAATATCAAGGATATTTTATAGTTCTTAAATTTTCTTCAAGTTAAATTGCAAATTATTAGCAAATAATGTGTTTGAAATCTAATATCCTAGGAACTCTTGAATTTAAATCGAAAAGATTTCCACATTTATTACATTCGTTTCTATCTTAAATTTTTGGATTAATTTTGTGCTTAAATTTGAGTTTCTTATTACTAAATTAGAGGTTTTTTTTAATTTTAAAATAATATAATACTAAAGATTTTAGAAGAAGATAATACTTAATTTTTTTGGCATTTCTAAAATAATATATTTTTAATTACTAGAAATAAAATATTTAAGAAATAACTGAAGATAAAATAAAATCGACTTTAAGAGAGAAAGAAAATTATATTTAATATCAAAATAATTTAATTTATGTAGAAAATTAAAAATAAAAAAATGATTTATATGACTTAAATAATAAAAAAACCGAGATATTATTTCGATCATATTTAGAATTCTTTTTAAAAATATATAAATTTTTCTATGCATTATAAAGATATATCTCCTATAAGCATCACTTTGACAACAACAACAAAAATTCAAAAAAGTTAAGAGAAGATAAAATAAGGATTTTCATTATTCTATATACAAATACAAAAAGGTATTCTAGTTTTAACTCGAATCTTAACTTATTAAAAAGTTTGCAAAAACATTATAAAATATTTTAAATTGATTTAATGTAAAATCTTAAAAAGAAATGCTAGTCTAATTTAAATATGACTTATTATTTAATATTATTAATAATTAAAATTTAATTATTTAATTAAGAATATTTTATAGAAGTAAGATTTCTATTATATTAAATATAATTAAATTATTAAATTATTTTCTTAGAGTTTATTTCAAAATTTTTAAATAACTTAATATTTTTAACTACGTAACTATAGATTTTATAAAGCTTAATAATTTAATTTTAAGCTAAAATAATATTTTTTACATCTTTAATTGCCTGAAACACTACCTTTAAATATGGACGTTAGCAAATGATTTTTAAATATAATTTTTATATCTTCATTTTTTTAATTCTCTTGTTTTTTTCTCATATTTTCTTCTTCTCTTTATGCTTTATATATTTCAAGCATTTCAAGTCTTCTTGACATTAGATGTTTCAAAATATCTTTATTTATAAATCTAAGTACTCCAATTAAGACTTTGAAAATTAGTTTATATATCCTTGATCATATAGTATAATGCGCTTAATTCATAACTCCTAATTTTTACGATTTTTAATTCTTTATACTAGAATAGTAAATATGTGCTCAAATGGCTCAATCTCTATTCACATAATAAGAATTATTAATAGAATAATGACAATCTTGAATATCATTCCGAAAATTATATAATTGTGATTTTTAGTTTAAATACTAATTATTTTCATCTATTCTATTTGTTCACTTCGTGTAAGTAGTTTGGGTAAATTTCTATAGATTAGCAAATTACTCAAATTATATTTTTGCTAAATTCATTTTATTTAAAAAAAATGAAGGCTTTTTTACCAAATAAAATTAGAAAGGTAAAATGAATAAGAATCTGGAGAGGAAAAGTAGAAACAATCAAAATCGAGGAAGAGAATGTACACGCCTTCAAAGTAATAAGAAACTATATTTTTAGCTTTTAATATTAGATTTAAGAATCAAAATATCTTTATTTGCAAAATTTTTTCTGTAAATTTCCCTTGTCTCGTAAGTCATATTCGAAAGAGATCATTAAAATATCATTTTTTTTGTAAATTTATCGATTAAACCACATTTTTTATAGTGGCAAAGCTTTTGTTTGATAAGCTCTTAATTCTTCTTCAAGCCCAAGGAATTTAATTTGAAGGTTGCAATTCATAGTATTTTTATATTTGCATTGAAATTATTGACTCTGTTTAAACAAATTGGTAACACCTGTATATATATCTATCTAAATTATCCTTTATTCTAACTTATATTTCATCTCCAAAGTAGATTTGCTTTAATTTAAAAGAAGAGCTATAATAATTTTCTATAATTTTTCCACTTCTCCTTAAATTATCTTTTTAAAAAATATGATTTTGCTGCCTTTAACAACCTCAATTTACATTTTCAAAGACAGCTTTTTTAATTCCGGATTCCCTAGGCTAATGACCATCATACCATTGTTACATTTAACTTTCTTCCTTGTAAAGGATTACACATTCTTTTAATTCAGCAGATTTATCTTTTTTTTTAGAATTTTAAAACTTCTATTATTTATATTAATCCATTTTTCATAAATCTATTATAATAATTGCTTATAGTGGATTTACCTTTATTAAGTTAATTACTTATAAGTTCAATTTTATTTTTTTAATAAAATGTTTCTACTTTTTTCGAAGTTGGTCATATATATTTGCTCTTCTTTTTCTTCACCTCAATCTTCATCTTACTCTGAATTTCAGTCTGCTTCTTCCTCTTTTATTATTACTCGTCGTGTAGCTCCATCAAATATTTTTTTCATTATATGTTATTCGATTCCTTTATTAATTCATGTAATTATATATCTTAATACAATTTTCTTCTGTAAATTTTACCTTCTCGAGTGCAATATATTTAGACTAGTTTATTTTTAAAGTTTTTTTTCCTCTATTTTTCACTTTGTGATAAAATATTAACATTATCATACTAAATGTTCTTTGCTCTTGCAGAATCAAAGTGTTAATATATTTTTCTGTCTATTAGTATTTTAAATTTTTAAATTTTTTCTATTCCATTGGGTCTCTATTTATTAGTTTTTTCTAGATTATTGAATGTGCTTATAAAGTAAATTAGTCGTGTCTTTCTTCTATTTATTTAGTTAAAATTTTACCCCTAAAGTTTCCGATTGGCAGTTTATTTCCTTCTCTAATTAGATTTTTTCTTTTTATCTTCACTTCATTTTCTAGCAAATCAAAACACTTTTCTTTTTATTCCAAGGCTTACAATTTAGAGTTCGATTCTCCGAAAACAATCATTACATTTCTTTTTAGTAAGTCATTTTCAAGGTGTTTATTTTTATGAAGAAGATATTTATCAACTTTTTATATTATAAAAAAATGTTATTATAGAGTCCATAGCTCTTCATTAGGGTGCATCTCTTAAAAAGTCAATTTTTAATTCACTTTAAATCCCAATATTCCCATAAAATTTTCTCTTCTAATTGAGAGCAAGGTTTGGGGTTCCTATTCTCCAAAGCACATAAACGCCATCAGGCGATTACAGGTAGATTTTCAATCCATGATGAGAAGATTAGTCTGGTTCTACATTTAGAAAGCTTTCTTCTATGTCAGTTCATCTTTGGGAAATTCTTCTCGTAACCTTTAGAAACAAGGTCCATCCTATTTAAATTAATTTATTATAATAATTTTACTATAAGAGTGACTTTAATCAATGCTTGTGATTAGAATTACAAAATTATTATCTCTCAAAATAGAGATAGTAAAGTTATTTTGAAAAAAATCATTATTTTTGATAAAATGTTTTAACCTCAGGAAAACTATGGAGATTGGTAAAAAAATGACTGTAATATTTTTGAACACTAAATTCAAATAAATTTTAATTTTAGTTATTTTACGATTATCTACTCTTTTAATTTTAATCAAAGAGTTAAAAATTCTCAATAAATTATTTATTTAAAATTAATCTTCTTTTGAAAAAAATTAATAGTGAAAATTAGTTTATAAATGTAAAAAAATAGAGATTGAATTAAATTTTTTTTCCATAACTTCAAGAGTTAAGATATTGATTTTTCCACTTACCATTATTCAAATCGTATTTAAATAAATTTGTGTGTAAATCATACTGATAAACTACATTTTTTACTACTTATGGTTAGGTAGGTACACGATAAACTCCAGTGAACTTTTCTCCATGTTTTGAAAATTTATTATCATATATAAAAGTATCCATATTACTTCCGTTTTATCAAATTAAACTTTAATTTTGAAAATCTAAATTAATTGAACTTGTACGTGATTTTACTGGCAGTTATATATTTTCAATAACTTTTCATTCTTATTTTGTTACATTATAAATTTAAAGTTTATCAATTAAGTTATTTTAAATTTCCCCTCCAAAAACTTGAATTATTTAATTTTAGAAGCAACCTCCGAATCCTTCAACTCCAATAGGAATATCATTTATTTTTCTAAATTTCTCATTCTAAAAATCGAATAATTCACATTCTGTAATACTTTTATTGCTTTATCATCCTGAAATTATAAAGTTTCTATTATCTATTTATATTGTTCTATGATAATATCTGCTATTTATCATTTAATAATTTTTTATATTTCCACTATCGTAAATAATAAAATCCTTATTACCAGTATTTCCTCCTGATATTATTAACTTCTCATCATTTATTTACTCTATCTAAGTTCAATTGTAGTAAATTAAAGGAATATTTATTTCTTCATTACTAAATTTACTATTTAATATTTCATAACTTCTTTTTGTTTTAGAATTATAACATATTGTCGTTAAATTTTTTAATTATTATTTTTAAATTTTGTTTGCATCTTAAAAGAAAACTTTTTCTTGCCTTATTTAAACTTACATAATAGTTTGTAAAGAATCTATAATATTTTTTTCTTGCCTTTCTTCTATTTATACTTTTACGTTTCTTCCTTCTATTTCTTTTACTTATTTTTGCAATCCTTCTATTTTACCTATAAAATCTAATAATTCTGTTATATTTTCTCTGCTTTAAGGTCTAACTCTCTTCAATAGTTCTTATATAATTTATACTTTGTCTATTTATTCTTCGTATCAATTTAAGTGAATTTTACTTTCACTTTCTATTTTCTCAATTCTAATGTATCTAACTTTATTAATTTATTCTATTAAATTGGTAGTAACTTCATTAATTTTATTTATTTTTTCTTGAACTTCTTATTATAGTTTTTCTTGTTATTATTTTAAAGTTTCTATTTATTTTCCATTTAGTTTAATAAGTTATTCAAATAAGCTATCAGCCTATTTAATTTCATTTTATTTAAGATTTTCTATTTCTTCACTTATTTCTATAATTTTATGTCCTTAATGCTTTTCTAGAAAGGCACAAGCTGGACAAAGAGTTTCTTTATCGTTTTAACAAAACAATACTCTTTCATAAGATTTATGCTTTTCACATTTATTAAGCTCAAGTTGTTCTTAATGGATCGGTAGAGATTCATAAGCTATTTCAAGTTAAGACGCTTTTTATTCAGTTTTAACTTAACATCAAGGACATTAAATACTTTATGAAGTCATATAAAGTTATTTTGCACATTACTAACAAATGATATGTTTACACCTCAATCTTAAAGGCTTCTTTATTGTGAAATCAAAAAAATTTCCACATTTATTACATTCATTCCTTCCTTACATTTTCGCAAAGTATAATCAGATTAAATTTAAATTAATTTTTAATTTAAACATTCTACAAAATATTATACTAAAACAATTAGGTATAATAATTTTAATAATTTTATAAAAGAAATTTTAATTGCTTCATTTTATTAGTTAGAGATATAAATTAAAAATAGATTTTTAATTATAATGTTTAAATATATTAAAAAGTTTAAATATCTAAATTAATACTATTTTTTTCAATTATTTTAATCTTTCATATTTGTCTTACTAAACAAGGGTTAATTTTTGGATATTTTATCCTTAAAAACTTTAAAGATATAAATTACATTATTCTTATTTTCAATGGAGAATGAAAATTTTAACTTCTTTCACTAAATTTAGAGTTTCAGTAAAAATTATTATGGTATTATATAAGAAAATTTTCAAATTAAAAATTGTTTAGAAATGATAAAAAAATTATTATTGAAATATTATATCTTAAGGAAATTATCTTTCATTTTTACGAAAAACGGTAAAATAATTTAATAATTTAATTTTAAAATTTATGTATAATTATTACTTTTTTATTATATCAAATGGATAGAAATTTTATTAAAAGACTAGATATTTAGATTTTTAATTTTTATTTGATATTGAATTTATTTAAAATACTATATATAGAAAAAATGGAAAACTTCTTGTAAAAAACCTCTTCTCAAAAGGATTCATCTTATGAGCAATAAAATATATTTTAAGCACTCCAATTGCTGTAATAAGAAAATTTCAACCTCCTAAGAACAGTTCAAGAACTAGAAAGAAAAATAGAGCACCTGATGTACAATTAATAAGAATAAATGAAAAATGAAAATAAATAGACAGGAAACAACAAAATAAAAGAGCTAGAGAAAAAATTTGACTAATTCGCAGAACTAACTGAAAGCATATTTTTGCAAAATATACAGGGGAATGATCCTTTGGATGTGGAGAAACAGCCTGTAATAAAAGATATTCCCTATAGGAAAATACTGCGATGCTGATACTGCAAGAGACCAGGACACAAAGTTAGAAACTGCTTCTAATTCCAATAAAAACAGAAAGCAGAAAATTTAAAGATATGAAGAACCATAAGTAAATTATATTGCACTGCGGAAGGAAGAATTTATAGAAGAAAGATGTACGCAGAACATGAAATTCTAGAAGACGTGATTATAGCAGGACAAAGAAGAAATGAACAAATGCTTGGAATGAAGATTGATTGAAGCAATATTACTAAAATAAAAAAGGGAGAACACAGCACAGATAGATATGTGCTTCAAGAAGAAGACCCAGAAGAAGACTGGAAATGGAAATTTTAACAAAACTATTAAACTTTAAAAAGTGACGAACCTTATTGATAGGTGGGATCACTATAATTAATTATTATTATTATATAAAATATTTTTATATTTTTATGGATCGCTGTTTAAGTTTTAATTTGTTTATTTTGATTAAAAGATATAAATGTTAAAATGTATGGAAAATACAAATATAAAAATAATTTAATAAATAAATTTGATTATAGAGCGCGTAGCACTCTCGTTGGTGCGCATCTCTTTAAAAAAAATGTTTCATACTGACAAGAATGTTTGTTACTGATAAAATTATCAGATACTGATAAATCTTGTTCAATACTGGTATAATTATTCAGTACTCATAAAAATGTTCAATACTGATATAATTTAAGAATACTCGTAATCTTTAATACTTGCTTGAGGTTCAAGGACATGGCAGGCTTGCGTCTCATTGCATCACCAAAGCAGAGGATGACATGTGTCAATTATGGGTACTTAGCTTCCCCAACCTCTGATGAAACTGTCCCTTATTGTTCACCTTCGAACAACTATGGTGATTTAATATATAATTAAATCTTTTTATTATATTATTTTTTTAAAACCGCCATAGTTGTTCGAAAGTGAACAACAAGGTCATCTTTATCAGAGGTTGAGGAAGGTAAGTACCCATAATTGACACATGTCATCATCTGCTTTGGTGATGCAATGAGACGCAAACCTGCCATGTCCTTGAACCTCAAACAAGTATTAAAGATTACGAGTATTCTTAAATTATATCAGTATTGAACATTTTTATGAGTACTGAATAATTATACCAGTATTGAACAAGGTCTATCAGTAGCAAATATTCTTGTCAGTATGAAATATTTTTTAAAGAGCTGCGCACCAACGAGAGTGCTACGCGCTCTATAATCAAATTTATTTATTTATTTATTTATAACTTATATTTTAAGTTTATAGATTTTCAATTTATGAGGAAAAATAATTATATTTTAATAAATTAAATTAAAGTAACTTCACCATTTCTAGGTTAACTATGAGTAAATAGGATGCATCTTGAAAAATGGAGTACTGGAGGTTGCATCTCTTAGGACTACCAAGGCAGTTCTCACATATCATCTCAAGTCAAATTCCAAGGCAAATAATCGTCAAAACCAAAGGCCACTCCATTCCAGGAAGAAGAAATAATCGATTATAGGTACATAGTTTCCCCAACCTCTAATGAATATATCCTTTTCTTCACCCTAGATTCATGGCTAAAGTTTCTGAATAGGATCCACACATTTAAGCTTGGAAATTTTCTTATTAATATTTTTTTAAATTTGTAATAAATGATTAAATTTAGTTTTTATTAATAAATTTAATAAAAATTAAATAATATTGAAAAATAGATATTCTTTAATCATTTTATATTTAATATAGGATTATATTCTTTTAAGCAATAAAAACTTAAAATGAAAAATTTATATTTTTTTAATATTATATTTATAAATGGAAAGCTTCTTCTAAAAGACATTACAGACAAAAGATAACTATCTCTTAAACATCATTCAACTGTTAATTCTCTAATAACTTCAAAATATGTTAATTAAAAATGTTAAGCTTTAAAGCAAAACAAAAGCTTGAAGGAAAGATCTAGCACTTATTTACAAAGCCGTAGCAAAAAAGAAAAGCCACAAGCAGCTAATTTCAGAATATAGCAAATAGAAATCAAATTCAATCAATTAGTTGAGTTGACTGAAAATTTATTTCTTAAAAATAAATCAGTAAACAATCCTATGGATGTGGAATCTAATACTAAACCAGAAAAATTCCTCTATTAAAAAGAAAAAAATAATGCTTGTATTATATTTTAAGATAATCTTAAGATTATAACAAAAACTAAAACTAAAAAGTTCAAGATATGGTAGTCATTAAGTAATCTATATTGTACTGCAGAAGGAATATTATATAGAAAAAAGATTTATAAAGGGAGTGAAAATCTTGATGGTGTTGCATTTACGCAATAAAGAAAAAACTAGCAAATTATTGGAAAATAATTATAATTGAAAAGATGGTGGGAACTGAGAATGACCTTCGTGACTAAGCTTTCTGGTTTTATGGCTAGGAACAAGTTCATTTCCTGTCGATGAGAAAGTTCCTGGTCAGAGTCATTTTCTGAAGGGAACGCCTTCTTTGAGATTATCCGCTCTTGGTAGGGACTTGAAGTCCGGCTGCTCATAGCTATGAAGATCCCTAGCAGCTGTGCCTGGAGCACAACAGGATATCCCCATTATTCCATAAAAAGAGAGCGTCGGGTCGTGCAATCGGAAAGGAGTTTCCGGTTCTAAAACTTTTTTAGTTGAAATTAATTAATTGGAAAAGAATTCGATTTATATAAGATAATTAATAATTAAAAAAGATTTAATCAATATATCTAGAAATGTACTTAAGTAAGATGATCTAGACAAATTTGGAAATGGAAATTTAACATAAAAAATAAAAATTTAAGCAGTGTTTAATTAGTGAAGGTAGAATCACTTTAATTCATAATATTATTTTATTGTTATAGTGAAGATAAATTTTTAAACTAAACGCAATCTTTTCTTAATTTCTAAAATTCATAATAAGTTTAAGAAAATAAAGTTATAGAGAGCAAGAAAAGAATAAGATCAATCATTGTAATTTTAAAATACAGCATGTCTAAAAGAAACTACTATATTTTTTATAATTATTCTTGATTAATCTTTTAAAATCTTGATTATTTTAAAAAAATTAATATATAAATTTTTCAAAAATTATATAAAAATTATTTTAATTTAAATTATTTGCGTATGTTTTACATGAGTCAAGATTCTAATTTTTCCCATTTCCCATTGCTTAAATTATATTTAAATAAATTCGAACCACAATCAAATTAATATACTAAATTACTTTGCTCTTAAGGTTAAGTAAAAACACGAACACTTCCAGGAAACATTTCTCCATTTCTTGTAAATTTATTATCATATGTAAAAGTATCCATATTATTACCATTATTATATCAAATTAAACTTTATCTTTGCTGATTTAAATAAATTGCACTCATACGAGTCTTTACCGGAAGTTATTAGTTTTCAATAACTTTTCATTCTTATTTTGTTACATCAAAAATCTAAACTTTATCTATGTATTTACCATCATTATTTCTTCAAAAACTTCTATTACTGAATTTTAAAAGCATCCTCCGAAAGCTTAAATTCCAATTGGTATATCATTTATCTTTATGAACTTCTCGTTTAAAAATCATATACTTCACATTCTTTAATACTTTTTCTATTTTATCATCCTGATATTATATAATTTCTATTATTTATCTAGATTTTTCTATGATAATTTCTACAATTTATCATTTAAATTTTTTTTATATTTCCATTGTCGTATATAGTAAAATCCTTATTTCCATAATTTCCTCCAGATATTATTAATTCTTAATCATTTATTTACTCTACTTAAGTATAATTGCTGAAAGTTTAAGAAATATTTATTTCTTCATTACTAAATTTATTACTTAATATTTCATAGCTTCTTTTATTTTTAGAATTGCAACTGATTGTAATTATTATTTTTAGTTCTTATTTTTAACTTTCATTTTAAATATAAATAGATTCTTATTCATGTTTTATTTATACTTCCATAATATTTTATATAGAACTAATTATATTTTAAATTTATCTTTCTTCTATTTATACTTTTACGTTTCTTCCTTCTATTTTTTTTACTTACTTTTATAATCCTTCTATTTTACCTATAAAATCTAATAGTTCTGTTATATTTTCCCTATTTTAAGGTCTTACTTTCTTCAACAGTTCTTATATATTTTCAACTTTTTCTATTTATTATTTATATCAATTTAAGTGAATTTTAATTTCATTTTCTATTTTCTCAATTCTATTTTTCTTCATATTAGTAATTTCTTCTATTATTTTATTTGTAGTTTCGTTAATTTAATTTATTTTTAATTGAACTTCTTATTTTAGATTTTCTTATTATTATCTTAAAGTTTCTATTTATTTTCCATTTAGTTTAATGAGTTATTCAAATAACAAATCAGCCTATTTAATTTCATTTTATTTAAGACTTTCTAGTTTTTCACTAATTTCTATAATTTTATGCCCTTAATGCTTTTCTAGAAATGCGCAAGCTGGGCAAAGAGTTTCTTTATCATTCTAGCAAAATAATACTCTTTCATAAGATTTATGCTTTTCACATTTATTAAGCTCAAGTTGTTCTTAATGAGATGGTAGAAATTCCTCGGCAAGTTCTAAGTTAGAAGCTTTTTATTCAGTTTTGACTTAGCATCAAGGGCATTAAATACTTTATGAAGCCTTATAAAGTTATTTTGCACATTACAAGCAAATAATATGTTTACAATCTAATCTTAAAGGTTTTTTTATTTTTAAATCAAAAAGATTTCCACATTTATTACATTCATTCCTTCCTTACATTTTCGCAAAGTATAATCAGATTAAATTTAAATTAATTTTTAATTTAAACATTCTACAAAATATTATACTAAAACAATTAGGTATAATAATTTTAATAATTTTATAAAAGAAATTTTAATTGCTTCATTTTATTAGTTAGAGATATAAATTAAAAAATAGATTTTTAATTATAATGTTTAAATATATTAAAAAGTTTAAATATCTAAATTAATACTATATTTTTCAATTATTTTAATCTTTCATATTTATCTTACTAAGCAAGAATAAATTTTTTGAAATTTTATCCTGAAAAACATTAAAGATATAAATTACATTATTCATTTTTTCAATGGAGACTGAAAAAAAATAATTTCATTCACAAAAATTAGAGTTTCAGTAACAATTATTATGGTAGTATATAAGAAAATTTTAAAAATAGTTTAGAAATGATTAAAAAATATTCTTGAGTAATTATATTTTATGGCAATTATCTTTCATTTTTACGAAAAACGGTAAAATAATTTAATAATTTTTTCTTTAAAATGTATATAAAAGATCTACTTTATTATTATATAAAATGAACAAAAATTGTATTAAAAGATTATATATTAAAAATACTATATAAAATATTGTTATATTTTTTATGATTCACTTATTAAATTTTAATTTTTTTATTTTGATTAAAAGATATAAATGTTAAAATATATTGGAAATGAAAATCTATAAATAATTCAATAGAAAATCTTTTTTGTAGATTATTAATTCTTTAAATCAATGATCATTGTATCCTTAAGGACTTGGCGTATAAATTGGAATTGTTCCCAAGTGGGGAATCGAATCTAAATTAAACTAAATAGCCACTAACCTGTGATTTAACCACTTAAATAATTGAATAACAAGTTATTAGTCTCAGGTTTAGTTTAAATCAAATTTTACCCCTCTTACGTTTTTAAGTAGCGAATAAGGCCCCGCTTATTCTTTACATTAAAGGTCAATGATGCAATTATATAAAAAATTATAAAAGTTATCTAAATATGAATATTGAATTTTCTTTTTAAAAGCTTTTTAAGATATTTATTTTCTATAATTTCAAATAAATATTAATTAGCTTTAAGCAAAATAATTTTTCTAATCAATTTGTTTTCTACTTATTAAATTATTTAAAAAATGGAAATTTTTTTGCAAAAAATCGCTTCTAAGCAGAATCCTTTCCCAATCAAATTACGATTAGCAAAACATACTCTAAGAATTCAAGATATATAATAGGAGAATTTTAAACTTTTAAGAACGTATAAGAGCTTGAAGGATAAATTTCATACCTGATATCTAACACATAAATACTAAAAAAGGAAAATTTCCATCCAGTCAATTTGAGAATTTAACAAATAGAATCCAATTTCAATTAATTAGCGGAATTAACTGAAAGCTTATTTCTAAAAAATACAACAACAAATGACCCCATAAATATGGAACCGAATCCTCGGACAGCAAAAATTCTGATAGTAAAGAATAGAAAGTAGAACTGGTATTGCAGGAAATATAGTCGCATTTTAAGATGTTGCTGAAAATTTTAATAAAAATAAAAACTTGAAAGGTTTAAGTTATGAAAATCCATAAGTAATCTATACTGCATTCTAGAAGGCTTATTATAAAGAACAAAGATGTACATAGGAAATGAACTCTTGAAGGACATCGTATTTGCTCAAAAAAGAAGAAATTTAAATATGTTTTGAATCGAACTTGATTGAAGCAAGAAGCCTGTAATAATAAATGGTAAATGGAGAACTGATTGATATGTATTCTAAGAAGAAGATTCAAAAGAAGATTGAAAATGGATCATCACTTAAGACAATTTTAAACTTTAAACTCTTTTATTAGGGGTAAACCGAATAAAGGTGACGTCACGTTAATAAATTATGTTATGTTATGCTATGTTGAGATATTTTAGAACTTATTTAATACTATTCTCAAGTTGCATTATAAAATTCTAACGAAAAAGCGAATAAAAAAAAAATTAAAAAGCTTTGCTAAAGCCTTAGTAGTCAGCCATCTGACCTATTCTATCAGCTTGTCTCTATTAGTTTGTCTTGAATTCCTACTAGGCTTAGTTAGGCGGTGTAGCACTTCATTAGTGCACCATCCTTTAATATTCGGAATAGTTTTGGTCTTGATAATATAATAAAGAAATTTAATTTTTTTAAGTTAGATGAGATTTATGAAAAATAAATAAGCAATTTAGTATATTAGGAGAGCTAATAAATCATTGATTCCTTTCACAAAAAAGCAAAAGGAATTATAGGCTAATAGCAACTTTGGATTATGTAGAGAAAATTTTGATTAAATAGAAAGAAGAATATTATTTAAATAACTTTGAAGAGTTAAGTTACCATTAGAACTCATAATTACATTCAAATTTTTCTTCAAAAATTTAATTAATTAATTTCAAATAAAAGAGTTTTTGGGCCGGAAACTCCTTTCCGATTGCTGTTCCGACTTTCTCTTTTTTAAGAATACCAGGAAATCCTGTTGTGCTCCAGGCGTAGCTGCTAGGAGCTCCATTGCTATGAGCAGCCAGGCTTCAAGCCCCTAATAAGAGCGGATAATCTCAAAGACAGCGTTCCTTTCAGAAAACTGTCTCTGACCAGTGAATTTCTCAGCAACAGGAATGGAACTTGTTCCTAGCCATAAAACCAGAAAGTATAGTCAAGAAGGCCAATATCAGCTCCCACCATCTTTTCAACTATTTTTTTAATTTTAAATTACTCATCTTTTATAGTCGGATAAATTTCAAAATAACTTTAATTCACCTATGAAGTTATTTAGGGATTTCACATGGACCAGTATTACTCTAATGTGTTATGATATTTAATTAATTTCTTAAAAAATTATTAGACATGATTTAAATATAAAATATAGAAAAAAATTTCGCTTATTATGAGTGATGATTTAATTTTGGTATCAAAATCAAGAAAAAATATATAAATAAAGATGATTATAGAGCGCGTAGCACCTCGTTAGCTTGTAGCTCTTTTATTATTAATATTTAATATTAAAAAAAGTGTTCTCGAGCTTCTTGATTTCATTCTATTCGTCCAAAGTATAACTTCATCTTCACCAAATGGAGAATCTTCTTATTAAAAATTATTCTTAAATCTTTAATTAAATGTTTCAGTCTTCTCGAATAAGGTCCAAATAAGAATTAGTAATTAGTCAATATCAGGCCCATCAGTCAATCTTTCATACTATTAGAGAGAACCCTCGGGCGGGTTGGGCTTGTCTCTTCTGAGCTTGTCCAACCCTTTCCCGTGGTGGCATCTAATGCGAGATTACTCGCAATGCAGTATACACTGTACCAGATTGCCTATTAGTTTTTCTGACGTGGCCGACATCCATTTTATATTATATATAATATTTAATAATAAACGAAACATAAATTGGTTTTCGACTGTAAACACTTATCAATAAATATCCTAAATGTGAAGCTATCTAATTTTAAAGAAAAAGAAAAATAATTAGTTATAAACCAATTTGATGATTGGAATTTAATCAATCATATAAAAATAATTAGTCACATATTTAAGAGTACTTTGTAATAAAAGAAAAACTTACAAAACATTATAAAGAAATAAAATCCAATTATTTTGTAACAATGAAAAAACTGTTTTTAATTACTAAGATATAAAAGCTTGACACTATGATATATCAAAAATTAGTAAGAATATTTAGATTTCCCAAAACAGAATATCGAGATGAGATAGTATCCCTGAAATATGCAAAATGGAATTTTGACCATGATGAATAAAGACAATGCAAATATGAAGTTTATAGCTTAAAAAGCATTTAAAGCATATGGATAAATTTTTGGTGTATCATATAATATATATATTAAATGATTACCTTTCAAGCTAACTATGGCACTTAAATTTTTTATAAAGTTATAAAAGATAGTTTCAAATTTCTTTTATCAATTTTGTAAGTTCATTTAGAAATAATTGAGAAAAATATTCTATCGCTTTGATGATGCTTACCAATTATTTACATTTTATAATATCGAACTAGACAGTTAAGAAAAAAAACTAGAGCTTAAAATCTTTTAATAGATACATAGAGAATAAAATTATTATTTAATTTTACAGAGAGTCAACTTATAGATATAAAGAATGGCTACTGCAAAAATAAAACTTAATAAATCAAAATGTAAATTTTAAAAAAAAGGAGGAAAAAATCAAATCGCAGAGTTTATTCTTTGCGGCTCTTCTTTATTTGAAAATAAAGAAGCTGTAATCTAAAAAGATCAGCAAAGGCAGTGATTGACTACTTTAAAGGAACAGATTTAGACTAAATTTACTAGAGTGAGAAAAAAGTGTTTTCTTAAGTTAATTTAATTTAATAACTAAAAAGTTTCTCCGTTTTTAGGGAATTTCACCCTGTCAGGAGTACAGCGCTTCAAGCTCCTCGCTGTTAATTAAAATGTTTGGGTCGATAGGAAGATTACGCATTCCCATCCACGGGTTTTTAAATTAGGTTTTCCGTCCTAAATTCCAGTCAAGTCTTGTATTTAGCTCCATCTTCTTCTTGTACATTCTTCCATTCTTGTTGCAAAAAATCTTGTTTAATCTAATTTTTTCTATTCGCTTTGCTTATCAGAAATTCCATTGTTTCTATTGGAATTTCCGACAGTTCCGATAAAGATGTTGTTGGCTTCCGCAGCAAAAGCATCTCTTCCTAATCGGGATTAGTCTCATCCAAGGTTAAGCTTAGTGTTCGACAACCATTGGGATTGATCCAGTATTCAGCTGTTCCATTCTTGATTCTTTAAGAAGTTGAATCTCCTATTCTTATTTCATAACAAGATCTTTTAGCTTAGTTGTGTTCATATCCTAGTGATTTTGGATGTTGTAGAATGTATCCATTTAGCGCTCGTAGTTGTCTATACGAGACTCGTCCATTTAGTTCTTTTCTTCTAGCTTTATTATTAGTTTTTCGTTCAAATGCTTCAATTTTTAAACCTCTTCCTGGAGGTTTAGGACCACTTTTATAAGCTGCTCCATGCTCATCTAGCCAGAAGGATTTAATTAAGAAACCTCCTGGTGAAGGGCAGACTTCATCTGCTTCCTTGGCTTCTCGCTTGAAGTTGGAGTTGGAGTTGGAATTTCCGAATGTTAGATTTTTTTTAATTTCTTTATATTATTCCTGGTTCCCCTAGGTTCCAGGATGTTAAGAAAAAAGTTGGGGTTAAAGTTAAGACGACTGCCGAAAATTGGTTTCTTGCTTCCTCCCTTCCTTTTTAGCTTAGGAAGAGGTGGTTATGAAGCCCTTATTGAAACCTTCCACCATTTTTTTTGTGTTTTCTTAAGTTAAATTTAAAATTAATGAGGCAAATGTAAATTAATATATTTCCTTAAGAAAAAAGAAAATATATATTAAATAAATTTAAAGATTAACGAAAAGCCTATCGTCTAAAAGATGTAATTACTTACCTTGGATATAAATTAGGTGATAAATAAAATTAAAAATTCATTTGCAGCAAAAGTCTCTTATTTCAGAATAACTATTCATAAAGTTGCTTCATTACTTTCCAAGTATTGAGTAATATCCCCATACAACTTTAAAAAATTTTGCAGAAAATTTATTTTTCCTAAAGAAAGAATATGGTATGATATAAGCCTTGAGTTACTATTTCAGTACTTAAAGGAATAATAAATAAAATTACGAAAGTGTAAAGATTTATAATGAGAATTTCTTTTAAATCTCCATAACCAACTTTTAATGAGTCTTATTTTATCGATTTAAAATTGACTTCCTTTTACAAAAATGAAGACATTAAAATTTATTAATTTTTTTTCAATAAATTAGACTATATTAACAAATAAAATCATATTCCGATATTTCATTTTTATTTTAAAAGTATATTTAATATAACTTGCCTTATCAGAAATATTTCAATAAATGTCTTTAATTTTTTAGATGAAAGATTTTACTGAACACAATACCAGAGATTTTATAAGATATATAAAATAAAAAGTGAATCAAAATTTCTTCTGGAAACTTCTCTAAAGAAATTAATTCATGCCTGCGGCGAACAGATACATAAATTAAATAGAAGACGATTAAAGTACATTTCCTTAGGTATCTTATACGAAATTAAATAAATATCTTATTTAAGAGACGATTTCCATTTCTAAGTTGAGTACGTATTCATATAATTTTTTAAATGAACTTAGTTTACGTCATATTCCAACCTAATTTATACATTCTGTTTAAATGGTTAAAATTTTAATTAATTTAATCACATAGTTAATTAATTTTTACTATTAGGAAATTCTTTAGGAATTTATTAGTTGCAAATGATCAAAGGGAAAAATTACTAAAAATTAAATTCCTAAAATTGTTAAATAAATTAAAATTTCTTACAAGGAATTACTTAAAAAGCACTTAGAGATTTTAAAATTTAAAAAGATAACTAAATAAACTCCTTAAAAAAATACAACGGCAAATTTTTGTTTGGAGGTTATAGCAAGATGAATAAGACTAAGTGATTTCATGATAAAATTTTAGTTCTAGCAGAATTTACGTGATTATTTCCAAAAAATTATTCAATATATCACTTTATTGCTAAATATTGAAACTTATATAGTTTATATTAATTATTATGCTTATTCTTACTCATCTTATATTTATTTACTAACTATACTCTCTCTTGATGCACTTATTTTAGTTGCTGAATTTCAATAGAAAAATATATAATTTTCCCTTTAATGTTAATGTTTCTTGAATATCTAGGTAATTTTTTTCTAATTCTTAATACGCTTTCATATTTAAATTTTTTTAATTTATATGACATTCATTTTAATTATAATTAAAAATTTTATCAGCAGTTATATTATTTCTGCCGCTTAAAATAAATTTGTAAGTTTAGTAACTCTTATTCGAAAAAATCTTGAAATCTTCCTTTCTTAGTTCTTGTGCTTCTCATTCTTGTAAATTCCTAGTTTTCTCTCCGCTTGTAGATTTCTCCTTCTTGATTGCAGAATACTTTTTCTTTTTCTTTCTTTTCATTTATACAGTATCTTCTTTTGAGTTAAATCATTTTTTGCATTGTTTGCATTTTTATTCTGTCTAGGAACAGTAATATCATTTTCTTTTAATTATAATTTATTTTTCTATTGGTCTTATGTTTATCCAATTTTTTACTATTTCTTCTTTCTATATTCTGCTCAGGTTGTCTTTAGCTGGTAACTATAAGTTCCAGCTGATTATTTTAGTCTTAAATCTGCTGTATCTGTGATCTAGTCTGACTGTTTTACTCTTATTAGTTGTTTCATAAGGCGTCAATCTCTCTTTCCTAATTTGCCATTTTTAATTCAAGCATATCTTAAAATCCATATTAGATCTTTCGTCAGGATGATATTTTCCTTTCTAAGGTTCTTAACCTCTTCCTGGAGGTTCAGTACCACCTTTATGAGCTATTCCATGCTCACCTGTCCAAAGGGTTGAATTCTGTAACCTTCTGGTATAAGACGGATTTTGTCTGTTTCCTTTGTTTCTCCTCCGAAGTTGTCATTACAGCAGCACGAGTTATTTCTTCTGCCTCCTTATACTGATGCTGGATACTGGTTCCTACTTCTTATGAGCTGCAAAGAAATCTTTTTTGAGATCCAACATATTTCTTTTTATTTTTTGACATTTCTTTTTAATAAAAACGTTTTTGAATTTTCTTCTTGCTGAATTTTCCGAAATTTTCATTTTAATCATTTTTTTATTAAAATTCTGGATTTTTTACTTACTTATTTCTAATAAAAATTATAATTTCGCCCAAATTTATTGCATATTGGACAGTATATTATATAAAATGAGATATTTTAACTCTTCAGTCTAAATATTATATTTTATTCGGAATCTAATTAATTTATTTCTATTTTAAATTTCCATAAACTATAATTTTTAAGATAAAAACCAGTTAAACTCAAGTTCCTATTGAATTTGTTTGAATTATATTTCGTTTATCTAAATTTAGAGCTGTCTATTTGTTATTAACATTAGATTTTAGAAATTGATAGGCGATTAGGTTAATTCTGAGATTATAATTTTTTCAGTCTATTTTTTTGATAATTTTTTCCCTTTTATAAAATTGTTTAGTTTACTATCTTTTTGGATATTGAAATTAGATGAATTTATGATTATTAAGAAATTTTTCCATATACAGATTATCTATAAAATAAATAAAAAAATCTCTTTGTATTTAGTTTATTTCTGTATATAAGTTCATTAATTTTTTGTGAATAAAATTGGCTAAAATTACTAGTCGTTGATTATTAAATTCATCAACAACTATATTCTATGACTTTTCTTCATATTAAAATAATTCGTTAAAATAATCATAAATGTAGATAATAGCTTAGTCTATAATTAATTTATTTCTGAATATAACTTATGCTTTTTAATTTTTAAACCCTATTTTCGACTTACTTCAACATCTTAAGTTCATTCAAAGCAAACGTATGATTAACTGAAGGAAATTTCTTTATTTTATTTTTTTATTTATAAGAAAAATATTAAGAGTTTATTTTTTATATATTAATCTATTTTATTCTTACGTATTTATATTCTTATGATATTGTATTGTTTATATGAGTTTAAAATAAAAAATATAGTTAAAATATTTAATAATATTATTATTGATTTTTTAATTAAAGTTAATTTAATCAGCTTTGATAAAATATTTATGACTTAAAGCAAAAATTTATAAATTTTTAAGCTCTTGCTAAGAAACTTAAACTCTAGTTGTAATTTCATTATAAAATTAAAAAATTATATCTATGAAGTGTATAAAAATTTTAATTTAACTAAAATAGTCTTGTGACTTCTTTTATTGTTGGAATTGTTTCCTTCAATTCAAGATTTTATAATGTTATTTAAAAGTTTTTTATTTCTTCACACTTTCATCTTCATCTTCTTCTTCAGCTTGATCATCTTCTTCATCAGTTTATTCCTTCTATTTTTTTTACTCTTCATGTTCTTTATCCTCCTCTTTATCTTCCTCATTCTCTTCATCTTTTTCTTGCTCTTTAACTTCTTCTTCCTTAGTTGCAGAATTTTCTTATCAATCATCTTTTTCCAGTTCAAATAATTATAATCTCCATTTAATTAACATCCTATGAAAACATTTTATTTGTAGATCAATGTATTCTAATTTGTTTTTTGGAAATAAATTGATATAATTTGGGTCATATGCTATTAGTCTTCTAATATCGCATTATCCGATCTTTGCTATTATCCATTCTCGCATGTCTATATAGCAATTGCAATCCAGAATATGCTCAAATTATCAAATTCTCCACATATGCAGTGGAGATTCTCGATAGAATAATGTCTGTCTTGAAGGTCTTTTAGAAAGTTGTAGCTTTATGTTCTGAGTTTGTATATATTAATTATTTCTCTTCAATATTATTTATTTATCTTCGGATAGGTAATTTACGGGAATTATTATTATTAGAATTATTCTATAAATAACTTTGCAGTGATCATCCTTTTTAGTCTTTAAGTGGTTACTTTATAAAATTAATGTTGTATCTTACTTTTAATATATTTCGTAGAAGTATTAATGATATTATTATATACCTAATTATTAATATCTATTTCATAATATTCAGATAGTCTAGCTACTTAGTCTATATATTAATAATCTTCTTATGAGTTATTCTTAAAAAGAGATCCTATTGTTGATAAAGGATGATTAATACTTTCTTATCGTATTTTTTTTATTTAAAAAAATTCAGAGCCATAATATGCTTAAATGGTATTCAGTTAAGATCTATATAACAAGACTCATTAAAAATATTTTCAGGTGCTTAAATAACTTTTCTTGTTATCAGTTTCATGCTTTTATCAATTTTTTAATGTTGCAGTAGTTCCATTTTAGATAGGCCAAGGTACTAATTCTCCTCATTATTCTACTTTAGGAAGCGTGAACATTCTACACAAAGTCTTAAAGTGTCAAGGTGACATATTTTATTCCTTGATAAAGTTAATACTGCCTTCTTCATAGCATACAGATATTTAATTGAGACCTATTTGCAGTGATTTATAAAGTCCTTTTTTTAATGCAGATTTACTCCTTAATATGAAACTTGCTATTTTTATGCGATTACCTAATTTCCAATCTTCAAGTTTAAGTTTTCTTCCTTTCTTTTATGTTTTTTTAAAACTGAATTGCTTCACATTTAGAGGCCTTTATTTTAAGTCAAGTTAAATTAAAAATTCTATTTTTTTCATATATTAACGTTTATATATTTTTTTTAGATTTTGAAAGGAGCATTAAGTCATCTACCAATCCTCTGCAAGCGAAACTATTATTGAAGCTGTTACATTTGGATCCAATTAAATTAAATTAAAGTGTTAAAGAAGGATCGTCTACTTAAAAGCTTCCTACTTCCCTATCCAACCAATAGGAACTTGATCTCTAGGTGGTCTTCTCCTCCCTTCACTGTCAAGTTTTCGGAATGGTTGTCTCTTCATATAGCTTGCTTTCTTCTTATAAATTTCTCCATTCCTGGTTGGGTAAAATTAGGTTAGGTCATACATTTGGATCCAATACTATTTTCTTTACTTTCTATATGTCTGATAACAATATCATAATACAGCATCGATAGCACTGGTCCATGCAAACTTCCTTACATTACTCCATTGCTATATTTAAGATTTTTAGAAGAGCTTCCATCTATAAGGAATTAAGAACTTAGATTTTTGTAAAAAATTCAAATGCTAATATCAATCCTACGTTTCATCTGATGGAAAAGCAACCTTCTTTCTATCGAGTCGAACATTTTTTCCACATGAATCAAAGTTGCTTTTATTTTTTTTCCATTGGCTTACTCTATAAATAAATCTACAATTTATTGTATTACTCAAATCTACTGAGTAGTCTATTCCTATTTAAAAAACCACTTAACTCTAATAAATTAAATTCCTTTAATATATTAACTAATATAATCTTTATGAGAATATTCTATCATACAATTTCAGTACAGTGTTAATAAGAAAGATTGGTGTCAATTTTTTCAATCATCTTTATTTCTGTTTTTAAAAATCGGGATGGTTATTGATTTGTCGAGCTCATCAGGAATTTTTCCAAGTCTAAGCATATTATTCAAAAAAGAATTAAGTATTAAAGTTAAATAATCGTCTCCATATTTCAACAATTCTCCTTTAATTCCATCTGGACCTACCGCTTTTCCATTTGGAATTTCTTTTATAACTTCTTTAATTTTCTCAAAGTAAAGAGATAAAATCCTTAACTATGTGAAGGTTATTTCTTTTATATCTTCAATATTTTCATAAATTTGATCAATTCTCTTGTTACTTATATCAATTTCCTATTAATTGAGTTTTTCATGTTTACTAAATGCAAAGTTCTCCCATTAGTTATCTAATTAATCTTATTTTTATTAGTTAAAATTAATTTAGTTTTTTATTTTAGGATTAAGGATTTTCTTGGCTTAGAAAAAATATATCTTTTGCATTTTCATTAAGAAGTATAAATTTTTTTTGCCTTGCTTTTCTAAATCTTCATAAGTAATGTTTGAAGTTTTTTCAAAGTCCTATAGCTGCTTATTGAAGATTGATAACATATTAATTTACTCTTCCAAATTATACATGAGATTTTTTATATAGTGAGTTTGCTCTTTTTGCTTAAATATATTTGTTTTTTAAATCTCTAGTAAGTTTATTATATTTAGGATCCGGACTAAATGATCCTAAAATTAGATTTGCGCTATCTTCTATATTGTTTTTTATGCATAGCCATTATCCTTCGAAATTATTACTATCAATTTGAAGAATTAAATTTTAGATCAAAGGAAAGAATCTTGATATTTCTTCCTATTAATTGGATCTTAAAGTCTACTTATTTTGTATTTTTATTATATTTTCTTTTCCATATGAATGGGTATATTAGAAATGAAATCAATTGTGATGGATATGATCAGCAAATAAATTATCATTATGTGCCTGAAAATTAGTAAATTAATTACTGTTTAAATGATTATTTATAATAATATAATCTTTGCAGTAATTAAATCTAGTACCTTTGTGTATACATGTAGCGCTCTTATCGCTTAATATTTCTGATCCTTTTATATCAAAAATTCTTGAAATATATTTGTGTTATCATAATTATTATCTGGATTATTTCCGTGGCCAACAAGTAAAGCATTGAAATCTCCTAGCAATATATGTGGATTGTCTGAAAATTAATTTAAAAATGTATTTAAATACTCATAAGCCTTGTCTTTAACCTTTTCACTTTTACTATTATCTGGCATGTAACAAGATGTAATATAAGCATCATCTAATTTAATTGTTATGAATCTATCCTATAATACATTTATTCCTCTGGATACCTCTGTCTGTTAAGTTAATCTCCCGCAATTAAACATATTGCATCTCCTTTGTCAGAGTTCTTAAAATATGTTCTATAACCATTTATCAATAATGGTGGAAATTCATGTTTTTATCAAGCCTCATTGATTGAGAGTATGTATATTTAATTTTCCTTAATAAGTTCTTCCAAATTCGTTTACTTACTTCCAATCACATTGATATTTATATGTCCAATCTTAATCTTTGAATTTAGTTATTATTTGAATCATGCTTTATATTTGTCTTATTTATTTTCTATGATCCTCCTTTTAGAAATGAGTAAGAATAAATATAATAAATTATATAATAATATAATAATAATAATAATAATAATTAATTAAAGTGATACCACCTTTCATTAGGATCATCACTGATATAATGTTTATAAATGTTAAAAAAAAGGTATTCTGGATATATTCTTCATAGTCTTCTTCTGTCCTATGCTTCATTATTACATATCGACTATTACTTTTTTCTCCAGGTTTTATTATTGGGATTTGGTTAAAATCTAGTTCTTTTCCAATTATTTACTAGGGTCTAAATCATATATTTTCTTCAGGACCGATTTACTAATTTTTTACGTTTGTTATCTTAAGTCTATAAATTTTACCCTCTTGAGTAACATACAATCTGCTTAATTTATTCAATGTTTTTTAAATTTTTTTATTCTCTTCATTTTGTTTATTTTAATATTTCCAGCATTGTCTTACAAAATGACCAGGTTTTCTGCAGAACCAGCATTTAGGTTTTTCCTTCATTCCATTTCTTTTTGCTGGTTGAATTGCTGGCTCTATATCCATAGGATCGTTGTGAGAGAGATTTTTTAGAAACAGACTCTCAGTAATCTCAGCGAATTAGTTTAATTTTTCTTCTGTCTGCTTGATTCTCTAGTTAAATTCTAATAACTAAGGATGATTGCTGAGTTCAGTCTTGTAGTTATTATTTTCTTATCTTAGCATGTTCACGTTATTGATTAAGCATTAGATTTATTCTTTCAGTGAATTAAGTTGTATGGAAAGTTCGTTATTATCATTTTGCATTTTTTAGAGGTTTTCAAAAATTATTTTTTGAGAATCTAATAAATCTTAGGAAGAAGAGTGGGTTAGTTAAAGCTAAGATGTGGTTAGAGATGATGCTTCAGGTTTTCTCTCCTACTCTGAGGAGGTGGTAAAAAAACCTCTCTTGAAGCCAGCCATTTTTTGTATATTCTAATAATTCTTCTGGAGTATAGTATGGATTACTTGATGACTGCAATATCTTAAAACTTTTTATTTATTTTTGTTATAATCTTAAGCATTTTTTAAAAATTTGTCCATATTTCATATAATACTAGCATTATTTTCTTCTTTTTAATAGAGGAATTTTTCTGATTTAGTTTCCGGTTCCGTATCCATAGGATCTTTTGATGATTTATTTTTAAGAAATAAATTTTCAGTCAACTCAGCTAATTGATTGAATTTGATTTCTATTTGCTCAATTCTGAAATTTGATGCTTGTAGCTTTTCGTTTTTTTTGTACTAAGGCGCTTGGAATAAGATGCTAGATTTTTCCTTCATCTCTTGTTTTTGCGTTAAAGCTTAACGTTTTTAATTTACATATTTTTAAGTTATTAGAGGATGACTTGTTGATTGATGCTTAAGAGATAGTTATCTTTTGTTTGTGTTTTTTTAAAGAAGCTTTCCATTTCTAAATATACACATTATTAAAAAAATTTAAACTTTTCATTTTAAGTTTTTATTGCTTAAAATTTAGATTTTAAACTAAAAGAGTTTTTGATTAAAAAAAATGGTATAAGGTTTCAAAAAGGGCATCTATACCACCTCTTCTTTAGCCAAAAAAGAAGAGAGGAAGCAGCAAACCATTTCTTAGCAGTCTTCTTTTTTATAACCCTACTTAATAACCTGGAAATTAAAAAGGGTAACGAAAGCAAGACCTAAAGACAATCTATATGGAAGCTCCAACCTCAAATGAGAAACCAAGGAAGTAGATGAAGTCTGCTTTACACCAGGAGGTATCGGAGTTCAACCCTTCTGGCCAGATGAGTATGGAATAGCTTATAAAAGTGGTACTAAACCTCCAGGAAGAGGTTAAAAAGCTTCGTAAGGAGAACACGAAGTTGACAGAGCAGATCACTCATGGAATTTAAGATACACTTGATCTTAGAATGACCAATTAGGAAAGGGAGATTGATGCTTTATGAAAGTACCAGCAAGAATAAAATAGTTAGACAAAATCTTAGATACAATAAATAAAGAGCTAAAATACATAATTGGAATTTAAAATTTCAAGCCAACAAAAAGTGGAACAAATTGAAAAGGAACCTAACTAAAACTGCAAAATGGAGATTGAGAAAATAGAAGGAAGCAAGTCAAACGGAAGAACAGCAAGGAGGATTAGATTTATAAAGAAATGCTACTTTTATTGCTTACAAGGTCACTTATACGAGTAGGGCAAGAAATTTTATCAATTCAAGAAAAAATACTGAATCAAGGAAAAAAAGGAAAGAGAAATGCCGTTTTGCAATAGGAAGGAGGAATCTATAAGAGAAAATTGAATCAAGATACACTGAGAATGATTTTAACAAGACCTATTGGAAGAAGAAGACAAGGAACAAACCAAATGGAGGAAAGATAAAATTTATAAACTTATTTTAAACAGCAGATGTGAAATCTACTGCCAAACAATATTAAATAAAAGAATTTTTTGATATCTATAACTGCAAGAATTGCTTCCTTCAATTATAGACATATAAAATGTTTATAATGTTTAATTATAATATTGATCTCATCAACTTTTAGTTACTCTTGTTATATATCATCTTTTATTTCTTCCTTTTTTGCTTTTTCATTTTTAATAATTCTAATCTTCTTGATATAAGCTTCTTGTGAAATATTTTTATTTATAAATATAAATATCCCAAATAAGACTTTGGAAAGGGGCTTATGGGTCCTTAATCATATAATACAAGGCATTTTAAGCCATAATTCTTATCCTTTTACGATAGTCGATCTCTTATATTAGAATATTATATACATTTAAAAATGTGCTCGAATGTATCATAGTCTACACACATACAGCAGGGATTATCAATAGGATAGTGACGATCTTATAGATCTTTTAGAAAACTATTGGATTGGATTTAAGCTTATATATACTGATAATTTCTTTTCTAAATTATTTGTTCAACTTAGTGTAAGTAATTACTGGAAATTGGTTAAGATTACTAAACTGTTCAGTATATGTTATAGCAGCTTTAATTCTCTTAAATTTTTGAGTACCTGTATTATAGAAATAGTGCTTTATTTGTCTCTTATATATTTTAAAAGTGTTTTGATTCTTACTAATCTTGAAATTCTACAGGTCGATACTATTGGGGTCTGTTAATATAGTCTTCCATTTGGTGTGTAATAGATCTTAAATAGATTTTGAATTCCTCTTTTTGTTTCATAATATTATTTTCTTTTGATTCAATAGCATTGGTTTACCTTATGTTCTTGATTTTTAAAGTATCAATATCTTTTTTCTATTTTCTAATAGGATAAGGACGGAATCTATCCTCCTCTTGATTCTGGATCCGATCGCTAATTAAGTTGGATCTTCTTAAGTTAATTGATTCTTTGGACAAACTTTTGTCTTAAATTTTATTCGATTTTATTAATTTATCTTTCTATCTCTTAAGAAGATGTATTCTAGTTTTATTATTTCTAAGGATTTGATTCATTTAAAAATTGTTAATTGCTAGCATTAGAGATTAGGTTATTTATTTAAGGTCTTTAACTTCTTTTGCTAGCTTCTAATTGTCCTATTATAGCAAATAAAAATCGTTAGAATGGTCTGTTTAATTATTAGAATTTTTTAAGAAGTTTATTATTTCTTAGGCGCCATTTTATTATATATAATAGACTATAAAAAACTCTATAGCCATAATGTGCTTAAAAAGTAGCAAGTTTTAATCTATATTACATGATTCGTTAAAAGATTAATTTTTTGCTAAAAATGTTTTTTTTGAAATAAATCTCATGCTTGACTGAATTCTATTCAAAACTCCAGTTATTTCTTTCTGAATACGCCATGGAGCTAGTTCTCTCCTATATTCTGCTTAAGGTAATGTAAAATGTCTGCATAAAGTTTTAAAATGTCAAGGAGTCACATTCTTATATCTTATTAATTAAAATTAAAATTTTTTTTGTGCAGCTAAATATTTGAAAGTGACTTCTCTTGGGGATTCAGATTCTTCTTCTTATGTCGAATTATATCTAATTAAGTTATTAATTCTTTTTAAATAATTGGTTAATATTCTAATCATGCAATTAGATTTATTATTTCTAATTTTTCTTTGAAGTTACGATGCACTCAGTATTAATAGCATTTATTTTAAGTAATTTTATGCAAAATCATACTTATATCATTTATTGACTCAAATATCTACTTTGCAGATTTGAAAAGAAGAACCAGATGTCTGCCCATCATCTGTAAGCGTAATCAACATAAAAGACCTGGCATTTAAATCTCTTTTAGGCACTTTTACTTTCCAAATATAAAATTACTATGCAAAAAAAATGAAAAACTGAATCGTGCAGAACTTTCTTAAAAAACATTATTTTAGTTCTATAATTTTCTAGTGTTCTTTCGTTCCATTATTAAAGGAAATTCGTTTTTTTTTAAATCATCTCTTGTAGTACAAAATTCCATATAGTATTTTCTGTAAATATTTTGAAGATTGTGCATTTAATAGATATTCCATTAATGTTTATATGCATATGTTATTTTACAAAATTATAAATCTTTATTAAAGAGGTTGAATATAGACGATAGTACAATTACTTAGATTAGATATTCTTTTATTCGTAAAATTACTTAATCGAGTACTATTCTTTTTCAGAGTGAGGAAATAAAAGAAAAAAATAAATATAAAATTTCTAAATCAACTTATATTTTAAAAAACATAAAGTCTCAATAGATTAGACATTTTGAAGAAAAATATGATGTTGTGTAGAAGTATTAGATAAAAAGCAAATATAAAAATGATAAATTACTCATTAAAAACATAAATTTTTTTCAAGAATTCAATAGAATGCAATTTAAAAGATATAAGCGAGATAGTAAAAAAATTAAAGTCTAAAAAGTACTGTTATGATAGTTTTGAAAAAGAATTTTAAACTTTCTATTTTGATAATAATTTTACTAAAAAATATTGATAACAAAATCTAATATTTATATAATTCTTTATCTTTCTCAAATTTACTTTTATTTTTAATACCTCTTAAAAATTTTATTTTGAAGCGTTTTACGAAAGTTTTATGATTAAACACGTTTAAATCTTATAAAAATGAAAAAATAAAAAATTTAACAAAATTAGTTTTTAATTTTGTTAAAATTAATTTTTGCTTCTATTTATAATTTTTTTTTCAATTATATCCTTAAAAACTACCTCTTTATAAATATTTATTTTTGCTTTTACAGTTTCTTTATACAATATAGTAGTAAAAAAGTAATCATTTTTAAACGAATTTCTTATTTTGAAAATTGTTAGATTTTTATTTGCAAAAAGACTTTAACGGCATAAAATAGTTTTACGTTAGTATTGTTAAGAGATGATGTCAAGTGTATTTTTTAATATTTTAAATTTGACACTATTAATTATAGATTGATAAGTAATAAGAGTTTATGGATGATAATTAGTCATATCATTTTATATCAATATTTTAAATTTGCTTAAGTTTAAAGCTATATTTGTATTTAATTTTATAAATTTGCAAGGGTAAACTCAAAAAATTGAAATATCTATTTTGTAAAATTATCCAATAAAATTATAAAAAAGCTTCAGAAAAAATGTAAGAATTTAGGAAATGGAATTTTTTGGTCTTAATAAGTTAATAAAAAGTCTTTAAGATTTGTTTAATTAATTGCTTGCTTTTTTATAAATAATAAAAATAATTATTTTTTTGCGAATTAAATTTTTTCGATCATAAAAAATTTATAAATAATAAAATATAAAATTTTAATTTATAAAAATTTAACATTAAATAAAAAAATTAAGCAAGCGTAGTAGACTTAAAATTAAGAAAGATTTATTATTTGATAAAAAAAGGTTAATTTATATTTAAAAGAAAGACTTTTAAAAAGAAGAATTTTCTTGAAAGATTATTTCGAATTTTTAAATAGTTTTACTTTTAGGGAATAAAAACTTATTATTTTACATTTAATCATTTATACATTTATGGAGCTTTATGATAGTTTTGAAAAAGAATTTTAAACTTTCTATTTTGATAATAATTTTACTAAAAAATATTGATAACAAAATCTAATATTTATATAATTCTTTATCTTTCTCAAATTTACTTTTATTTTTAATACCTCTTAAAAATTTTATTTTGAAGCGTTTTACGAAAGTTTTATGATTAAACACGTTTAAATCTTATAAAAATTCACAAATAAAAAATTTAACAAAATTAGTTTTTAATTTTGTTAAAATTAATTTTTGCTTCTATTTATAATTTTTTTTTCAATTATATCCTTAAAAACTACCTCTTTATAAATATTTATTTTTGCTTTTACAGTTTCTTTATACAATATAGTGTAAAAAAGTAATCATTTTTAAACGAAATTCTTATTTTGAAAATTGTTAGATTTTTATTTGCAAAAAGACTTTAACGGCATAAAATAGTTTTACGTTAGTATTGTTAAGAGATGATGTCAAGTGTATTTTTTAATATTTTAAATTTGACACTATTAATTATAGATTGATAAGTAATAAGAGTTTATGGATGATAATTAGTCATATCATTTTATATCAATATTTTAAATTTGCTTAAGTTTAAAGCTATATTTGTATTTAATTTTATAAATTTGCAAGGGTAAACTCAAAAAATTGAAATATCTATTTTGTAAAATTATCCAATAAAATTATAAAAAAGCTTCAGAAAAAATGTAAGAATTTAGGAAATGGAATTTTTTGGTCTTAATAAGTTAATAAAAAGTCTTTAAGATTTGTTTAATTAATTGCTTGCTTTTTTATAAATAATAAAAATAATTATTTTTTTGCGAATTAAATTTTTTCGATCATAAAAAATTTATAAATAATAAAATATAAAATTTTAATTTATAAAAATTTAACATTAAATAAAAAAATTAAGCAAGCGTAGTAGACTTAAAATTAAGAAAGATTTATTATTTGATAAAAAAAGGTTAATTTATATTTAAAAGAAAGACTTTTAAAAAGAAGAATTTTCTTGAAAGATTATTTCGAATTTTTAAATAGTTTTACTTTTAGGGAATAAAAACTTATTATTTTACATTTAATCATTTATACATTTATGGAGCTTTATGATAGTTTTGAAAAAGAATTTTAAACTTTCTATTTTGATAATAATTTTACTAAAAAATATTGATAACAAAATCTAATATTTATATAATTCTTTATCTTTCTCAAATTTACTTTTATTTTTAATACCTCTTAAAAATTTTATTTTGAAGCGTTTTACGAAAGTTTTATGATTAAACACGTTTAAATCTTATAAAAATTCACAAATAAAAAATTTAACAAAATTAGTTTTTAATTTTGTTAAAATTAATTTTTGCTTCTATTTATAATTTTTTTTTCAATTATATCCTTAAAAACTACCTCTTTATAAATATTTATTTTTGCTTTTACAGTTTCTTTATACAATATAGTAGTAAAAAAGTAATCATTTTTAAACGAATTTCTTATTTTGAAAATTGTTAGATTTTTATTTGCAAAAAGACTTTAACGGCATAAAATAGTTTTACGTTAGTATTGTTAAGAGATGATGTCAAGTGTATTTTTTAATATTTTAAATTTGACACTATTAATTATAGATTGATAAGTAATAAGAGTTTATGGATGATAATTAGTCATATCATTTTATATCAATATTTTAAATTTGCTTAAGTTTAAAGCTATATTTGTATTTAATTTTATAAATTTGCAAGGGTAAACTCAAAAAATTGAAATATCTATTTTGTAAAATTATCCAATAAAATTATAAAAAAGCTTCAGAAAAAATGTAAGAATTTAGGAAATGGAATTTTTTGGTCTTAATAAGTTAATAAAAAGTCTTTAAGATTTGTTTAATTAATTGCTTGCTTTTTTATAAATAATAAAAATAATTATTTTTTTGCGAATTAAATTTTTTCGATCATAAAAAATTTATAAATAATAAAATATAAAATTTTAATTTATAAAAATTTAACATTAAATAAAAAAATTAAGCAAGCGTAGTAGACTTAAAATTAAGAAAGATTTATTATTTGATAAAAAAAGGTTAATTTATATTTAAAAGAAAGACTTTTAAAAAGAAGAATTTTCTTGAAAGATTATTTCGAATTTTTAAATAGTTTTACTTTTAGGGAATAAAAACTTATTATTTTACATTTAATCATTTATACATTTATGGAGCTTTATGATAGTTTTGAAAAAGAATTTTAAACTTTCTATTTTGATAATAATTTTACTAAAAAATATTGATAACAAAATCTAATATTTATATAATTCTTTATCTTTCTCAAATTTACTTTTATTTTTAATACCTCTTAAAAATTTTATTTTGAAGCGTTTTACGAAAGTTTTATGATTAAACACGTTTAAATCTTATAAAAATTCACAAATAAAAAATTTAACAAAATTAGTTTTTAATTTTGTTAAAATTAATTTTTGCTTCTATTTATAATTTTTTTTTCAATTATATCCTTAAAAACTACCTCTTTATAAATATTTATTTTTGCTTTTACAGTTTCTTTATACAATATAGTAGTAAAAAAGTAATCATTTTTAAACGAATTTCTTATTTTGAAAATTGTTAGATTTTTATTTGCAAAAAGACTTTAACGGCATAAAATAGTTTTACGTTAGTATTGTTAAGAGATGATGTCAAGTGTATTTTTTAATATTTTAAATTTGACACTATTAATTATAGATTGATAAGTAATAAGAGTTTATGGATGATAATTAGTCATATCATTTTATATCAATATTTTAAATTTGCTTAAGTTTAAAGCTATATTTGTATTTAATTTTATAAATTTGCAAGGGTAAACTCAAAAAATTGAAATATCTATTTTGTAAAATTATCCAATAAAATTATAAAAAAGCTTCAGAAAAAATGTAAGAATTTAGGAAATGGAATTTTTTGGTCTTAATAAGTTAATAAAAAGTCTTTAAGATTTGTTTAATTAATTGCTTGCTTTTTTATAAATAATAAAAATAATTATTTTTTTGCGAATTAAATTTTTTCGATCATAAAAAATTTATAAATAATAAAATATAAAATTTTAATTTATAAAAATTTAACATTAAATAAAAAAATTAAGCAAGCGTAGTAGACTTAAAATTAAGAAAGATTTATTATTTGATAAAAAAAGGTTAATTTATATTTAAAAGAAAGACTTTTAAAAAGAAGAATTTTCTTGAAAGATTATTTCGAATTTTTAAATAGTTTTACTTTTAGGGAATAAAAACTTATTATTTTACATTTAATCATTTATACATTTATGGAGCTTTATGATAGTTTTGAAAAAGAATTTTAAACTTTCTATTTTGATAATAATTTTACTAAAAAATATTGATAACAAAATCTAATATTTATATAATTCTTTATCTTTCTCAAATTTACTTTTATTTTTAATACCTCTTAAAAATTTTATTTTGAAGCGTTTTACGAAAGTTTTATGATTAAACACGTTTAAATCTTATAAAAATTCACAAATAAAAAATTTAACAAAATTAGTTTTTAATTTTGTTAAAATTAATTTTTGCTTCTATTTATAATTTTTTTTTCAATTATATCCTTAAAAACTACCTCTTTATAAATATTTATTTTTGCTTTTACAGTTTCTTTATACAATATAGTAGTAAAAAAGTAATCATTTTTAAACGAATTTCTTATTTTGAAAATTGTTAGATTTTTATTTGCAAAAAGACTTTAACGGCATAAAATAGTTTTACGTTAGTATTGTTAAGAGATGATGTCAAGTGTATTTTTTAATATTTTAAATTTGACACTATTAATTATAGATTGATAAGTAATAAGAGTTTATGGATGATAATTAGTCATATCATTTTATATCAATATTTTAAATTTGCTTAAGTTTAAAGCTATATTTGTATTTAATTTTATAAATTTGCAAGGGTAAACTCAAAAAATTGAAATATCTATTTTGTAAAATTATCCAATAAAATTATAAAAAAGCTTCAGAAAAAATGTAAGAATTTAGGAAATGGAATTTTTTGGTCTTAATAAGTTAATAAAAAGTCTTTAAGATTTGTTTAATTAATTGCTTGCTTTTTTATAAATAATAAAAATAATTATTTTTTTGCGAATTAAATTTTTTCGATCATAAAAAATTTATAAATAATAAAATATAAAATTTTAATTTATAAAAATTTAACATTAAATAAAAAAATTAAGCAAGCGTAGTAGACTTAAAATTAAGAAAGATTTATTATTTGATAAAAAAAGGTTAATTTATATTTAAAAGAAAGACTTTTAAAAAGAAGAATTTTCTTGAAAGATTATTTCGAATTTTTAAATAGTTTTACTTTTAGGGAATAAAAACTT
This sequence comes from Loxodes magnus, assembly GCA_946699065.1. NCBI lineage: Eukaryota > Ciliophora > Karyorelictea > Loxodida > Loxodidae > Loxodes > Loxodes magnus. Next base: position 355,212 of record CAMPDV010000248.1, read on the forward strand.
ATTATTTTACATTTAATCATTTATACATTTATGGAGCTTTATGATAGTTTTGAAAAAGAATTTTAAACTTTCTATTTTGATAATAATTTTACTAAAAAATATTGATAACAAAATCTAATATTTATATAATTCTTTATCTTTCTCAAATTTACTTTTATTTTTAATACCTCTTAAAAATTTTATTTTGAAGCGTTTTACGAAAGTTTTATGATTAAACACGTTTAAATCTTATAAAAATTCACAAATAAAAAATTTAACAAAATTAGTTTTTAATTTTGTTAAAATTAATTTTTGCTTCTATTTATAATTTTTTTTTCAATTATATCCTTAAAAACTACCTCTTTATAAATATTTATTTTTGCTTTTACAGTTTCTTTATACAATATAGTAGTAAAAAAGTAATCATTTTTAAACGAATTTCTTATTTTGAAAATTGTTAGATTTTTATTTGCAAAAAGACTTTAACGGCATAAAATAGTTTTACGTTAGTATTGTTAAGAGATGATGTCAAGTGTATTTTTTAATATTTTAAATTTGACACTATTAATTATAGATTGATAAGTAATAAGAGTTTATGGATGATAATTAGTCATATCATTTTATATCAATATTTTAAATTTGCTTAAGTTTAAAGCTATATTTGTATTTAATTTTATAAATTTGCAAGGGTAAACTCAAAAAATTGAAATATCTATTTTGTAAAATTATCCAATAAAATTATAAAAAAGCTTCAGAAAAAATGTAAGAATTTAGGAAATGGAATTTTTTGGTCTTAATAAGTTAATAAAAAGTCTTTAAGATTTGTTTAATTAATTGCTTGCTTTTTTATAAATAATAAAAATAATTATTTTTTTGCGAATTAAATTTTTTCGATCATAAAAAATTTATAAATAATAAAATATAAAATTTTAATTTATAAAAATTTAACATTAAATAAAAAAATTAAGCAAGCGTAGTAGACTTAAAATTAAGAAAGATTTATTATTTGATAAAAAAAGGTTAATTTATATTTAAAAGAAAGACTTTTAAAAAGAAGAATTTTCTTGAAAGATTATTTCGAATTTTTAAATAGTTTTACTTTTAGGGAATAAAAACTTATTATTTTACATTTAATCATTTATACATTTATGGAGCTTTATGATAGTTTTGAAAAAGAATTTTAAACTTTCTATTTTGATAATAATTTTACTAAAAAATATTGATAACAAAATCTAATATTTATATAATTCTTTATCTTTCTCAAATTTACTTTTATTTTTAATACCTCTTAAAAATTTTATTTTGAAGCGTTTTACGAAAGTTTTATGATTAAACACGTTTAAATCTTATAAAAATTCACAAATAAAAAATTTAACAAAATTAGTTTTTAATTTTGTTAAAATTAATTTTTGCTTCTATTTATAATTTTTTTTTCAATTATATCCTTAAAAACTACCTCTTTATAAATATTTATTTTTGCTTTTACAGTTTCTTTATACAATATAGTAGTAAAAAAGTAATCATTTTTAAACGAATTTCTTATTTTGAAAATTGTTAGATTTTTATTTGCAAAAAGACTTTAACGGCATAAAATAGTTTTACGTTAGTATTGTTAAGAGATGATGTCAAGTGTATTTTTTAATATTTTAAATTTGACACTATTAATTATAGATTGATAAGTAATAAGAGTTTATGGATGATAATTAGTCATATCATTTTATATCAATATTTTAAATTTGCTTAAGTTTAAAGCTATATTTGTATTTAATTTTATAAATTTGCAAGGGTAAACTCAAAAAATTGAAATATCTATTTTGTAAAATTATCCAATAAAATTATAAAAAAGCTTCAGAAAAAATGTAAGAATTTAGGAAATGGAATTTTTTGGTCTTAATAAGTTAATAAAAAGTCTTTAAGATTTGTTTAATTAATTGCTTGCTTTTTTATAAATAATAAAAATAATTATTTTTTTGCGAATTAAATTTTTTCGATCATAAAAAATTTATAAATAATAAAATATAAAATTTTAATTTATAAAAATTTAACATTAAATAAAAAAATTAAGCAAGCGTAGTAGACTTAAAATTAAGAAAGATTTATTATTTGATAAAAAAAGGTTAATTTATATTTAAAAGAAAGACTTTTAAAAAGAAGAATTTTCTTGAAAGATTATTTCGAATTTTTAAATAGTTTTACTTTTAGGGAATAAAAACTTATTATTTTACATTTAATCATTTATACATTTATGGAGCTTTATGATAGTTTTGAAAAAGAATTTTAAACTTTCTATTTTGATAATAATTTTACTAAAAAATATTGATAACAAAATCTAATATTTATATAATTCTTTATCTTTCTCAAATTTACTTTTATTTTTAATACCTCTTAAAAATTTTATTTTGAAGCGTTTTACGAAAGTTTTATGATTAAACACGTTTAAATCTTATAAAAATTCACAAATAAAAAATTTAACAAAATTAGTTTTTAATTTTGTTAAAATTAATTTTTGCTTCTATTTATAATTTTTTTTTCAATTATATCCTTAAAAACTACCTCTTTATAAATATTTATTTTTGCTTTTACAGTTTCTTTATACAATATAGTAGTAAAAAAGTAATCATTTTTAAACGAATTTCTTATTTTGAAAATTGTTAGATTTTTATTTGCAAAAAGACTTTAACGGCATAAAATAGTTTTACGTTAGTATTGTTAAGAGATGATGTCAAGTGTATTTTTTAATATTTTAAATTTGACACTATTAATTATAGATTGATAAGTAATAAGAGTTTATGGATGATAATTAGTCATATCATTTTATATCAATATTTTAAATTTGCTTAAGTTTAAAGCTATATTTGTATTTAATTTTATAAATTTGCAAGGGTAAACTCAAAAAATTGAAATATCTATTTTGTAAAATTATCCAATAAAATTATAAAAAAGCTTCAGAAAAAATGTAAGAATTTAGGAAATGGAATTTTTTGGTCTTAATAAGTTAATAAAAAGTCTTTAAGATTTGTTTAATTAATTGCTTGCTTTTTTATAAATAATAAAAATAATTATTTTTTTGCGAATTAAATTTTTTCGATCATAAAAAATTTATAAATAATAAAATATAAAATTTTAATTTATAAAAATTTAACATTAAATAAAAAAATTAAGCAAGCGTAGTAGACTTAAAATTAAGAAAGATTTATTATTTGATAAAAAAAGGTTAATTTATATTTAAAAGAAAGACTTTTAAAAAGAAGAATTTTCTTGAAAGATTATTTCGAATTTTTAAATAGTTTTACTTTTAGGGAATAAAAACTTATTATTTTACATTTAATCATTTATACATTTATGGAGCTTTATGATAGTTTTGAAAAAGAATTTTAAACTTTCTATTTTGATAATAATTTTACTAAAAAATATTGATAACAAAATCTAATATTTATATAATTCTTTATCTTTCTCAAATTTACTTTTATTTTTAATACCTCTTAAAAATTTTATTTTGAAGCGTTTTACGAAAGTTTTATGATTAAACACGTTTAAATCTTATAAAAATTCACAAATAAAAAATTTAACAAAATTAGTTTTTAATTTTGTTAAAATTAATTTTTGCTTCTATTTATAATTTTTTTTTCAATTATATCCTTAAAAACTACCTCTTTATAAATATTTATTTTTGCTTTTACAGTTTCTTTATACAATATAGTAGTAAAAAAGTAATCATTTTTAAACGAATTTCTTATTTTGAAAATTGTTAGATTTTTATTTGCAAAAAGACTTTAACGGCATAAAATAGTTTTACGTTAGTATTGTTAAGAGATGATGTCAAGTGTATTTTTTAATATTTTAAATTTGACACTATTAATTATAGATTGATAAGTAATAAGAGTTTATGGATGATAATTAGTCATATCATTTTATATCAATATTTTAAATTTGCTTAAGTTTAAAGCTATATTTGTATTTAATTTTATAAATTTGCAAGGGTAAACTCAAAAAATTGAAATATCTATTTTGTAAAATTATCCAATAAAATTATAAAAAAGCTTCAGAAAAAATGTAAGAATTTAGGAAATGGAATTTTTTGGTCTTAATAAGTTAATAAAAAGTCTTTAAGATTTGTTTAATTAATTGCTTGCTTTTTTATAAATAATAAAAATAATTATTTTTTTGCGAATTAAATTTTTTCGATCATAAAAAATTTATAAATAATAAAATATAAAATTTTAATTTATAAAAATTTAACATTAAATAAAAAAATTAAGCAAGCGTAGTAGACTTAAAATTAAGAAAGATTTATTATTTGATAAAAAAAGGTTAATTTATATTTAAAAGAAAGACTTTTAAAAAGAAGAATTTTCTTGAAAGATTATTTCGAATTTTTAAATAGTTTTACTTTTAGGGAATAAAAACTTATTATTTTACATTTAATCATTTATACATTTATGGAGCTTTATGATAGTTTTGAAAAAGAATTTTAAACTTTCTATTTTGATAATAATTTTACTAAAAAATATTGATAACAAAATCTAATATTTATATAATTCTTTATCTTTCTCAAATTTACTTTTATTTTTAATACCTCTTAAAAATTTTATTTTGAAGCGTTTTACGAAAGTTTTATGATTAAACACGTTTAAATCTTATAAAAATTCACAAATAAAAAATTTAACAAAATTAGTTTTTAATTTTGTTAAAATTAATTTTTGCTTCTATTTATAATTTTTTTTTCAATTATATCCTTAAAAACTACCTCTTTATAAATATTTATTTTTGCTTTTACAGTTTCTTTATACAATATAGTAGTAAAAAAGTAATCATTTTTAAACGAATTTCTTATTTTGAAAATTGTTAGATTTTTATTTGCAAAAAGACTTTAACGGCATAAAATAGTTTTACGTTAGTATTGTTAAGAGATGATGTCAAGTGTATTTTTTAATATTTTAAATTTGACACTATTAATTATAGATTGATAAGTAATAAGAGTTTATGGATGATAATTAGTCATATCATTTTATATCAATATTTTAAATTTGCTTAAGTTTAAAGCTATATTTGTATTTAATTTTATAAATTTGCAAGGGTAAACTCAAAAAATTGAAATATCTATTTTGTAAAATTATCCAATAAAATTATAAAAAAGCTTCAGAAAAAATGTAAGAATTTAGGAAATGGAATTTTTTGGTCTTAATAAGTTAATAAAAAGTCTTTAAGATTTGTTTAATTAATTGCTTGCTTTTTTATAAATAATAAAAATAATTATTTTTTTGCGAATTAAATTTTTTCGATCATAAAAAATTTATAAATAATAAAATATAAAATTTTAATTTATAAAAATTTAACATTAAATAAAAAAATTAAGCAAGCGTAGTAGACTTAAAATTAAGAAAGATTTATTATTTGATAAAAAAAGGTTAATTTATATTTAAAAGAAAGACTTTTAAAAAGAAGAATTTTCTTGAAAGATTATTTCGAATTTTTAAATAGTTTTACTTTTAGGGAATAAAAACTTATTATTTTACATTTAATCATTTATACATTTATGGAGCTTTATGATAGTTTTGAAAAAGAATTTTAAACTTTCTATTTTGATAATAATTTTACTAAAAAATATTGATAACAAAATCTAATATTTATATAATTCTTTATCTTTCTCAAATTTACTTTTATTTTTAATACCTCTTAAAAATTTTATTTTGAAGCGTTTTACGAAAGTTTTATGATTAAACACGTTTAAATCTTATAAAAATTCACAAATAAAAAATTTAACAAAATTAGTTTTTAATTTTGTTAAAATTAATTTTTGCTTCTATTTATAATTTTTTTTTCAATTATATCCTTAAAAACTACCTCTTTATAAATATTTATTTTTGCTTTTACAGTTTCTTTATACAATATAGTGTAAAAAAGTAATCATTTTTAAACGAATTTCTTATTTTGAAAATTGTTAGATTTTTATTTGCAAAAAGACTTTAACGGCATAAAATAGTTTTACGTTAGTATTGTTAAGAGATGATGTCAAGTGTATTTTTTAATATTTTAAATTTGACACTATTAATTATAGATTGATAAGTAATAAGAGTTTATGGATGATAATTAGTCATATCATTTTATATCAATATTTTAAATTTGCTTAAGTTTAAAGCTATATTTGTATTTAATTTTATAAATTTGCAAGGGTAAACTCAAAAAATTGAAATATCTATTTTGTAAAATTATCCAATAAAATTATAAAAAAGCTTCAGAAAAAATGTAAGAATTTAGGAAATGGAATTTTTTGGTCTTAATAAGTTAATAAAAAGTCTTTAAGATTTGTTTAATTAATTGCTTGCTTTTTTATAAATAATAAAAATAATTATTTTTTTGCGAATTAAATTTTTTCGATCATAAAAAATTTATAAATAATAAAATATAAAATTTTAATTTATAAAAATTTAACATTAAATAAAAAAATTAAGCAAGCGTAGTAGACTTAAAATTAAGAAAGATTTATTATTTGATAAAAAAAGGTTAATTTATATTTAAAAGAAAGACTTTTAAAAAGAAGAATTTTCTTGAAAGATTATTTCGAATTTTTAAATAGTTTTACTTTTAGGGAATAAAAACTTATTATTTTACATTTAATCATTTATACATTTATGGAGCTTTATGATAGTTTTGAAAAAGAATTTTAAACTTTCTATTTTGATAATAATTTTACTAAAAAATATTGATAACAAAATCTAATATTTATATAATTCTTTATCTTTCTCAAATTTACTTTTATTTTTAATACCTCTTAAAAATTTTATTTTGAAGCGTTTTACGAAAGTTTTATGATTAAACACGTTTAAATCTTATAAAAATTCACAAATAAAAAATTTAACAAAATTAGTTTTTAATTTTGTTAAAATTAATTTTTGCTTCTATTTATAATTTTTTTTTCAATTATATCCTTAAAAACTACCTCTTTATAAATATTTATTTTTGCTTTTACAGTTTCTTTATACAATATAGTAGTAAAAAAGTAATCATTTTTAAACGAATTTCTTATTTTGAAAATTGTTAGATTTTTATTTGCAAAAAGACTTTAACGGCATAAAATAGTTTTACGTTAGTATTGTTAAGAGATGATGTCAAGTGTATTTTTTAATATTTTAAATTTGACACTATTAATTATAGATTGATAAGTAATAAGAGTTTATGGATGATAATTAGTCATATCATTTTATATCAATATTTTAAATTTGCTTAAGTTTAAAGCTATATTTGTATTTAATTTTATAAATTTGCAAGGGTAAACTCAAAAAATTGAAATATCTATTTTGTAAAATTATCCAATAAAATTATAAAAAAGCTTCAGAAAAAATGTAAGAATTTAGGAAATGGAATTTTTTGGTCTTAATAAGTTAATAAAAAGTCTTTAAGATTTGTTTAATTAATTGCTTGCTTTTTTATAAATAATAAAAATAATTATTTTTTTGCGAATTAAATTTTTTCGATCATAAAAAATTTATAAATAATAAAATATAAAATTTTAATTTATAAAAATTTAACATTAAATAAAAAAATTAAGCAAGCGTAGTAGACTTAAAATTAAGAAAGATTTATTATTTGATAAAAAAAGGTTAATTTATATTTAAAAGAAAGACTTTTAAAAAGAAGAATTTTCTTGAAAGATTATTTCGAATTTTTAAATAGTTTTACTTTTAGGGAATAAAAACTTATTATTTTACATTTAATCATTTATACATTTATGGAGCTTTATGATAGTTTTGAAAAAGAATTTTAAACTTTCTATTTTGATAATAATTTTACTAAAAAATATTGATAACAAAATCTAATATTTATATAATTCTTTATCTTTCTCAAATTTACTTTTATTTTTAATACCTCTTAAAAATTTTATTTTGAAGCGTTTTACGAAAGTTTTATGATTAAACACGTTTAAATCTTATAAAAATTCACAAATAAAAAATTTAACAAAATTAGTTTTTAATTTTGTTAAAATTAATTTTTGCTTCTATTTATAATTTTTTTTTCAATTATATCCTTAAAAACTACCTCTTTATAAATATTTATTTTTGCTTTTACAGTTTCTTTATACAATATAGTGTAAAAAAGTAATCATTTTTAAACGAATTTCTTATTTTGAAAATTGTTAGATTTTTATTTGCAAAAAGACTTTAACGGCATAAAATAGTTTTACGTTAGTATTGTTAAGAGATGATGTCAAGTGTATTTTTTAATATTTTAAATTTGACACTATTAATTATAGATTGATAAGTAATAAGAGTTTATGGATGATAATTAGTCATATCATTTTATATCAATATTTTAAATTTGCTTAAGTTTAAAGCTATATTTGTATTTAATTTTATAAATTTGCAAGGGTAAACTCAAAAAATTGAAATATCTATTTTGTAAAATTATCCAATAAAATTATAAAAAAGCTTCAGAAAAAATGTAAGAATTTAGGAAATGGAATTTTTTGGTCTTAATAAGTTAATAAAAAGTCTTTAAGATTTGTTTAATTAATTGCTTGCTTTTTTATAAATAATAAAAATAATTATTTTTTTGCGAATTAAATTTTTTCGATCATAAAAAATTTATAAATAATAAAATATAAAATTTTAATTTATAAAAATTTAACATTAAATAAAAAAATTAAGCAAGCGTAGTAGACTTAAAATTAAGAAAGATTTATTATTTGATAAAAAAAGGTTAATTTATATTTAAAAGAAAGACTTTTAAAAAGAAGAATTTTCTTGAAAGATTATTTCGAATTTTTAAATAGTTTTACTTTTAGGGAATAAAAACTTATTATTTTACATTTTACTTTATTTTAATTTTTTTTTGATTCGATTCGAATTAATTATTTCGAATCGACTTTCAAAAATTACATAAATAATTTATTTTTATTAATTTATCTATTTTTATTTTCCTTAAAAATTCAAAAATTTGAAAAATTAAAAAAAGCTTTACATAATCTTTCTTTTAATATAATTTTTCATGATTTTGATTTAATGAATAACCTATCAAGCATTTCTTTTTTTATTTATGAATTTTACGATATTATTTATTTTGATTCAAAATGAAATACTTCATAAGGGCTTCATGCTTTGTTGATAAAAAAAAAGAAAAAAGAAATGCTATAACCAATTACACTTAAAATAACTAGAAAAACATAACATCAGAACTGTAGAGATTGCTTACATCTTCTTTTATTTTATTTTTTTTTGAGTAATTTCTTTTTAGTTACTAGAAAGATGCTAGTTTTGCCTTCCTTCTTGGAGGAATGGATACCAGGAGAGGATTGCTTTTATCCTTTCTGGTCTTCTTCTTTTCTTTTGTTAGCATAAATCCTTTAGAAAGTCTCCATTTTATTTTTAAATAGAAAATGATTGAGATTTGAACTATAAGAATAAATAAAGAAAAGTAATCTTAAAATTATTAAGACTTATGACAATGAAGATTCAAGCAAGTTTGATGTGACTACTATTTTTTAACAATAAACTAATATGTGGTAAACCGAAAAAAGGTAACACCACATTAATAAATGATAATATGTTATATTATGTTTATTTTAAAGTAAATAAAATCTGTAAAATTATATGATAAATTTGTATATTAAATATAATTTTTATAAAATATAAGCATTCGTATAATAATTTAATTTTGACTAGTATAATTTTAAGAAAATTTATCACTAAATATTTATTATTTTAATGCATGAAATTTATGTTTTAAGAAAATTTTTTTTCTTAGCTATTGCCTTCTTTTTATAAATAATTTTAATTTTGTGTTTTTTTATGATTTTAATAATAATAAATAAATAATAAATAAATTCGATAATAGAGAGTGTAGCACCTCATTGGTACTCAACTCTTTCCATATTTCAATATATGTCCGTTTAAAATAAAAACTAAACTAATTATTATTAAATAAAAAATTTAGAATATAAAATATATTTAATATTATAACTAAATGATAAAAAATTTAAGCAAACTAATAATTATTAAATTTTTATAGTTAGTCACATTTAAAATCTTATAATATTAACACCCAGAACTGTCGAAAATCTATGCTTATTAGATTAAGAAAAATTATAAAAGTAGAAATATAAAAGACATTTTTATATTAAAATAGAAATTTTTTAATTATTCAATTTTTTATGAATTTGCTGAATCAAGGACTTATTTTTTTCCATTTTCCATTATCTAAATCATATACTTATAAATATGTATCGCAATCATATTGATAAACTATATTTTAAATGATTTATGGCTACGTAAATACACGAGTACTTCCAGAAAATTGTTCTCCATGTATTGTAAAGTTTTTATCATATACAAATGTATTCATGTCAATGTTTCAATTTTTTCAAACCAAACTTTATTAAAAAAAATTTAAATAAATAGCACTTGCACGAATTTTTACAGGCAGTTATATATTTTCTAAAACACTTCACTTTTATCTTATTACATCATAAATCTAAACTTTATCTGTCATATTTTTGTCGTATCCTCCAAAAACTTAAATTATTTAGTTTTAATGGCATCCTCCAAATGCATCAACACCTATTGGTATATCATTTAATTTTATAAAATTCTCTTTCTAAAAATCAAATACTTCACATTCTTTAATGCTTTTATTATTTTAACATCCTGATATTATAAAGCTTTAATTTTTTATTTGAATTGTTCTATGATATTATCGGCAATTTATCATTTGAAAATTTTTTATGCTTTCAATCTCATATATAGTATAATTTTTATTTCCTTCGTTTCCTCCAGATATTATTAACTTCTTATCGTTTATTTATTCAATTTAAGTTGCATTATTATAAGTTAAGGAATGTTTACTTCTTAATTACTAAATTTATTAGCCATTACTTAATAATCTTTTTTAATTTAAGAACTATTACAGATAGTTTGAATTATTTTGAATTATTTTCTTTAGCCTTCGTTTATATCTTATATGAAATCTTATTAATGCCTTATTTATACTTACATAATATTTTATATAAAACTAATTATATTTTAAATTTATCTTTCTTCTATTTATATTTTTACATTTCTTCCTACTATTTCTTTTACTTATTTTTATAATCCTTCTATTTTATCTATAAAATCTAATAGTTCTGTTATATTTTCTCTGTTTTATGGTCTTACTCTTTTTAACAGTTCTTATATATTTTATACTTTTTCTATTTATTATTTATATCATTTTTAATTAATTTTACATTCGCTTTCTATTTTTTCAATTCTATTAAATTTCATATTATTAATCTACTCTATTAAATTGGTAGTAATTTCATTTATTATATTTATTTTTAATTGAACTTCTTATTTTAGTTTTTCTTATTATTCTTTTAAAGTTTCTAATTATTTTCCATTTAGTTTAATAAGTTACTCAAACAACAAATCAGCATTTTTTATTTCATTTTATTTAAGATTTTCTAGTTTTTCACTTATTTCAATAATTTTATGTCCTTGATGCTTTTCTAGAAATGCACAAGCTGGACAAAGAGTTTCTTTATCGTTTTAACAAAACAATACTCTTTCATAAGATTTATGCTTTTCACATTTATTAAGCTCAAGTTGTTCTTAATGAATCGGTAGAGATTCATAAGCTATTTCAAGTTAAGACGCTTTTTATTCAGTTTTAACTTAACATCAAGGACATTAAATACTTTATGAAGTCTTATAAAGTTATTTTGCACATTACTAGCAAATGATATGTTTACACCTCAATCTTAAAGGCTTCTTTATTGTGAAATCAAGTAAATTTCCACATTTATTACATTCATTCCTTCCTTACATTTTTATTTTTTAAACTTAAATATATAAATTTTATTTTCACTTTTACTTAAAATAATTTTTTAGAAATTAAAAATTAAATTATTAAAAAAACATAAAATTAACTTCTTTTTCATTGAATAAATTCCTTAAAATGGTTTTTATATTGAAAAGTTTATATCTTAACTTATAATTTTCAGCAAAAGCTAAAATTAAGATATTTAAAATGTATATTTTAAATTTATCTATTCATTTATATATTTCATTATGCTATTAACTTAATAAACAAATTAGTAAATTCATATATTTAGGCAGATAAACCCATTTTATTATTATTTTAATAAAATTAAATAACAAATAAAAAATCAAGAATGTGGGAGATAATATAAGATATTAATATTTCTAAATATTAAAGCAGTAAATATAAACTAAAGCTATAAAGATTAATATTATTATTTCTTTTAAATAAAACTACTTTAAATTAACATTAATTGCCTTTAAAAAATATAAATACTTAATATTCTTATTTATCTAAATTTGAAAATGCCTGCTTTTCTATAATTTAGAAATATTTCTTTTAATTAAAAAAAAATCTACAAAATTTAAATTTTATTAATAAACACTACAAAACTTTTTAATCTTAATAGAATGTTTAAATTATCACAAAAATAACTCAAAGAAGATTAAAATTAAATGTTTTAATTATATTTTTTCATAGTAAAAAGTTTAATTAATTGCACTATTTTATTAAGAATTAAATAACCAAAATATATTCTTTATAATAACTTTTTCTTAACTTTTTGCAAATTAAATTTATTAATATTTATTGATTAATTATAATTTTCAATTGGATATCTACTTATTAAAATAAACTTATTAATCTAGAAAATAAATTGTCTTATATGTGCTCAAAAATAAGTTTAAAAAGACTTTGAGCTTTGAAATCTCCTTTAGTTATCTATTCATTTTGATAAATTGTTTTATCATTAAGAAGCAAAAAAATAAGTATGATAAATTCAATAAAAGTTAATATGTTTTTACCATATTTCAGAAAATAAAAACATTTTTGCGATTTCAATCTCAATAATTGGGATAAAGTTTCCTATAATTAGTTTTTTCTTCATCTGCTATCTGTACGAATTTCTTCAATAAAACTTCCATCTGTTCGTCGTTTTAATCTAAAAATTAAATTCTTCTACAAAGCAACTTTGAGTTAAAGCATTTAAATCTTAATCAATTTATTAAAATTGTCTTTGAGGAAGAGTTTAGAATGGAATAATTTTGGTTGTAAGTTAAAAGTTTGAGTAATCAAAAATTCTGAATTTTTTAAATTCTTCTACTAGATCTAAAAGAGATTCACATTAATAAATATGTAAATAGACAGTTTATTCTATAAATGCAAATTTCAAAATTTTTATATTAAATAAAACAAGATTATAGAGCATGCAGATATTTAATTAAGTTTTTTAAAGTTAAAAAATCTTTGTTGAAGTCTTCCACAGTACAAGTATTCTTTTGTGTGTCTTTTCTTCTATAAGACTGTAATCAGAATGCTACTTTAAGAAACCTTATTATCTGGCATCTTTCATCATTAACGCTTCTTGATGCCTCTTCAGTCTTATCTTCATTGACACCTTTCATTATTCTTTTTTTTATCTTCACCCATAATATACTTCCTGATACCAGGGTTTAAATCAATCTCAGTTGGAGGATTGCTCCTTCCTATAAAAAATAATCTATTAATAATGTCTTTATTTCAAATCACACTACAAATCTTAATTAAAGGTCCTTAATTTGTAAATGGATACTATTTCTCAAATCTTTGTCTTTTAAGAATCGTATAAGTATAAATTGGAAATTTCTATTAATCAATGTTATTGGCTAAATATTTAAAATAAATGCGTGCAGTAGGCATTTCATTCATCCTTCCTATTTTATCTTAACAAAATTTCTATTTTATTTTATTCCAAGCTTTGTTTAGATTTTATCACTGTTACAAGAGTCTTAAGGAACTATTTGAAAATTCGAGTAAATTATCTTAAATTCTTAAATATTTAAGATTACCACTCATAATTTTGTTTAAAAAGAAATGATTTATCAACATTGGGATAAATTTAAGATTCAGTGTAAAGTTTTATGTAGAAACTGAAATACCTCATTGTTTTGTAATATACTTAGGGCAACCAATTCGAGTAAATAGAGCAAAATTCATTAAAAGTAGAATTTGTATTTTGTAAAGCACATCTTACTACTTTTCTTTAGCTAGTAATTATATCATGTTTTTTCATACTCTGAAGAATAGCCCAATTTATTATTTCTGACTCATACTCTACTTCGGCAGTATAAATATTCGAAAAAACAATTTAATGTTCTAAGGAGTTATAATTTGATATTTAGATAGATTCATTCACATATTTTTTTGTAATTCATTGAAACTTCTTAACAATGAGCCTTATAGTTTTCATTAAAAACATATCAAAAATAGGTTACTTTTCTTAGTTTTTCAATTAATTAATTATTTAATTTTATATTTAAGTCTATATTTTCATGTTTTTAGCTCTTATTTCTTAAGTAGTTAAATTTTTAAAATTAATACTAAATTTAATTGAACTAAATACTTCACATGTGGCCTAAATTAATTCATATTATTTTCATCAGACAATAGTAATAATTCTCCCTCCCATACTTTCGAAATAAATGAAAGTCAACAAATAAAAAAAAAATTTTAAATTAATTAATTTCAACTAAAAAAGTTTTTGGACCGGAAACTCCTTTCCGATTACACAACCCGACGCTCTCTTTTTATGGAATAACGGGGATATCCTGTTGTGCTCCAGGCACAGCTGCTAGGGAGCTCCATCGCTATGAGCAGCCAGGCTTCAAGCCCCTACCAAGAGCGGATAATCTCAAAGACAGCGTTCCCTTCAGAAAATGACTCTGACCAGGGACTTTCTCATCGACAGGAAAGGAACTTGTTCCTAGCCATAAAACCAGAAAGCTTAGTCATGAAGGTCATTCTCAGCTCCCATCATCTTTTCAATTATAAAAATAAATTTTAAATAAATTTCCATATATCTGATTACAATTTCTTAGAAAATAATAGCATGAAATAAACCATGTGATTTCCTTGCAAAAATCCATTGCTATAATTCAAATTTCTTAATAAGGCTACGTATTAAAGAAAATCTTACATCTTGATTAGAATAAAATGATTCGATACGATTTATTAGAGTGATTGAGAAATTAACTCTATGAAAGGTACAAATATCAAATTCCTGTTAAATTATCTAACTTATTTTCTACATATATAAGAATAGTAAGAAGGTATTTTTCTGTTCCTCTTTTTTCCTCTTTATTATCAATGTTTGTATGCTTATCCAATTCATTGTCTTTTCAATTTTTTACAAATTAAGAAAAATTTTCAGAATTCATATCAATTTTGTTTCTTTTTTTCTTGTTTAGGAGTTTTCTTGCTTATTAAAACATTTGATAAGATGATTAGTTCATTATTTTTCTACCTTCTTTGACTTATTTCACCTTGCATTTTAATAATTATGCTTATATCTTTCAAATTTTCTGTTTACTTTGCTCAATATTTAATTTAAAATAAACTAATTAAAATCTAACTAAACATAGTAAAAATATTAAACGGTTAAAGAAGGAAAATATTTCATAAAAAGGTTTATACTTAAGTATTCAATTTAAAAGCATAATATATTTAGGAATAAAATTTGCTAATCTAGTTTAGAAATAATTAAGATAAAAGTAAATAAAAGATAAATAATTAACGAAAATAGTTATAATTACAAGTAGGTTCATAAATTAAAGGATTTAAATTATTAATTTTAGAAATAAAATGTAATAAAATAAAAGATTACATTAATATTCTTAATATTATTTAAAAAATTTTGCATAGAAAATAGATATATTTCTTGTGTTAAATAGAAATAATGTTAAAGATACTGGAATCTTTAATAAATAGTAAGATAAATTATTCTATTTAATTTTTAGGATGCTTATAATTTAAAATATGGATAATCAAAAAAGATGGTGGGATCTGAGAATGACCTTCGTGACTAAGCTTTCTGGTTTTATGGCTAGGAACAAGTTCATTTCCTGTCGATGAGAAAGTTCCTGGTCAGGGTCATTTTCTGAAGGGAACGCCTTCTTTGAGATTATCCGCTTTTGGTAGAGACTTGAAATCTGGCTTTTCATAGCGATAGAGCTTATGGGAGCTGTGTCTGAAATAAAACAGGATATACCCATTATTCATAAAATAGAGCGTCTGGTAAGTATAAACTGGAAAGGAGTTTACGGTCTTCAAAAATCTTTTAGTTAAATTAATTAAATAATAATTAAAAAAATGATAAAAATCTAAATTAATTAACGAGATATCACCCTTAATTGGTTTGTCACGAATTAATTTTAAAATAATTTTTAGTGTTCTCTTAATTTAAGAGTTTTTTCTTTTTTTTGTATCTTTCTAAAGTTGTTCTTAATTCAATCTTGATTCATTCTTGAAACAATTTACTTTTTTAAATGGGAAGTCTTTGTAAACATAATTCTTGATTTTTTAAATAAAAATTTTTCTAAAATTAGATATCAGCTACAGAAAATTGAAAATCCCCTCTATGATAATATATCTTCCTCTTTATCTTCTGCTTTATTATAAGACATGAGAAGGCAGAAGATTTAAAGCCGACACAAAGAGGGGATAACAATTAGTCGAGCTTTTATGCTAATGAAGAATCTAAAAAAAGTCAAGTTTATCCTCTTAAAGCCCGTACACCTTTATCCACGTTGGCTAACTTAAAAATCAAACTGACGATAGCTATCAACCATATTTTTTTATAATATTTAAATTGAGATAACTATCTTTGGGAGATGTTATCAAGAACTTGGATAATACAAGAGAAAACTATACTATTTTTAAATATTTATGAAGGAAGTTGTAGATTAATAAAAATTTTAATTTATATATTCTTAGAAATCGAACATATGTTTTCAAAAAAATTATGTATGCAAAATTTAGACTAAGAAAGGTTTTAGAATTACTTTAAAAAATTTTTAAACATAAAATTGTCAACGTATCTGTAGTTCTTATTATTTTAAATTTTTCCCTTGCTAACCATATCTTGCCGTCAAAATATTATTTAGAAGTTAGATTTTATTCTTTTATACAATCAAATTTATTTTAACTTTACTACTAAAATCTCATTAAAACATTTTAGGCTAATTTACTTTGATATTTCATAATAAATGTTAATTTAAAACAAAAAGTGGTTATTGATGAAGGTAAATTTTTTTTAACTTAACACGATCTTTTCTTAATTTTTAAAATTCATAAAAAAAGATTAAAGAAATAAAATTATAGAGAAAAAGTATAGAATAAGATCAATCATTATAATTTTAAAATACAGCATGTCTAAAAGGAACTACTATATTTTTTATAATTATTCTATGTTTAATCTTTTAAAATCTTCTAGATTATTTTCAAAAGAATTAATATATAAATTTTTCAAAAATTATATAAAAATTAATTTTAAGTTAAATTATTTGCTGATGTTTTACATTAATCAAAATTCTAATTTTTCCCATTTCCCATTGTTTAAATTATATTTAAATAAATTCGTACTTCCGTCAAATTAGAATACCAAGTTTTTTTTCTCTTAAGGTTAAGTAAAAACACGAACGCTTCCAGGAAACATTTCTCCATGTCTTGTAAATTTTCTATCATATGTAAAAGTATCCATATTATTACCATTATTATATCAAATTAAACTTTATCTTTGCTGATTTAAATAAATTGCACTCATTTGAGTCTTTATCGGAAGTTATTAACCAATAACATTTCATTCTTATTTTGTCACATCAAAAATCTAAACTTTATTTGTGTAATTACCTTCATTATTCCCTCCAAAGACTTCTATTACGGAATTTTAAAAACACCCTCCGAAAGCTTAAACTCCAATTAGTATATCATTTATCTTTATGAATTTCTCAGTTTAAAAATCATATACTTCGCATTCCCTTACATTTTTATTTTTTTAGTAACCTGATATTATAAAGTTTCTATTATCTATCTAGATTGTTCTATGATAATTTCTACAGTTTATCATTTAAAATTTTTTTATATTTCCATTGTCGTATATAGTAAAATCCTTATTTCCATCATTTCCTCCAGATATTATAAAATTCTAATCATTTATTTATTCAATTTAAGTACAATTACTATAAGTTTAAGGAATATTTATTTCTTCATTATTAAATTTATTACTTAATATTTCATAACTTCTTTTAGTTTTAGAATGTTGACAGATTGTAATTATTGTTTTTAATTCTTATTTTTAACTTTCATTTTAAATATAAATAGATTATTATTCATGTCTTATTTATACTTACATAATATTTTATATAGAACTAATTATATTTTAAATTTATCTTTCTTCTATTTATACTTTTACATTTCTTCCTTCTATTTCTTTTACTTATTTTTATAATCCTTCTATTTTATCTATAAAATCTAATAGTTCTGTTATATTTTCTCTGTTCTATGGTCTTACTCTTTTTAACAATTCTTATATATTTTCTACTTTTTCTATTTATTATTTATATCATTTTTAATTAATTTTACTTTCACTTTCTATTTTTTCAATTCTAATCAATTTCATATTATTAATCTACTCTATTAAATTGGTAGTAATTTCATTTATTATATTTATTTTTAATTTAACTTCTTATTTTAGTTTTTCTTATTATTCTTTTAAAGTTTCTAATTATTTTCCATTTAGTTTAATAAGTTACTCAAACAACAAATCAGCATTTTTTATTTCATTTTATTTAAGATTTTCTAGTTTTTCACTTATTTCAATAATTTTATGTCCTTGATGCTTTTCTAGAAATGCACAAGCTGGACAAAGAGTTTCTTTATCGTTTTAACAAAGCAATACTCTTTCATAAGATTTATGCTTTTCACATTTATTAAGCTCAAGTTGTTCTTAATGGATCGGTAGAAATTCATAAGCTATTTCAAGTTAAGACGCTTTTTATTCAGTTTTAACTTAACATCAAGGACATTAAATACTTTATGAAACCTTATAAAGTTATTTTGCACATTACTAACAAACGATATGTTTACACCTCAATCTTAAAGGCTTTTTTATTGTGAAATCAAAAAGATTTCCACATTTATTACATTCATTCCTTCCTTACATTTTCGCAAAGTATAATCAGATTAAATTTAAATTAATTTTTAATTTAAACATTCTACAAAATATTATACTAAAACAATTAGGTATAATAATTTTAATAATTTTATAAAAGAAATTTTAATTGCTTCATTTTATTAGTTAGAGATATAAATTAAAAATAGATTTTTAATTATAATGTTTAAATATATTAAAAAGTTTAAATATCTAAATTAATGCTATATTTTTCAATTATTAATAATATTTATTAGCTAAAAAAAAATGGATTAATCTCTTCGACTCTCAAAAAATTAACTAAGAAACCTAAAGAGAAAAGCGGCAAAAGAAATGTAGAAAAAATAATAACAATAGGAGGAGTCAAGCTCTTCTTCAGAAGGTAAAGTTATGGTAGGATAAATAGAGATAAGTTAACCTAAAAACGAAACTAATCAAAAACTTTAAATTTAATTAGACCAAATGTAAAAAGTAATCTCAAATTATGAAGAAAAAACTTACAACTTAGGCGAAAAAATACGGGAACTAATGAGTAACATAGAAGATTAGAACAACGAATTACTAATACTTAGAAGATAACTTATTTGTAGCAAATTAATAACGGAAGAATAACTCTGAACTTAATCATAATAAAATTTTAAATACGACACAAAAATGGAAATAGAAAAAATACCAATAGAATTAAAAACAGAATTGAATCCAGAAAAAGAAATTATTGCTACAAGTTTCATTAAAAGATTAGAAAATATAGAAAATAAATTATCATAAAAAAGAACGAAATAAAGACAATAATACAAACTTTGTTGATGTTGCAAATCAAATCAACATATTTTAAAAAACTGTTGATAATGAAAGAAAATAAACGAATAAGAGCAGAAAAGAACATGGAAGCAACTCAATAAACTATGAATAACTCCAACAGGGATCTACAAATAAAAGCTTTTTGCAAGACCACTTGAACGGTTACAGTGGTAACCTTCCACTTAATAAAAAGGTCGTGGATCACACCCACGTTAAAAAAACTGTCCGCAGGAACTGGTTGCAATTCCAGAGAATGCAAAACTCTACTAACTTTAAGTATATTATTATTATTATTATTATTTTTCAATTATTTTAATCTTTCATATTTGTCTTACTAAACAAGGGTTAATTTTTGGATATTTTATCCTTAAAAACTTTAAATATATAAATTACATTATTCTTATTTTCAATGGAAAATGAAAATTTTAACTTCATTCACTAAAATTAGAGTTTCAGTAAAAATTATTATGGTATTATATAAGAAAATTTTCAAATTAAAAATCGTTTAGAAATGATAAAAAAAACCATTCCCAAAATATTATATAAAATGGATAGAAATTTTATTAAAAGATTATATATTTAGATTTTTAATTTTTATTTGATATTAAATTTATTTAAAATACTATATAAAATATTGTTATATTTTTATGGATCGCTGTTTAAGTTTTAATTTGTTTATTTTGATTAAAAGATATAAATGTTAAAATGTATGGAAAATACAAATATAAAAATAATTTAATAAATAAATTTGATTATAG
Source organism: Loxodes magnus (assembly GCA_946699065.1). Taxonomy (NCBI): domain Eukaryota; phylum Ciliophora; class Karyorelictea; order Loxodida; family Loxodidae; genus Loxodes; species Loxodes magnus. The sequence goes on from CAMPDV010000248.1 coordinate 375,726, forward strand.
AGCGTGTAGCACTCTCGTTGGTGTGCAGCTCTTTAATAAGTGTTTCATACTGATAAAATTATCAGATACTGATAGACCTTGTTCAATACTGGTATAATTATTCAGTACTCATAAAAATGTTCAATATTGATATAATTTAAGAATACTCGTAATCTTTAATACTTGTTGGAGGTTCAAGGACATGGGGCAGGTTTGCGTCTTATTGCATCACCAAAGCAGAGGATGACATGTGTCAATTATGGGTACTTAAATTCCTCACCTCTGATGAAGCTCGCAAAAATAATTTCCTTTTGTTTCAGAATAAAAGCCAGTGCCGAAGTCAAATTATCAGATGTCTCGAGGCCAAGCCAAATCAGAGGAAGACATAAAGTACTTAGCTTCCCCAACCTCTGATGAAACCGTCCCTTATTGTTCACCTTCGAACAACTATGGTGATTTAATAATATAATAAAATCTTTTTATTATAAATTATTAATTCTTTAAATTAATGATCATTATATCCTTAAGGACTTGGTTGTATCTATTGTAAATGTTTCTAGTGGGGAATCGAATTCTGTCTAAATTAAACTTAGAGACTACTAACCTGTAATTTAACCACTTAAATAATTGAATAGTAAGTTATTATTCTTAGGTTTAGTTTAAACCAAATTTTACCCTTTTACGCTTTTAAGTGGAGAAACAGACCCAGCTTATTTTTTACCATTAATACCCCAATGATTCAATTATATGAGCAAATAATCAAAAATATCTTAATAAGAATATTGAATTTTCTTTTTAAAAGCTTTTTAAGATATTTTCTATAATTTTAAAAAATATTAAGTAACTGTAAGCAAAATATTTTTCTCTAATCTAATTATTTTCTGCTTATTAAATATAAAAATGAATGTCAGATGCGGTCAAGAAAATTTGAAGAAAATCTGGGGAAGTGTATACTGCATTGGGAGTAATCTCGCACTAGATGTTACCTCGGGAAAGTGTTGAAAAGCTCGGAAGAAACAAGTCTGCCTTTTCCGAGGGAACTCCCTAGCAATATAAAAGTTTAACTGACGGGTCTACTAATTATTTAACTACTAATTCTTATTTGGATCTTATTCAAGATGAAACTGGGGTATTTGATTCAAGATTCGAGAATAGTCTTTAGAAAGTAGATTCTTCATTATGAGAAGCTGAAGTGACTCATTGAACTACTAGAATTTCAGCAAGAAAAATGAATAAATTTTATCTTAATATAAAATATTGAAAGAGCTCCACGCCAACTAGGTGGTTGTGCTCTATAATTATCTTTATTTATTAATAAGACATTTGAAAACTTTCTAGCATTATTCTCAAGTTGCATGATAAAGTTCTAATGAAAAGGTTTTATAGCATATATAATAAGAAATTTAATTAAATCAAGTTAGATGAAATTTATGAAAAATATAAAAATAATTTAGTATACCTGGAGATCTGATAAATCATTGATTACTTTAGAAAAAAAAACAAAAGGAAATAATAAGCTAATAGCAACTTTTATTTATGTAGAGAAAATTTTCGTTTCCATGGAAAGAAAATTATTATTTAAATAACTTAAAAGAGTTAGATTACTATTAGAACTCATAATTGCATTCGCATTTTTCTTCAAAAATTTAAATTACTTGTTTTTTATAGATGGAAAAATTTAAAAATAACTTTAATTCAACTATGAAGTTATCCAGGGAAATTCGCATGGAGCAGTTCTATTTTAATTTATTATAAAATTTTAATTAGATGCTTAGGAAAAATATTAAATATGGTTTAAATGTAAAATTTAGCTTAAGGAGAATGAATGATGATTTAATTTTGTTATCAATATAAGGAAAAAATATGCATTACTTATAACAAGCGAAACTAAAGCGGTTTTTGACTGAGCACATCCATCAACAAACATTCTTAAATGTGAAACTATCTAAAAGAAAAATAATGAGCTATAAATCAATTTGATGATTGAAATTTAATCAATCTTATAAAAATAATTAAGCATGTTTTAGGAGTACTTCTGCAATAAAAAAAGAATTTGCAAAAATACTGTAAAAAATAGCAGCAAATTATTTTGCAGCAATGAAAAAACTGCTTTTAATTGCTAAGGTATAAAAGTTTGACACCGGGATATTTCGAAAATTAGTAAGAATATTTAGACATTCCAAAACAGAATATAGAGATGAAATAGTGTCCTGAAGAACGACGATGGAATATCTGCTATAATAAATAAAGGCAATGCAAGTATGAGGTTTATAGCTAGAATGTGTTTTAAATAGATAAATAAATCTTTAATGTATCATGTTTTAATTCTTAATTGAATACCTTTCAAACTATATAAAACGCTGAAATTTTCTGTAAAATTGGAAAAGATAGTTGAAAATTTCATTAACCAATTTTTGTAATTTCATTTAGAAATAATTTAAAGAAGAATATCATCGCTTTTATGATACTTAGCAATTATCTACATTTTATAAAAATGAACTAGACAATTAAGAAAAAAATACATTTTATAAGCTTTTAATAGATATGTAGAGAATAAAACTGAGATTCCATTTCACAGAGATGTAATCCATATATATAAAAAAATTTCTACTGCAAAAATACACGCCTAGTTTTTTCAAAATATAAATTAAAAATGAAAGAAAGAAATCAAATCGAAAGAGTTTATTCTTTGCGACTCTTCTTTATTTAAAAACAAAAAAACTATAATTTAAAAAGATCTGTATAGGCAGAGCTTGACGACATAAAGGAACGGATTTAGACTAAACTTAACTAAAGTGAAAAAGCTTAACATTAATGAGGCAAAATATGAAGTAATAGGTTTCCTTAAGAAAAAAAGAAAATAGATACTAAATAAATTTAAAGATTAACGAAAAGCCTGTCGTCTAAAATAATGTAATTAGGTGATAAATAAAATAAAAATTTAATTGTACAGCAAAATTTTTAATTTTATTTAATTTAAACTAAAAGAGATTTTTGATGTCTTTAACTACAAGAATTACTCTCTCAATTATAGACATTAGTAAATTTTTTTTAAATTTTTTTTATGATATACTAAAAAAATGGAATAATCTATTCGCCTTTCCAAAAACCAAATTAAGAACGCAAAAAGGAAAGCTGCGAAACTAATGCAGAAACAACAACAAAAAGAAGATAAATCAAGTTCCTCATCTGAAGGAAAAGTTATAATTGGAACAATAGAGACGAATCCAGTAAAAGTACAAAAATAATCAGAAATCTAAATCTAAATATAAATTGACTAAATGAAAACAATATACAAAATTATTAGGAAACAATTTACAATCAAGGGGAAAAAATAAGAGAACAAATGAATACTATCGAAGATTAAAACAACGAGCTACTAATAATAAGACGACAATTGATCTAAAATAATTTAGTCACGGAATAGTAACTATATGAATAATCTCAATCGAATTTTAAGCAAGAACAAAATATGATTATTGAAAAAGTTTCTACATAAACAAACATCCAAGAAAAATAGAATGACGAAAAGATTAATTTAGAATTACTCCAAAGAATCGATTAACTTGAAAAAAAAGTATTTCTGAAGAGATTCAAGAAAAGACCAATCAAAAATACTATTATTGCAAATCAAAGTGACACCTATTACAAAATTGCGATCAGTGAAGATAAATTTAGATGAAAGAACAACAAAGAACGTTAAGAATGCTTAGCAGACTCTGAATCACCGAAACGGGAATTTACAAGAAGAAGATATTCGTATAAAAGACAGAAGATTCTCAGTGGTTCCATCCACAAAAAAAATGGCGTGGTATCCATCCACGCTAAAATATGGTAGCAAAAACCTGGTTGAAAATCCAGGGAATGCTAAACTTTAATTACTTTTAGTTTACTATATATATATAAAAAAAAAAAAATTATCTTGTCTTTAACTCATCATTTTCTTTAATTAGTCCTTCTTCCTACTCATATTTAACTTCTTCTTTTTTTACTTTCTCCATTTCAAGAATCTCAAGTCTCCTTGTTTTAGCTTCTTGCGAAATATTTTGATTTATAAGTCTAAATACTCAAATTTAAATCTTGAAAATGAGTTTACATATTTGATCGTATAGACTTTAAAAGTACTGAAACAGCTTTATGAATAGTTATTCTGAAATCATAAATTTTTGCTGCTCATCAAAAGTAATATTTAAGAAAATGCTGATTAAAAATTAGGTTCGTTTATTCCAGACTCAAATTTTAGCAAACTTCCTCGAGATCTCATAAAGAAATATATAGAGGTTAAAGGGGCTAATTCAGAATATAAGGACGCTCATATTAAATTTGGAAGAATAAGCTAAAAGTAATTAATCTTCATGGAGCAGCGAAACGAATTTGGAAAAACTTCAAGTATAATCTGTGAAAATTAAAAAAAATAAAGCAAAAAATAAGATTCTATTTTTAATTGGAGAAGCTAAGGAAATATTTTCACATGATAAGAAAATTCTAAATCCTAAAAAAATTAAATGAACTTTAATTAAGAAATCAAAATAAATTGATATATTCATGGGAGAATTGCTTTTAACAGGCATTCTAATCTAACTCAATAATAGATAAATCTTAGTAATTAAAAAATAGGTAAAATATACTATAGTATTTAAGAAATTAAAGATTATCCACTCTCATATTTATAAGGATTAAATCTTTTTACCATACAAGAAATATAAGAAATTATAAAAAATTCCAAATGGAAAAGCAGCTGGTTCAGACGGAATAAAAGGTAAACTTCTGAAAAATGATGGATAATATTTGTTTATAATAATTATTATGTTTATTCTTACTCATCTTGCATATATTCACTTTGCTATATTTTCTTTAACTCTCATTTTAGTTATTAAATTTCAATCTGTAAGGAAATATAAAATTTTCCTTATAGTGCAAATATTTCATGAATATATAGGTAATTTTTCTCTAATTCAAATACTTTTTCATATTTAATTTTTTTTATTTATATGTCATATTTTATTTACTAAAGATGTTTTGAATTATCTTCTTGTTCTTGTTGATCTTTCCTAAATATTCATTTTATTATATTTTTTTATTTAAATTCTTGGATTTTTATTTGATTATCTTCTTACAAAAATAAAAGTACGCCCAAATTAATTGCATAATGGAAGTATACTATATTTATATTTAATGAGATATTTTAACTCTTTAGTCTTAATATTATATCTTATTTGGAATCTCATTAAATCATTTCTATTTAAACTTTGTATAAGCTATAAATTCAAAAGATAAAGACCCAATTAAATTGAGTTCCTATTGTATTTGTTTGAGATATATTTCTTTTACCTAAATTTAGAGTTTCTACGTTATTATTAACATTAGGTTTAGAAATTAATATGCGTTTAGTGTTAATTCTGAGTTTATATTTTTTTGAGTCTATTTCTTTGATGTTTTTTTCCTTTTATAAAATTTTAAAATTTACTAATTTTTTGAAGATTGAAATTAGATGAATTTATGGTAATTAAGAAATTTTTTAATATACAGATTATATATAAAATAAATAATAAAATCTCTCTTCCAATTTAGTTTATTTCTGCTTTTAAGTTTATTAATTTTTTTAAGATAAAGTTGGCTAAAAATACTAAGTCGTTACTTATTAAACTCATTATTTATTATATTTCTTGGCCTATTTTTATATTATAATATTTCGTTAAAATAGTCATAAGTGTATATAATAGATTAATTGTATTCTGCTTATTCCTGAAGATAAAATATGCTTTTTAATAGTGAAGCCTTATCTTCGCACTAAATAAATACCTTAAGCTCATTCAAAACGAATGTGAGGTTGACGGAAGGTAAATTTCCCAATTTCATTTTTTTATTTCTAAGAGCAATATTAAAAATAAATTTTTTTAATATATTAATCTATTTTATTCTTACATATAAATATTCTGATGATGTTTTATTATTTATTTGATTCTTAAATGAAAAAATTAAACTTAAATGTTTAAGAAAGTTACTTGCTTTTCCCACTTTCCAATAGTTAAATCATATTTATATAAAATTGTACTATAATCGTACTAAAAAACTTAATTTTTCACAATTTAGGGTTAAGTAAAGACATAATAACCACCTGGAAATTAATCTCCATGTTTTGTAAACTTTGAATCGTATATATATGTATCCATGCTAGTACTTTAATTTTTTCATATTAAACTTTATTTTTATAAATCTAATTAAGCTGCACTTGAGCAAGTTTTAGCAGGAAGTTACATATTTTCAAGTACTTTTATTCATTCATATCTATATTATATAATTATATCTTATCAACATAATTTCAATAAAATTCCCCAAAAACTTTTATCACTTAATCTCATAACATCCTACAAACGCTTCTACTCCGAATAGTATATCTTGTATTTTAGTTAACTATTTACTTTAAAAATTGAATACTTCAATTCCTTTACACCTTTATCGTTTTAATACCCTGATATTATGAAATTATTATTATTTACAGTTATTGTTCTGTGGAATCTTCTTGGATTTAGCATTTATAAAGATTATATAACTCCATTTTCATAAATTGTATAATTTTTATTTCCTCAATTTCCACCTGATATTATTAACTTCTAATCGTTTATTTATTCCACTTAAGTTCAACTACCATAGGTTTAAGAAATATTTATTTCTTCATTACTAAATTTATTATTTAATATTTCATAGCTTCTTTTATTTTTAGAATTATTACAGATTGTAATTATTACTTTTAATTCTTATTTTTAACTTTCATTTTTAATATAAATAGATTCTTATTCATGTCTTATTTATACTTGCATTATATTTTATATAGAATTTATTATATTTTAAATTTATCCTTCTTCTATTTATACTTTTACGTTTCTTCCTTCTATTTCTTTTACTTACTTTTATAATCCTTCTATTTTACCTATAAAATCTAATAATTCTGTTATATTTTCTCTGTTCTATGGTCTTACTCTTTTTAACAGTTCTTATATATTTTATACTTTTTCTATTTATTCTTTATATCATTTTTAATTAATTTTACTTTCACTTTCTATTTTTTCAATTCTATTTTTCTTCATACTATTAATCTCTTCTATTGTTTTATTTTTAGCTTCATTAATCATATTTATTTTTAATTTAACTTCTTATTTTATATTGTCTTAAAGTTTTCATTTTTTTTCCATTTAGTTTAATGAGTTATTCAAATAGCAAGTCAGCATTTTTTATTTCATTTTATTTAAGATTTTCTAGTTTTTTCACTGATTTCTATAATTTTATGTCCTTGATGCTTTTCTAGAAATACGCAAGCTGAACAAAGAGTTTCTTTTATTTTTTAACAAAACAATACTCTTTCATAAGATCTATGCTTTTTACATTTATTAAGTTCAAGTTGTTCTAAATAAATTGGAAGAATTTCATAAGCTATTTCAAGTTAAGAAGCTTTTTATTCACCTTCGACTTAATATCAAGGACATTTTATAGTTCTTAAATTTTCTTCAAGTTAAATTGCAAATTATTAGCAAATAATGTGTTTGAAATCTAATATCCTAGAAACTCTTCAATTTAAATCGAAAAGATTTCCACATTTATTACATTCGTTTCTATCTTAAATTTTTGGATTAATTTTGTGCTTAAATTTGAGTTTCTTATTACTAAATTAGAGGTTTTTTCTAATTTTAAAATAATATAATACTAAAGATTTTAGAAGAAGATAATACTTAATTTTTTTGGCATTTCTAAAATAATATATTTTTAATTACTAGAAATAAAATATTTAAGAAATAACTGAAGATAAAATAAAATCGACTTTAAGAGAGAAAGAAAATTATATTTAATATCAAAATAATTTAATTTATGTAGAAAATTAAAAATAAAAAAATGATTTATATGACTTAAATAATAAAAAACCGAGATATTATTTCGATCATATTTAGAATTCTTTTTAAAAATAGATAAATTTTTCTATGCATTATAAAGATATATCTCCTATAAGCATCACTTTGACAACAACAACAAAAATTCAAAAAAAGTTAAAAGAAGATAAAATAAGGATTTTCATTATTCTATATACAAATACAAAAAGGTATTCTAGTTTTAACTCGAATCTTAACTTATTAAAAAGTTTGCAAAAACATTATAAAATATTTTAAATTGATTTAATGTAAAATCTTAAAAAGAAATGCTAGTCTAATTTAAATATGACTTATTATTTAATATTATTAATAATTAAAATTTCATTATTTAATTAAGAATATTTTATAGAAGTAAGATTTCTATTATATTAAATATAATTAAATTATTAAATTATTTTCTTAGAGTTTATTTCAAAATTTTTAAATAACTTAATATTTTTAACTACGTAACTATAGATTTTATAAAGCTTAATAATTTAATTTTAAGCTAAAATAATATTTTTTACATCTTCAATTGCCTGAAACAATGCCTTTAAACATGGACGTTAGCAAATGATTTTTAAATATAATTTTTATATCTTCATTTTTTTAATTCTCTTGCTTTTTTCTCATATTTTTTTCTTCTCTTTATGCTTTATATAATTCAAGCATTTCAAGTCTTCTTGACATTAGATGTTTCAAAATATCTTTATTTATAAATCTAAGTACTCCAATTAAGACTTTGAAAATTAGTTTATATATCCTTGATCATATAGTATAATGCGCTTAATTCATAACTCCTAATTTTTACGATTTTTAATTCTTTATACTAGAATAGTAAATATGTGCTCAAATGGCTCAATCTCTATTCACATAATAAGAATTATTAATAGAATAATGACAATCTTGAATATCATTCCGAAAATTATATAATTGTGATTTTTAGTTTAAATACTAATTATTTTCATCTATTCTATTTGTTCACTTCGTGTAAGTAGTTTGGGTAAATTTCTATAGATTAGCAAATTACTCAAATTATATTTTTGCTAAATTCATTTTATTTAAAAAAAATGAAGGCTTTTTTACCAAATAAAATTAGAAAGGTAAAATGAATAAGAATCTGGAGAGGAAAAGTAGAAACAATCAAAATCGAGGAAGAGAATGTGCACGCCTTCAAAGTAATAAGAAACTATATTTTTAGCTTTTAATATTAGATTTAAGAATCAAAATATCTTTATTTGCAAAATTTTTTCTGTAAATTTCCCTTGTCTCGTAAGTCATATTCGAAAGAGATCATTAAAATATCATTTTTTTTGTAAATTTATCGATTAAACCACATTTTTTATAGTGGCAAAGCTTTTGTTTGATAAGCTCTTAATTCTTCTTCAAGCCCAAGGAATTTAATTTGAAGGTTGCAATTCATAGTATTTTTATATTTGCATTGAAATTATTGACTCTGTTTAAACAAATTGGTAACACCTGTATATATATCTATCTAAATTATCCTTTATTCTAACTTATATTTCATCTCCAAAGTAGATTTGCTTTAATTTAAAAGAAGAGCTATAATAATTTTCTATAATTTTTCCACTTCTCCTTAAATTATCTTTTTAAAAAATATGATTTTGCTGCCTTTAACAACCTCAATTTACATTTTCAAAGACAGCTTTTTTAATTCCGGATTCCCTAGGCTAATGACCATCATACCATTGTTACATTTAACTTTCTTCCTTGTAAAGGATTACACATTCTTTTAATTCAGCAGATTTATCTTTTTTTTTAGAATTTTAAAACTTCTATTATTTATATTAATCCATTTTTCATAAATCTATTATAATAATTGCTTATAGTGGATTTACCTTTATTAAGTTAATTACTTATAAGTTCAATTTTATTTTTTTAATAAAATGTTTCTACTTTTTTCGAAGTTGGTCATATATATTTGCTCTTCTTTTTCTTCACCTCAATCTTCATCTTACTCTGAATTTCAGTCTGCTTCTTCCTCTTTTATTATTACTCGTCGTGTAGCTCCATCAAATATTTTTTTCATTATATGTTATTCGATTCCTTTATTAATTCATGTAATTATATATCTTAATACAATTTTCTTCTGTAAATTTTACCTTCTCGAGTGCAATATATTTAGACTAGTTTATTTTTAAAGTTTTTTTTCCTCTATTTTTCACTTTGTGATAAAATATTAACATTATCATACTAAATGTTCTTTGCTCTTGCAGAATCAAAGTGTTAATATATTTTTCTGTCTATTAGTATTTTAAATTTTTAAATTTTTTCTATTCCATTGGGTCTCTATTTATTAGTTTTTTCTAGATTATTGAATGTGCTTATAAAGTAAATTAGTCGTGTCTTTCTTCTATTTATTTAGTTAAAATTTTACCCCTAAAGTTTCCGATTGGCAGTTTATTTCCTTCTCTAATTAGATTTTTTCTTTTTATCTTCACTTCATTTTCTAGCAAATCAAAACACTTTTCTTTTTATTCCAAGGCTTACAATTTAGAGTTCGATTCTCCGAAAACAATCATTACATTTCTTTTTAGTAAGTCATTTTCAAGGTGTTTATTTTTATGAAGAAGATATTTATCAACTTTTTATATTATAAAAAAATGTTATTATAGAGTGCATAGCTCTTCATTAGGGTGCATCTCTTAAAAAGTCAATTTTTAATTCACTTTAAATCCCAATATTCCCATAAAATTTTCTCTTCTAATTGAGAGCAAGGTTTGGGGTTCCTATTCTCCAAAGCACATAAACGCCATCAGGCGATTACAGGTAGATTTTCAATCCATGATGAGAAGATTAGTCTGGTTCTACATTTAGAAAGCTTTCTTCTATGTCAGTTCATCTTTGGGAAATTCTTCTCGTAACCTTTAGAAACAAGGTCCATCCTATTTAAATTAATTTATTATAATAATTTTACTATAAGAGTGACTTTAATCAATGCTTGTGATTAGAATTACAAAATTATTATCTCTCAAAATAGAGATAGTAAAGTTATTTTGAAAAAAATCATTATTTTTGATAAAATGTTTTAACCTCAGGAAAACTATGGAGATTGGTAAAAAAATGACTGTAATATTTTTGAACACTAAATTCAAATAAATTTTAATTTTAGTTATTTTACGATTATCTACTCTTTTAATTTTAATCAAAGAGTTAAAAATTCTCAATAAATTATTTATTTAAAATTAATCTTCTTTTGAAAAAAATTAATAGTGAAAATTAGTTTATAAATGTAAAAAAATAGAGATTGAATTAAATTTTTTTTCCATAACTTCAAGAGTTAAGATATTGATTTTTCCACTTACCATTATTCAAATCGTATTTAAATAAATTTGTGTGTAAATCATACTGATAAACTACATTTTTTACTACTTATGGTTAGGTAGGTACACGATAAACTCCAGTGAACTTTTCTCCATGTTTTGAAAATTTATTATCATATATAAAAGTATCCATATTACTTCCGTTTTATCAAATTAAACTTTAATTTTGAAAATCTAAATTAATTGAACTTGTACGTGATTTTACTGGCAGTTATATATTTTCAATAACTTTTCATTCTTATTTTGTTACATTATAAATTTAAAGTTTATCAATTAAGTTATTTTAAATTTCCCCTCCAAAAACTTGAATTATTTAATTTTAGAAGCAACCTCCGAATCCTTCAACTCCAATAGGAATATCATTTATTTTTCTAAATTTCTCATTCTAAAAATCGAATAATTCACATTCTGTAATACTTTTATTGCTTTATCATCCTGAAATTATAAAGTTTCTATTATCTATTTATATTGTTCTATGATAATATCTGCTATTTATCATTTAATAATTTTTTATATTTCCACTATCGTAAATAATAAAATCCTTATTACCAGTATTTCCTCCTGATATTATTAACTTCTCATCATTTATTTACTCTATCTAAGTTCAATTGTAGTAAATTAAAGGAATATTTATTTCTTCATTACTAAATTTACTATTTAATATTTCATAACTTCTTTTTGTTTTAGAATTATAACATATTGTCGTTAAATTTTTTAATTATTATTTTTAAATTTTGTTTGCATCTTAAAAGAAAACTTTTTCTTGCCTTATTTAAACTTACATAATAGTTTGTAAAGAATCTATAATATTTTTTTCTTGCCTTTCTTCTATTTATACTTTTACGTTTCTTCCTTCTATTTCTTTTACTTATTTTTGCAATCCTTCTATTTTACCTATAAAATCTAATAACTCTGTTATATTTTCTCTGCTTTAAGGTCTAACTCTCTTCAATAGTTCTTATATAATTTATACTTTGTCTATTTATTCTTCGTATCAATTTAAGTGAATTTTACTTTCACTTTCTATTTTCTCAATTCTAATGTATCTAACTTTATTAATTTATTCTATTAAATTGGTAGTAACTTCATTAATTTTATTTATTTTTTCTTGAACTTCTTATTATAGTTTTTCTTGTTATTATTTTAAAGTTTCTATTTATTTTCCATTTAGTTTAATAAGTTATTCAAATAAGCTATCAGCCTATTTAATTTCATTTTATTTAAGATTTTCTATTTCTTCACTTATTTCTATAATTTTATGTCCTTAATGCTTTTCTAGAAAGGCACAAGCTGGACAAAGAGTTTCTTTATCGTTTTAACAAAACAATACTCTTTCATAAGATTTATGCTTTTCACATTTATTAAGCTCAAGTTGTTCTTAATGGATCGGTAGAGATTCATAAGCTATTTCAAGTTAAGACGCTTTTTATTCAGTTTTAACTTAACATCAAGGACATTAAATACTTTATGAAGTCATATAAAGTTATTTTGCACATTACTAACAAATGATATGTTTACACCTCAATCTTAAAGGCTTCTTTATTGTGAAATCAAAAAAATTTCCACATTTATTACATTCATTCCTTCCTTACATTTTCGCAAAGTATAATCAGATTAAATTTAAATTAATTTTTAATTTAAACATTCTACAAAATATTATACTAAAACAATTAGGTATAATAATTTTAATAATTTTATAAAAGAAATTTTAATTGCTTCATTTTATTAGTTAGAGATATAAATTAAAAATAGATTTTTAATTATAATGTTTAAATATATTAAAAAGTTTAAATATCTAAATTAATACTATTTTTTTCAATTATTTTAATCTTTCATATTTGTCTTACTAAACAAGGGTTAATTTTTGGATATTTTATCCTTAAAAACTTTAAAGATATAAATTACATTATTCTTATTTTCAATGGAGAATGAAAATTTTAACTTCTTTCACTAAATTTAGAGTTTCAGTAAAAATTATTATGGTATTATATAAGAAAATTTTCAAATTAAAAATTGTTTAGAAATGATAAAAAAATTATTATTGAAATATTATATCTTAAGGAAATTATCTTTCATTTTTACGAAAAACGGTAAAATAATTTAATAATTTAATTTTAAAATTTATGTATAATTATTACTTTTTTATTATATCAAATGGATAGAAATTTTATTAAAAGACTAGATATTTAGATTTTTAATTTTTATTTGATATTGAATTTATTTAAAATACTATATATAGAAAAAATGGAAAACTTCTTGTAAAAAACCTCTTCTCAAAAGGATTCATCTTATGAGCAATAAAATATATTTTAAGCACTCCAATTGCTGTAATAAGAAAATTTCAACCTCCTAAGAACAGTTCAAGAACTAGAAAGAAAAATAGAGCACCTGATGTACAATTAATAAGAATAAATGAAAAATGAAAATAAATAGACAGGAAACAACAAAATAAAAGAGCTAGAGAAAAAATTTGACTAATTCGCAGAACTAACTGAAAGCATATTTTTGCAAAATATACAGGGGAATGATCCTTTGGATGTGGAGAAACAGCCTGTAATAAAAGATATTCCCTATAGGAAAATACTGCGATGCTGATACTGCAAGAGACCAGGACACAAAGTTAGAAACTGCTTCTAATTCCAATAAAAACAGAAAGCAGAAAATTTAAAGATATGAAGAACCATAAGTAAATTATATTGCACTGCGGAAGGAAGAATTTATAGAAGAAAGATGTACGCAGAACATGAAATTCTAGAAGACGTGATTATAGCAGGACAAAGAAGAAATGAACAAATGCTTGGAATGAAGATTGATTGAAGCAATATTACTAAAATAAAAAAGGGAGAACACAGCACAGATAGATATGTGCTTCAAGAAGAAGACCCAGAAGAAGACTGGAAATGGAAATTTTAACAAAACTATTAAACTTTAAAAAGTGACGAACCTTATTGATAGGTGGGATCACTATAATTAATTATTATTATTATATAAAATATTTTTATATTTTTATGGATCGCTGTTTAAGTTTTAATTTGTTTATTTTGATTAAAAGATATAAATGTTAAAATGTATGGAAAATACAAATATAAAAATAATTTAATAAATAAATTTGATTATAGAGCGCGTAGCACTCTCGTTGGTGCGCATCTCTTTAAAAAAAATGTTTCATACTGACAAGAATGTTTGTTACTGATAAAATTATCAGATACTGATAAATCTTGTTCAATACTGGTATAATTATTCAGTACTCATAAAAATGTTCAATACTGATATAATTTAAGAATACTCGTAATCTTTAATACTTGCTTGAGGTTCAAGGACATGGCAGGCTTGCGTCTCATTGCATCACCAAAGCAGAGGATGACATGTGTCAATTATGGGTACTTAGCTTCCCCAACCTCTGATGAAACTGTCCCTTATTGTTCACCTTCGAACAACTATGGTGATTTAATATATAATTAAATCTTTTTATTATATTATTTTTTTAAAACCGCCATAGTTGTTCGAAAGTGAACAACAAGGTCATCTTTATCAGAGGTTGAGGAAGGTAAGTACCCATAATTGACACATGTCATCATCTGCTTTGGTGATGCAATGAGACGCAAACCTGCCATGTCCTTGAACCTCAAACAAGTATTAAAGATTACGAGTATTCTTAAATTATATCAGTATTGAACATTTTTATGAGTACTGAATAATTATACCAGTATTGAACAAGGTCTATCAGTAGCAAATATTCTTGTCAGTATGAAATATTTTTTAAAGAGCTGCGCACCAACGAGAGTGCTACGCGCTCTATAATCAAATTTATTTATTTATTTATTTATAACTTATATTTTAAGTTTATAGATTTTCAATTTATGAGGAAAAATAATTATATTTTAATAAATTAAATTAAAGTAACTTCACCATTTCTAGGTTAACTATGAGTAAATAGGATGCATCTTGAAAAATGGAGTACTGGAGGTTGCATCTCTTAGGACTACCAAGGCAGTTCTCACATATCATCTCAAGTCAAATTCCAAGGCAAATAATCGTCAAAACCAAAGGCCACTCCATTCCAGGAAGAAGAAATAATCGATTATAGGTACATAGTTTCCCCAACCTCTAATGAATATATCCTTTTCTTCACCCTAGATTCATGGCTAAAGTTTCTGAATAGGATCCACACATTTAAGCTTGGAAATTTTCTTATTAATATTTTTTTAAATTTGTAATAAATGATTAAATTTAGTTTTTATTAATAAATTTAATAAAAATTAAATAATATTGAAAAATAGATATTCTTTAATCATTTTATATTTAATATAGGATTATATTCTTTTAAGCAATAAAAACTTAAAATGAAAAGTTTATATTTTTTTAATATTATATTTATAAATGGAAAGCTTCTTCTAAAAGACATTACAGACAAAAGATAACTATCTCTTAAACATCATTCAACTGTTAATTCTCTAATAACTTCAAAATATGTTAATTAAAAATGTTAAGCTTTAAAGCAAAACAAAAGCTTGAAGGAAAGATCTAGCACTTATTTACAAAGCCGTAGCAAAAAAGAAAAGCCACAAGCAGCTAATTTCAGAATATAGCAAATAGAAATCAAATTCAATCAATTAGTTGAGTTGACTGAAAATTTATTTCTTAAAAATAAATCAGTAAACAATCCTATGGATGTGGAATCTAATACTAAACCAGAAAAATTCCTCTATTAAAAAGAAAAAAATAATGCTTGTATTATATTTTAAGATAATCTTAAGATTATAACAAAAACTAAAACTAAAAAGTTCAAGATATGGTAGTCATTAAGTAATCTATATTGTACTGCAGAAGGAATATTATATAGAAAAAAGATTTATAAAGGGAGTGAAAATCTTGATGGTGTTGCATTTACGCAATAAAGAAAAAACTAGCAAATTATTGGAAAATAATTATAATTGAAAAGATGGTGGGAACTGAGAATGACCTTCGTGACTAAGCTTTCTGGTTTTATGGCTAGGAACAAGTTCATTTCCTGTCGATGAGAAAGTTCCTGGTCAGAGTCATTTTCTGAAGGGAACGCCTTCTTTGAGATTATCCGCTCTTGGTAGGGACTTGAAGTCCGGCTGCTCATAGCTATGAAGATCCCTAGCAGCTGTGCCTGGAGCACAACAGGATATCCCCATTATTCCATAAAAAGAGAGCGTCGGGTCGTGCAATCGGAAAGGAGTTTCCGGTTCTAAAACTTTTTTAGTTGAAATTAATTAATTGGAAAAGAATTCGATTTATATAAGATAATTAATAATTAAAAAAGATTTAATCAATATATCTAGAAATGTACTTAAGTAAGATGATCTAGACAAATTTGGAAATGGAAATTTAACATAAAAAATAAAAATTTAAGCAGTGTTTAATTAGTGAAGGTAGAATCACTTTAATTCATAATATTATTTTATTGTTATAGTGAAGATAAATTTTTAAACTAAACGCAATCTTTTCTTAATTTCTAAAATTCATAATAAGTTTAAGAAAATAAAGTTATAGAGAGCAAGAAAAGAATAAGATCAATCATTGTAATTTTAAAATACAGCATGTCTAAAAGAAACTACTATATTTTTTATAATTATTCTTGATTAATCTTTTAAAATCTTGATTATTTTAAAAAAATTAATATATAAATTTTTCAAAAATTATATAAAAATTATTTTAATTTAAATTATTTGCGTATGTTTTACATGAGTCAAGATTCTAATTTTTCCCATTTCCCATTGCTTAAATTATATTTAAATAAATTCGAACCACAATCAAATTAATATACTAAATTACTTTGCTCTTAAGGTTAAGTAAAAACACGAACACTTCCAGGAAACATTTCTCCATTTCTTGTAAATTTATTATCATATGTAAAAGTATCCATATTATTACCATTATTATATCAAATTAAACTTTATCTTTGCTGATTTAAATAAATTGCACTCATACGAGTCTTTACCGGAAGTTATTAGTTTTCAATAACTTTTCATTCTTATTTTGTTACATCAAAAATCTAAACTTTATCTATGTATTTACCATCATTATTTCTTCAAAAACTTCTATTACTGAATTTTAAAAGCATCCTCCGAAAGCTTAAATTCCAATTGGTATATCATTTATCTTTATGAACTTCTCGTTTAAAAATCATATACTTCACATTCTTTAATACTTTTTCTATTTTATCATCCTGATATTATATAATTTCTATTATTTATCTAGATTTTTCTATGATAATTTCTACAATTTATCATTTAAATTTTTTTTATATTTCCATTGTCGTATATAGTAAAATCCTTATTTCCATAATTTCCTCCAGATATTATTAATTCTTAATCATTTATTTACTCTACTTAAGTATAATTGCTGAAAGTTTAAGAAATATTTATTTCTTCATTACTAAATTTATTACTTAATATTTCATAGCTTCTTTTATTTTTAGAATTGCAACTGATTGTAATTATTATTTTTAGTTCTTATTTTTAACTTTCATTTTAAATATAAATAGATTCTTATTCATGTTTTATTTATACTTCCATAATATTTTATATAGAACTAATTATATTTTAAATTTATCTTTCTTCTATTTATACTTTTACGTTTCTTCCTTCTATTTTTTTTACTTACTTTTATAATCCTTCTATTTTACCTATAAAATCTAATAGTTCTGTTATATTTTCCCTATTTTAAGGTCTTACTTTCTTCAACAGTTCTTATATATTTTCAACTTTTTCTATTTATTATTTATATCAATTTAAGTGAATTTTAATTTCATTTTCTATTTTCTCAATTCTATTTTTCTTCATATTAGTAATTTCTTCTATTATTTTATTTGTAGTTTCGTTAATTTAATTTATTTTTAATTGAACTTCTTATTTTAGATTTTCTTATTATTATCTTAAAGTTTCTATTTATTTTCCATTTAGTTTAATGAGTTATTCAAATAACAAATCAGCCTATTTAATTTCATTTTATTTAAGACTTTCTAGTTTTTCACTAATTTCTATAATTTTATGCCCTTAATGCTTTTCTAGAAATGCGCAAGCTGGGCAAAGAGTTTCTTTATCATTCTAGCAAAATAATACTCTTTCATAAGATTTATGCTTTTCACATTTATTAAGCTCAAGTTGTTCTTAATGAGATGGTAGAAATTCCTCGGCAAGTTCTAAGTTAGAAGCTTTTTATTCAGTTTTGACTTAGCATCAAGGGCATTAAATACTTTATGAAGCCTTATAAAGTTATTTTGCACATTACAAGCAAATAATATGTTTACAATCTAATCTTAAAGGTTTTTTTATTTTTAAATCAAAAAGATTTCCACATTTATTACATTCATTCCTTCCTTACATTTTCGCAAAGTATAATCAGATTAAATTTAAATTAATTTTTAATTTAAACATTCTACAAAATATTATACTAAAACAATTAGGTATAATAATTTTAATAATTTTATAAAAGAAATTTTGATTGCTTCATTTTATTAGTTAGAGATATAAATTAAAAAATAGATTTTTAATTATAATGTTTAAATATATTAAAAAGTTTAAATATCTAAATTAATACTATATTTTTCAATTATTTTAATCTTTCATATTTATCTTACTAAGCAAGAATAAATTTTTTGAAATTTTATCCTGAAAAACATTAAAGATATAAATTACATTATTCATTTTTTCAATGGAGACTGAAAAAAAATAATTTCATTCACAAAAATTAGAGTTTCAGTAACAATTATTATGGTAGTATATAAGAAAATTTTAAAAATAGTTTAGAAATGATTAAAAAATATTCTTGAGTAATTATATTTTATGGCAATTATCTTTCATTTTTACGAAAAACGGTAAAATAATTTAATAATTTTTTCTTTAAAATGTATATAAAAGATCTACTTTATTATTATATAAAATGAACAAAAATTGTATTAAAAGATTATATATTAAAAATACTATATAAAATATTGTTATATTTTTTATGATTCACTTATTAAATTTTAATTTTTTTATTTTGATTAAAAGATATAAATGTTAAAATATATTGGAAATGAAAATCTATAAATAATTCAATAGAAAATCTTTTTTGTAGATTATTAATTCTTTAAATCAATGATCATTGTATCCTTAAGGACTTGGCGTATAAATTGGAATTGTTCCCAAGTGGGGAATCGAATCTAAATTAAACTAAATAGCCACTAACCTGTGATTTAACCACTTAAATAATTGAATAACAAGTTATTAGTCTCAGGTTTAGTTTAAATCAAATTTTACCCCTCTTACGTTTTTAAGTAGCGAATAAGGCCCCGCTTATTCTTTACATTAAAGGTCAATGATGCAATTATATAAAAAATTATAAAAGTTATCTAAATATGAATATTGAATTTTCTTTTTAAAAGCTTTTTAAGATATTTATTTTCTATAATTTCAAATAAATATTAATTAGCTTTAAGCAAAATAATTTTTCTAATCAATTTGTTTTCTACTTATTAAATTATTTAAAAAATGGAAATTTTTTTGCAAAAAATCGCTTCTAAGCAGGATCCTTTCCCAATCAAATTACGATTAGCAAAACATACTCTAAGAATTCAAGATATATAATAGGAGAATTTTAAACTTTTAAGAACGTATAAGAGCTTGAAGGATAAATTTCATACCTGATATCTAACACATAAATACTAAAAAATGAAAATTTCCATTCAGTCAATTTGAGAATTTAACAAATAGAATCCAACTTCAATTAATTAACAGAATTAACTGAAAGCTTATTTCTAAAAAATACAACAACAAATGACCCCATAAATATGGAACCAAATCCTAGGCCATCAAAAAATTCCGATAGTAAAGAATAGAAAGTAATATTGGTATTGCTGGAAATATAGTTGCATTTTAAGATATTGCTGAAAATTTTAATAAAAATAAAACTTGAAAGGATTAAGTTATGAAAATCCATAAGTAATCTATAGTGCATTCTAGAAGGCTTATTATAAAGAACAAAGATGTACATAGGAAATGAACTCTTGAAGGATATCGTATTTGCTCAAAAAAGAAGAAATTTAAATATGTTTTGAATCGAACTTGATTGAAGCAAGAAACCTGTAATAATAAATGATGAATGGAAAACTGCTTGATATGTATTCTAAGAAGAAGATTCAGAAGAAGATTGAAAATGGATCATCACTTAAGACAATTTTAAACTTTAAACTCTTTTATTAGTGGCAAACCGAATAAAGGTGACGTCACGTTAATAAATTATGTTATGTTATGCTATGTTGAGATATTTTAGAACTTATTTAATACTATTCTCAAGTTGCATTATAAAATTCTAACGAAAAAGCGAATAAAAAAAAATTAAAAAGCTTTGCTAAAGCCTTAGTAGTCAGCCATCTGACCTATTCTATCAGCTTGTCTCTATTAGTTTGTCTTGAATTCCTACTAGGCTTAGTTAGGCGGTGTAGCACTTCATTAGTGCACCATCCTTTAATATTCGGAATAGTTTTGGTCTTGATAATATAATAAAGAAATTTAATTTTTTTAAGTTAGATGAGATTTATGAAAAATAAATAAGCAATTTAGTATATTAGGAGAGCTAATAAATCATTGATTCCTTTCACAAAAAAGCAAAAGGAATTATAGGCTAATAGCAACTTTGGATTATGTAGAGAAAATTTTGATTAAATAGAAAGAAGAATATTATTTAAATAACTTTGAAGAGTTAAGTTACCATTAGAACTCATAATTACATTCAAATTTTTCTTCAAAAATTTAATTAATTAATTTCAACTAAAAGAGTTTTTGGATCGGAAACTCCTTTCCGATTGCTGTTCCAACTTTCTCTTTTTTAAGAATACCAGGAAATCCTGTTGTGCTCCAGGCGTAGCTGCTAGGAGCCCCATTGCTATGAGCAGCCAGGCTTCAAGCCCCTAATAAGAGCGGATAATCTCAAAGACAGCGTTCCTTTCAGAAAACTGTCTCTGACCAGTGAATTTCTCAGCGACAGGAATGGAACTTGTTCCTAGCCATAAAACCAGAAAGTGTAGTCAAGAAGGTCAATATCAGCTCCCAGTATCTTTTCAATTATTTTTTTAATTTTAAATTACTCATCTTTTATAGTCGGATAAATTTCAAAATAACTTTAATTCACCAATGAATTATATAGGGATTTCACATAGACCAGTATTACTCTAATGTGTTATGATATTTAATTAATTTCTTGAAAAAATATTAGAAATGATTTAAATGTAAAATATAGAAAAAAATTTCGCTTATTATGAGTGATGATTTAATTTTGGTATCAAAATAAAGAAAAAATATATAAATAAAGATGATTATAGAGCGCGTAGCACCTCGTTAGCTTGTAGCTCTTTTATTATTAATATTTAATATTATAAAAAGTGATCTCGTGCTTCTTGATTTCATTCTATTCGTCTAAAGTGTCACTTCATCTTCTCCAAATGGAGAATCTTCTTATTAAAAATTATTCTTAAATCTTGAATTAAATGTTTCAGTCTTCTTGAATAAGGTCTAAATAAGAATTAGTAATTAGTCAATATCAGGCCCATCAGTCAATCTTTCATACTACTAGAGAGAACCCTCAGGCGGGTTGGGCTTGTCTCTTCTGAGCTTGTCCAACCCTTTCCCGTGGTGGCATCTAGTGCGAGATTACTCGCAATGTAGTATACACTGTACCAGATTGCCTATTAGTTTTTCTGACGTGGCTGACATCCATTTTATATTATATATAATATTTAATAATAAACGAAACATAAAGTGATTTTCGACTGAACACACTTATCAATAAATATCCTAAACGTGAAGCTATCTAATTTTAAAGAAAAAGAAAAATAATTAGTTATAAACCAATTTGATGATTGGAATTTAATCAATCATATAAAAATAATTAGTCACATATTTAGGAGTACTTTGTAATAAAAAAAGAACTTACAAAACATTATAAAGAAATAAAATCCAATTATTTTGTAACAATGAAAAAGGCTGTTTTTATTACTAAGATATAAAAGCTTGACACTATGATATATCAAAAATTAGTAAGAATATTTAGATTTCCCAAAACAGAATATCGAGATAAGATAGTATCCCTGAAATATGCAAAATGGAATTTCTACCATAATGAATAAAGACAATGCAAATATGAAGTTTATAGCTTAAAAAGCATTTAAAGTATATGGATAAATTTTTGGTGTGTCATATAATATATATATTAAATGATTACCTTTCAAGCTAGCAATGGCACTTAAATTTTTTATAAAGTTATAAAAGATAGTTGAGTAATTTTTAAAGTAAAAAAAAGCATTGTTTTTGATATGTTTTGAAGTGAGAAATTAAAATTTTAATACCAGAGTGAGTTAACAATGTATGAAAAATAGTTGAGTAATTTTTAAAGTAAAAAAAAGCATTGTTTTTGATATGTTTTGAAGTGAGAATATTTAATTTTAATACCAGAGTGAGTTAACAATGTATGAAAAATAGTTGAGTAATTTTTAAAGTAAAAAAAAGCATTGTTTTTGATATGTTTTGAAGTGAGAAATTAAAATTTTAATACCAGAGTGAGTTAACAATGTATGAAAAATAGTTGAGTAATTTTTAAAGTAAAAAAAAGCATTGTTTTTGATATGTTTTGAAGTGAGAAATTAAAATTTTAATACCAGAGTGAGTTAACAATGTATGAAAAATAGTTGAGTAATTTTTAAAGTAAAAAAAGCATTGTTTTTGATATGTTTTGAAGTGAGAAATTAAAATTTTAATATTGGAGTAAGTTAACAATGTATGAAAAATAGTTGAGTAATTTTTAAAGTAAAAAAAAGCATTGTTTTTGATATGTTTTGAAGTGAGAAATTAAAATTTTAATACCAGAGTGAGTTAACAATGTATGAAAAATAGTTGAGTAATTTTTAAAGTAAAAAAAAGCATTGTTTTTGATATGTTTTGAAGTGAGAATATTTAATTTTAATATTGGAGTAAGTTAACAATGTATTAAAAATAGTTGAGTAATTTTTAAGTAAAAAAAAGCATTGTTTTTGATATGTTTTGAAGTGAGAAATTAAAATTTTAATACCAGAGTGAGTTAACAATGTATGAAAAATAGTTGAGTAATTTTTAAAGTAAAAAAAAGCATTGTTTTTGATATGTTTTGAAGTGAGAATATTTAATTTTAATACCAGAGTGAGTTAACAATGTATGAAAAATAGTTGAGTAATTTTTAAAGTAAAAAAAAGCATTGTTTTTGATATGTTTTGAAGTGAGAATATTTAATTTTAATACCAGAGTGAGTTAACAATGTATGAAAAATAGTTGAGTAATTTTTAAAGTAAAAAAAAGCATTGTTTTTGATATGTTTTGAAGTGAGAAATTAAAATTTTAATACCAGAGTGAGTTAACAATGTATGAAAAATAGTTGAGTAATTTTTAAAGTAAAAAAAAGCATTGTTTTTGATATGTTTTGAAGTGAGAAATTAAAATTTTAATACCAGAGTGAGTTAACAATGTATGAAAAATAGTTGAGTAATTTTTAAAGTAAAAAAAAGCATTGTTTTTGATATGTTTTGAAGTGAGAATATTTAATTTTAATATTGGAGTAAGTTAACAATGTATGAAAAATAGTTGAGTAATTAAAAAAAGCATTGTTTTTGATATGTTTTGAAGTGAGAAATTAAAATTTTAATACCAGAGTGAGTTAACAATGTATGAAAAATAGTTGAGTAATTTTTAAAGTAAAAAAAAGCATTGTTTTTGATATGTTTTGAAGTGAGAAATTAAAATTTTAATACCAGAGTGAGTTAACAATGTATGAAAAATAGTTGAGTAATTAAAAAAAGCATTGTTTTTGATATGTTTTGAAGTGAGAAATTAAAATTTTAATACCAGAGTGAGTTAACAATGTATGAAAAATAGTTGAGTAATTAAAAAAAGCATTGTTTTTGATATGTTTTGAAGTGAGAAATTAAAATTTTAATACCAGAGTGAGTTAACAATGTATGAAAAATAGTTGAGTAATTAAAAAAAGCATTGTTTTTGATATGTTTTGAAGTGAGAATATTTAATTTTAATATTGGAGTAAGTTAACAATGTATGAAAAATAGTTGAGTAATTTTTAAAGTAAAAAAAAGCATTGTTTTTGATATGTTTTGAAGTGAGAAATTAAAATTTTAATACCAGAGTGAGTTAACAATGTATGAAAAATAGTTGAGTAATTTTTAAAGTAAAAAAAAGCATTGTTTTTGATATGTTTTGAAGTGAGAAATTAAAATTTTAATACCAGAGTGAGTTAACAATGTATGAAAAATAGTTGAGTAATTTTTAAAGTAAAAAAAAGCATTGTTTTTGATATGTTTTGAAGTGAGAAATTAAAATTTTAATACCAGAGTGAGTTAACAATGTATGAAAAATAGTTGAGTAATTTTTAAAGTAAAAAAAAGCATTGTTTTTGATATGTTTTGAAGTGAGAATATTTAATTTTAATATTGGAGTAAGTTAACAATATATGAAAAATAGTTGAGTAATTTTTAAAGTAAAAAAAAGCATTGTTTTTGATATGTTTTGAAGTGAGAATATTTAATTTTAATACCAGAGTGAGTTAACAATGTATGAAAAATAGTTGAGTAATTAAAAAAAGCATTGTTTTTGATATGTTTTGAAGTGAGAAATTAAAATTTTAATACCAGAGTGAGTTAACAATGTATGAAAAATAGTTGAGTAATTTTTAAAGTAAAAAAAAGCATTGTTTTTGATATGTTTTGAAGTGAGAATATTTAATTTTAATACCAGAGTGAGTTAACAATGTATGAAAAATAGTTGAGTAATTTTTAAAGTAAAAAAAAGCATTGTTTTTGATATGTTTTGAAGTGAGAAATTAAAATTTTAATACCAGAGTGAGTTAACAATGTATGAAAAATAGTTGAGTAATTTTTAAAGTAAAAAAAAGCATTGTTTTTGATATGTTTTGAAGTGAGAATATTTAATTTTAATACCAGAGTAAGTTAACAATGTATGAAAAATAGTTGAGTAATTTTTAAAGTAAAAAAAAGCATTGTTTTTGATATGTTTTGAAGTGAGAAATTAAAATTTTAATACCAGAGTGAGTTAACAATGTATGAAAAATAGTTGAGTAATTTTTAAAGTAAAAAAAAGCATTGTTTTTGATATGTTTTGAAGTGAGAATATTTAATTTTAATACCAGAGTGAGTTAACAATGTATGAAAAATAGTTGAGTAATTAAAAAAAGCATTGTTTTTGATATGTTTTGAAGTGAGAAATTAAAATTTTAATACCAGAGTGAGTTAACAATGTATGAAAAATAGTTGAGTAATTTTTAAAGTAAAAAAAAGCATTGTTTTTGATATGTTTTGAAGTGAGAAATTAAAATTTTAATACCAGAGTGAGTTAACAATGTATGAAAAATAGTTGAGTAATTTTTAAAGTAAAAAAAAGCATTGTTTTTGATATGTTTTGAAGTGAGAAATTAAAATTTTAATACCAGAGTGAGTTAACAATGTATGAAAAATAGTTGAGTAATTTTTAAAGTAAAAAAAAGCATTGTTTTTGATATGTTTTGAAGTGAGAATATTTAATTTTAATATTGGAGTAAGTTAACAATGTATGAAAAATAGTTGAGTAATTTTTAAAGTAAAAAAAAGCATTGTTTTTGATATGTTTTGAAGTGAGAAATTAAAATTTTAATACCAGAGTGAGTTAACAATGTATGAAAAATAGTTGAGTAATTTTTAAAGTAAAAAAAAGCATTGTTTTTGATATGTTTTGAAGTGAGAAATTAAAATTTTTATACCAGAGTGAGTTAACAATGTATTAAAAATAGTTGAGTAATTTTTAAGTAAAAAAAAGCATTGTTTTTGATATGTTTTGAAGTGAGAAATTAAAATTTTAATACCAGAGTGAGTTAACAATGTATGAAAAATAGTTGAGTAATTTTTAAAGTAAAAAAAAGCATTGTTTTTGATATGTTTTGAAGTGAGAAATTAAAATTTTAATACCAGAGTGAGTTAACAATGTATGAAAAATAGTTGAGTAATTTTTAAAGTAAAAAAAAGCATTGTTTTTGATATGTTTTGAAGTGAGAAATTAAAATTTTAATACCAGAGTGAGTTAACAATGTATGAAAAATAGTTGAGTAATTTTTAAAGTAAAAAAAAGCATTGTTTTTGATATGTTTTGAAGTGAGAATATTTAATTTTAATATTGGAGTAAGTTAACAATATATGAAAAATAGTTGAGTAATTTTTAAAGTAAAAAAAAGCATTGTTTTTGATATGTTTTGAAGTGAGAATATTTAATTTTAATACCAGAGTGAGTTAACAATGTATGAAAAATAGTTGAGTAATTTTTAAAGTAAAAAAAAGCATTGTTTTTGATATGTTTTGAAGTGAGAAATTAAAATTTTTATACCAGAGTGAGTTAACAATGTATGAAAAATAGTTGAGTAATTTTTAAAGTAAAAAAAAGCATTGTTTTTGATATGTTTTGAAGTGAGAATATTTAATTTTAATACCAGAGTGAGTTAACAATGTATGAAAAATAGTTGAGTAATTAAAAAAAGCATTGTTTTTGATATGTTTTGAAGTGAGAAATTAAAATTTTAATACCAGAGTGAGTTAACAATGTATGAAAAATAGTTGAGTAATTTTTAAAGTAAAAAAAAGCATTGTTTTTGATATGTTTTGAAGTGAGAAATTAAAATTTTAATACCAGAGTGAGTTAACAATGTATGAAAAATAGTTGAGTAATTAAAAAAAGCATTGTTTTTGATATGTTTTGAAGTGAGAATATTTAATTTTAATATTGGAGTAAGTTAACAATGTATGAAAAATAGTTGAGTAATTTTTAAAGTAAAAAAAAGCATTGTTTTTGATATGTTTTGAAGTGAGAAATTAAAATTTTAATACCAGAGTGAGTTAACAATGTATGAAAAATAGTTGAGTAATTTTTAAAGTAAAAAAAAGCATTGTTTTTGATATGTTTTGAAGTGAGAAATTAAAATTTTAATACCAGAGTGAGTTAACAATGTATGAAAAATAGTTGAGTAATTAAAAAAAGCATTGTTTTTGATATGTTTTGAAGTGAGAATATTTAATTTTAATATTGGAGTAAGTTAACAATGTATGAAAAATAGTTGAGTAATTTTTAAAGTAAAAAAAAGCATTGTTTTTGATATGTTTTGAAGTGAGAAATTAAAATTTTAATATTGGAGTAAGTTAACAATGTATGAAAAATAGTTGAGTAATTTTTAAAGTAAAAAAAAGCATTGTTTTTGATATGTTTTGAAGTGAGAAATTAAAATTTTAATACCAGAGTGAGTTAACAATGTATGAAAAATAGTTGAGTAATTTTTAAAGTAAAAAAAAGCATTGTTTTTGATATGTTTTGAAGTGAGAAATTAAAATTTTAATACCAGAGTGAGTTAACAATGTATGAAAAATAGTTGAGTAATTTTTAAAGTAAAAAAAAGCATTGTTTTTGATATGTTTTGAAGTGAGAATATTTAATTTTAATATTGGAGTAAGTTAACAATATATGAAAAATAGTTGAGTAATTTTTAAAGTAAAAAAAAGCATTGTTTTTGATATGTTTTGAAGTGAGAATATTTAATTTTAATACCAGAGTGAGTTAACAATGTATGAAAAATAGTTGAGTAATTTTTAAAGTAAAAAAAAGCATTGTTTTTGATATGTTTTGAAGTGAGAAATTAAAATTTTAATACCAGAGTGAGTTAACAATGTATGAAAAATAGTTGAGTAATTTTTAAAGTAAAAAAAAGCATTGTTTTTGATATGTTTTGAAGTGAGAATATTTAATTTTAATACCAGAGTGAGTTAACAATGTATGAAAAATAGTTGAGTAATTAAAAAAAGCATTGTTTTTGATATGTTTTGAAGTGAGAAATTAAAATTTTAATACCAGAGTGAGTTAACAATGTATGAAAAATAGTTGAGTAATTTTTAAAGTAAAAAAAAGCATTGTTTTTGATATGTTTTGAAGTGAGAAATTAAAATTTTAATACCAGAGTGAGTTAACAATGTATGAAAAATAGTTGAGTAATTAAAAAAAGCATTGTTTTTGATATGTTTTGAAGTGAGAATATTTAATTTTAATATTGGAGTAAGTTAACAATGTATGAAAAATAGTTGAGTAATTTTTAAAGTAAAAAAAAGCATTGTTTTTGATATGTTTTGAAGTGAGAAATTAAAATTTTAATACCAGAGTGAGTTAACAATGTATGAAAAATAGTTGAGTAATTTTTAAAGTAAAAAAAAGCATTGTTTTTGATATGTTTTGAAGTGAGAAATTAAAATTTTAATACCAGAGTGAGTTAACAATGTATGAAAAATAGTTGAGTAATTTTTAAAGTAAAAAAAAGCATTGTTTTTGATATGTTTTGAAGTGAGAATATTTAATTTTAATATTGGAGTAAGTTAACAATGTATGAAAAATAGTTGAGTAATTTTTAAAGTAAAAAAAAGCATTGTTTTTGATATGTTTTGAAGTGAGAAATTAAAATTTTAATACCAGAGTGAGTTAACAATGTATGAAAAATAGTTGAGTAATTTTTAAAGTAAAAAAAAGCATTGTTTTTGATATGTTTTGAAGTGAGAATATTTAATTTTAATATTGGAGTAAGTTAACAATGTATGAAAAATAGTTGAGTAATTTTTAAAGTAAAAAAAAGCATTGTTTTTGATATGTTTTGAAGTGAGAAATTAAAATTTTAATACCAGAGTGAGTTAACAATGTATGAAAAATAGTTGAGTAATTTTTAAAGTAAAAAAAAGCATTGTTTTTGATATGTTTTGAAGTGAGAAATTAAAATTTTAATACCAGAGTGAGTTAACAATGTATGAAAAATAGTTGAGTAATTAAAAAAAGCATTGTTTTTGATATGTTTTGAAGTGAGAAATTAAAATTTTAATACCAGAGTGAGTTAACAATGTATGAAAAATAGTTGAGTAATTTTTAAAGTAAAAAAAAGCATTGTTTTTGATATGTTTTGAAGTGAGAAATTAAAATTTTAATACCAGAGTGAGTTAACAATGTATGAAAAATAGTTGAGTAATTTTTAAAGTAAAAAAAAGCATTGTTTTTGATATGTTTTGAAGTGAGAAATTAAAATTTTAATACCAGAGTGAGTTAACAATGTATGAAAAATAGTTGAGTAATTTTTAAAGTAAAAAAAAGCATTGTTTTTGATATGTTTTGAAGTGAGAAATTAAAATTTTAATACCAGAGTGAGTTAACAATGTATGAAAAATAGTTGAGTAATTTTTAAAGTAAAAAAAAGCATTGTTTTTGATATGTTTTGAAGTGAGAAATTAAAATTTTAATACCAGAGTGAGTTAACAATGTATGAAAAATAGTTGAGTAATTTTTAAAGTAAAAAAAAGCATTGTTTTTGATATGTTTTGAAGTGAGAAATTAAAATTTTAATACCAGAGTGAGTTAACAATGTATGAAAAATAGTTGAGTAATTTTTAAAGTAAAAAAAAGCATTGTTTTTGATATGTTTTGAAGTGAGAAATTAAAATTTTAATACCAGAGTGAGTTAACAATGTATGAAAAATAGTTGAGTAATTTTTAAAGTAAAAAAAAGCATTGTTTTTGATATGTTTTGAAGTGAGAATATTTAATTTTAATACCAGAGTGAGTTAACAATGTATGAAAAATAGTTGAGTAATTAAAAAAAGCATTGTTTTTGATATGTTTTGAAGTGAGAAATTAAAATTTTAATACCAGAGTGAGTTAACAATGTATGAAAAATAGTTGAGTAATTTTTAAAGTAAAAAAAAGCATTGTTTTTGATATGTTTTGAAGTGAGAAATTAAAATTTTAATACCAGAGTGAGTTAACAATGTATGAAAAATAGTTGAGTAATTAAAAAAAGCATTGTTTTTGATATGTTTTGAAGTGAGAATATTTAATTTTAATATTGGAGTAAGTTAACAATGTATGAAAAATAGTTGAGTAATTTTTAAAGTAAAAAAAAGCATTGTTTTTGATATGTTTTGAAGTGAGAAATTAAAATTTTAATACCAGAGTGAGTTAACAATGTATGAAAAATAGTTGAGTAATTTTTAAAGTAAAAAAAAGCATTGTTTTTGATATGTTTTGAAGTGAGAAATTAAAATTTTAATACCAGAGTGAGTTAACAATGTATGAAAAATAGTTGAGTAATTTTTAAAGTAAAAAAAAGCATTGTTTTTGATATGTTTTGAAGTGAGAAATTAAAATTTTAATACCAGAGTGAGTTAACAATGTATGAAAAATAGTTGAGTAATTTTTAAAGTAAAAAAAAGCATTGTTTTTGATATGTTTTGAAGTGAGAATATTTAATTTTAATATTGGAGTAAGTTAACAATGTATGAAAAATAGTTGAGTAATTTTTAAAGTAAAAAAAAGCATTGTTTTTGATATGTTTTGAAGTGAGAAATTAAAATTTTAATACCAGAGTGAGTTAACAATGTATGAAAAATAGTTGAGTAATTTTTAAAGTAAAAAAAAGCATTGTTTTTGATATGTTTTGAAGTGAGAATATTTAATTTTAATATTGGAGTAAGTTAACAATGTATGAAAAATAGTTGAGTAATTTTTAAAGTAAAAAAAAGCATTGTTTTTGATATGTTTTGAAGTGAGAAATTAAAATTTTAATACCAGAGTGAGTTAACAATGTATGAAAAATAGTTGAGTAATTTTTAAAGTAAAAAAAAGCATTGTTTTTGATATGTTTTGAAGTGAGAAATTAAAATTTTAATACCAGAGTGAGTTAACAATGTATGAAAAATAGTTGAGTAATTAAAAAAAGCATTGTTTTTGATATGTTTTGAAGTGAGAAATTAAAATTTTAATACCAGAGTGAGTTAACAATGTATGAAAAATAGTTGAGTAATTTTTAAAGTAAAAAAAAGCATTGTTTTTGATATGTTTTGAAGTGAGAAATTAAAATTTTAATACCAGAGTGAGTTAACAATGTATGAAAAATAGTTGAGTAATTTTTAAAGTAAAAAAAAGCATTGTTTTTGATATGTTTTGAAGTGAGAATATTTAATTTTAATATTGGAGTAAGTTAACAATGTATGAAAAATAGTTGAGTAATTTTTAAAGTAAAAAAAAGCATTGTTTTTGATATGTTTTGAAGTGAGAATATTTAATTTTAATACCAGAGTGAGTTAACAATGTATGAAAAATAGTTGAGTAATTTTTAAAGTAAAAAAAAGCATTGTTTTTGATATGTTTTGAAGTGAGAAATTAAAATTTTAATACCAGAGTGAGTTAACAATGTATGAAAAATAGTTGAGTAATTTTTAAAGTAAAAAAAAGCATTGTTTTTGATATGTTTTGAAGTGAGAATATTTAATTTTAATATTGGAGTAAGTTAACAATGTATGAAAAATAGTTGAGTAATTTTTAAAGTAAAAAAAAGCATTGTTTTTGATATGTTTTGAAGTGAGAAATTAAAATTTTAATACCAGAGTGAGTTAACAATGTATGAAAAATAGTTGAGTAATTTTTAAAGTAAAAAAAAGCATTGTTTTTGATATGTTTTGAAGTGAGAAATTAAAATTTTAATACCAGAGTGAGTTAACAATGTATGAAAAATAGTTGAGTAATTTTTAAAGTAAAAAAAAGCATTGTTTTTGATATGTTTTGAAGTGAGAAATTAAAATTTTAATACCAGAGTGAGTTAACAATGTATGAAAAATAGTTGAGTAATTTTTAAAGTAAAAAAAAGCATTGTTTTTGATATGTTTTGAAGTGAGAAATTAAAATTTTAATACCAGAGTGAGTTAACAATGTATGAAAAATAGTTGAGTAATTAAAAAAAGCATTGTTTTTGATATGTTTTGAAGTGAGAAATTAAAATTTTAATACCAGAGTGAGTTAACAATGTATGAAAAATAGTTGAGTAATTTTTAAAGTAAAAAAAAGCATTGTTTTTGATATGTTTTGAAGTGAGAAATTAAAATTTTAATACCAGAGTGAGTTAACAATGTATGAAAAATAGTTGAGTAATTTTTAAAGTAAAAAAAAGCATTGTTTTTGATATGTTTTGAAGTGAGAAATTAAAATTTTAATACCAGAGTGAGTTAACAATGTATGAAAAATAGTTGAGTAATTTTTAAAGTAAAAAAAAGCATTGTTTTTGATATGTTTTGAAGTGAGAATATTTAATTTTAATATTGGAGTAAGTTAACAATGTATGAAAAATAGTTGAGTAATTTTTAAAGTAAAAAAAAGCATTGTTTTTGATATGTTTTGAAGTGAGAAATTAAAATTTTAATACCAGAGTGAGTTAACAATGTATGAAAAATAGTTGAGTAATTTTTAAAGTAAAAAAAAGCATTGTTTTTGATATGTTTTGAAGTGAGAAATTAAAATTTTAATACCAGAGTGAGTTAACAATGTATGAAAAATAGTTGAGTAATTTTTAAAGTAAAAAAAAGCATTGTTTTTGATATGTTTTGAAGTGAGAATATTTAATTTTAATACCAGAGTGAGTTAACAATGTATGAAAAATAGTTGAGTAATTAAAAAAAGCATTGTTTTTGATATGTTTTGAAGTGAGAAATTAAAATTTTAATACCAGAGTGAGTTAACAATGTATGAAAAATAGTTGAGTAATTTTTAAAGTAAAAAAAAGCATTGTTTTTGATATGTTTTGAAGTGAGAATATTTAATTTTAATACCAGAGTGAGTTAACAATGTATGAAAAATAGTTGAGTAATTAAAAAAAGCATTGTTTTTGATATGTTTTGAAGTGAGAAATTAAAATTTTAATACCAGAGTGAGTTAACAATGTATGAAAAATAGTTGAGTAATTTTTAAAGTAAAAAAAAGCATTGTTTTTGATATGTTTTGAAGTGAGAAATTAAAATTTTAATACCAGAGTGAGTTAACAATGTATGAAAAATAGTTGAGTAATTTTTAAAGTAAAAAAAAGCATTGTTTTTGATATGTTTTGAAGTGAGAAATTAAAATTTTAATACCAGAGTGAGTTAACAATGTATGAAAAATAGTTGAGTAATTTTTAAAGTAAAAAAAAGCATTGTTTTTGATATGTTTTGAAGTGAGAAATTAAAATTTTAATACCAGAGTGAGTTAACAATGTATGAAAAATAGTTGAGTAATTAAAAAAAGCATTGTTTTTGATATGTTTTGAAGTGAGAAATTAAAATTTTAATACCAGAGTGAGTTAACAATGTATGAAAAATAGTTGAGTAATTTTTAAAGTAAAAAAAAGCATTGTTTTTGATATGTTTTGAAGTGAGAAATTAAAATTTTAATACCAGAGTGAGTTAACAATGTATGAAAAATAGTTGAGTAATTTTTAAAGTAAAAAAAAGCATTGTTTTTGATATGTTTTGAAGTGAGAAATTAAAATTTTAATACCAGAGTGAGTTAACAATGTATGAAAAATAGTTGAGTAATTTTTAAAGTAAAAAAAAGCATTGTTTTTGATATGTTTTGAAGTGAGAATATTTAATTTTAATACCAGAGTGAGTTAACAATGTATGAAAAATAGTTGAGTAATTAAAAAAAGCATTGTTTTTGATATGTTTTGAAGTGAGAAATTAAAATTTTAATACCAGAGTGAGTTAACAATGTATGAAAAATAGTTGAGTAATTTTTAAAGTAAAAAAAAGCATTGTTTTTGATATGTTTTGAAGTGAGAAATTAAAATTTTAATACCAGAGTGAGTTAACAATGTATGAAAAATAGTTGAGTAATTTTTAAAGTAAAAAAAAGCATTGTTTTTGATATGTTTTGAAGTGAGAAATTAAAATTTTAATACCAGAGTGAGTTAACAATGTATGAAAAATAGTTGAGTAATTTTTAAAGTAAAAAAAAGCATTGTTTTTGATATGTTTTGAAGTGAGAATATTTAATTTTAATACCAGAGTGAGTTAACAATGTATGAAAAATAGTTGAGTAATTAAAAAAAGCATTGTTTTTGATATGTTTTGAAGTGAGAAATTAAAATTTTAATACCAGAGTGAGTTAACAATGTATGAAAAATAGTTGAGTAATTAAAAAAAGCATTGTTTTTGATATGTTTTGAAGTGAGAAATTAAAATTTTAATACCAGAGTAAGTTAACAATATATGAAAAATAGTTGAGTAATTTTTAAAGTAAAAAAAAGCATTGTTTTTGATATGTTTTGAAGTGAGAATATTTAATTTTAATATTGGAGTAAGTTAACAATGTATGAAAAATAGTTGAGTAATTTTTAAAGTAAAAAAAAGCATTGTTTTTGATATGTTTTGAAGTGAGAATATTTAATTTTAATATTGGAGTAAGTTAACAATATATGAAAAATAGTTGAGTAATTTTTAAAGTAAAAAAAAGCATTGTTTTTGATATGTTTTGAAGTGAGAAATTAAAATTTTAATATTGGAGTAAGTTAACAATATATGAAAAATAGTTGAGTAATTTTTAAAGTAAAAAAAAGCATTGTTTTTGATATGTTTTGAAGTGAGAAATTAAAATTTTAATACCAGAGTGAGTTAACAATGTATGAAAAATAGTTGAGTAATTAAAAAAAGCATTGTTTTTGATATGTTTTGAAGTGAGAAATTAAAATTTTAATACCAGAGTGAGTTAACAATGTATGAAAAATAGTTGAGTAATTTTTAAAGTAAAAAAAAGCATTGTTTTTGATATGTTTTGAAGTGAGAAATTAAAATTTTAATACCAGAGTGAGTTAACAATGTATGAAAAATAGTTGAGTAATTTTTAAAGTAAAAAAAAGCATTGTTTTTGATATGTTTTGAAGTGAGAATATTTAATTTTAATACCAGAGTGAGTTAACAATGTATGAAAAATAGTTGAGTAATTAAAAAAAGCATTGTTTTTGATATGTTTTGAAGTGAGAAATTAAAATTTTAATACCAGAGTGAGTTAACAATGTATGAAAAATAGTTGAGTAATTTTTAAAGTAAAAAAAAGCATTGTTTTTGATATGTTTTGAAGTGAGAATTTTTAATTTTAATATTGGAGTAAGTTAACAATGTATGAAAAATAGTTGAGTAATTTTTAAAGTAAAAAAAAGCATTGTTTTTGATATGTTTTGAAGTGAGAAATTAAAATTTTAATACCAGAGTGAGTTAACAATGTATGAAAAATAGTTGAGTAATTTTTAAAGTAAAAAAAAGCATTGTTTTTGATATGTTTTGAAGTGAGAAATTAAAATTTTAATACCAGAGTGAGTTAACAATGTATGAAAAATAGTTGAGTAATTAAAAAAAGCATTGTTTTTGATATGTTTTGAAGTGAGAAATTAAAATTTTAATACCAGAGTAAGTTAACAATATATGAAAAATAGTTGAGTAATTTTTAAAGTAAAAAAAAGCATTGTTTTTGATATGTTTTGAAGTGAGAATATTTAATTTTAATATTGGAGTAAGTTAACAATGTATGAAAAATAGTTGAGTAATTTTTAAAGTAAAAAAAAGCATTGTTTTTGATATGTTTTGAAGTGAGAATATTTAATTTTAATATTGGAGTAAGTTAACAATATATGAAAAATAGTTGAGTAATTTTTAAAGTAAAAAAAAGCATTGTTTTTGATATGTTTTGAAGTGAGAAATTAAAATTTTAATATTGGAGTAAGTTAACAATATATGAAAAATAGTTGAGTAATTTTTAAAGTAAAAAAAAGCATTGTTTTTGATATGTTTTGAAGTGAGAAATTAAAATTTTAATACCAGAGTGAGTTAACAATGTATGAAAAATAGTTGAGTAATTTTTAAAGTAAAAAAAAGCATTGTTTTTGATATGTTTTGAAGTGAGAAATTAAAATTTTAATACCAGAGTGAGTTAACAATGTATGAAAAATAGTTGAGTAATTAAAAAAAGCATTGTTTTTGATATGTTTTGAAGTGAGAATATTTAATTTTAATATTGGAGTAAGTTAACAATGTATGAAAAATAGTTGAGTAATTTTTAAAGTAAAAAAAAGCATTGTTTTTGATATGTTTTGAAGTGAGAAATTAAAATTTTAATACCAGAGTGAGTTAACAATGTATGAAAAATAGTTGAGTAATTTTTAAAGTAAAAAAAAGCATTGTTTTTGATATGTTTTGAAGTGAGAATATTTAATTTTAATACCAGAGTGAGTTAACAATGTATGAAAAATAGTTGAGTAATTAAAAAAAGCATTGTTTTTGATATGTTTTGAAGTGAGAAATTAAAATTTTAATACCAGAGTGAGTTAACAATGTATGAAAAATAGTTGAGTAATTTTTAAAGTAAAAAAAAGCATTGTTTTTGATATGTTTTGAAGTGAGAATATTTAATTTTAATACCAGAGTGAGTTAACAATGTATGAAAAATAGTTGAGTAATTTTTAAAGTAAAAAAAAGCATTGTTTTTGATATGTTTTGAAGTGAGAATATTTAATTTTAATACCAGAGTGAGTTAACAATGTATGAAAAATAGTTGAGTAATTAAAAAAAGCATTGTTTTTGATATGTTTTGAAGTGAGAAATTAAAATTTTAATACCAGAGTGAGTTAACAATGTATGAAAAATAGTTGAGTAATTTTTAAAGTAAAAAAAAGCATTGTTTTTGATATGTTTTGAAGTGAGAAATTAAAATTTTAATACCAGAGTGAGTTAACAATGTATGAAAAATAGTTGAGTAATTTTTAAAGTAAAAAAAAGCATTGTTTTTGATATGTTTTGAAGTGAGAAATTAAAATTTTAATACCAGAGTGAGTTAACAATGTATGAAAAATAGTTGAGTAATTTTTAAAGTAAAAAAAAGCATTGTTTTTGATATGTTTTGAAGTGAGAATATTTAATTTTAATACCAGAGTGAGTTAACAATGTATGAAAAATAGTTGAGTAATTAAAAAAAGCATTGTTTTTGATATGTTTTGAAGTGAGAATATTTAATTTTAATACCAGAGTGAGTTAACAATGTATGAAAAATAGTTGAGTAATTTTTAAAGTAAAAAAAAGCATTGTTTTTGATATGTTTTGAAGTGAGAATATTTAATTTTAATACCAGAGTGAGTTAACAATGTATGAAAAATAGTTGAGTAATTTTTAAAGTAAAAAAAAGCATTGTTTTTGATATGTTTTGAAGTGAGAAATTAAAATTTTAATACCAGAGTGAGTTAACAATGTATGAAAAATAGTTGAGTAATTTTTAAAGTAAAAAAAAGCATTGTTTTTGATATGTTTTGAAGTGAGAAATTAAAATTTTAATACCAGAGTGAGTTAACAATGTATGAAAAATAGTTGAGTAATTTTTAAAGTAAAAAAAAGCATTGTTTTTGATATGTTTTGAAGTGAGAATATTTAATTTTAATACCAGAGTGAGTTAACAATGTATGAAAAATAGTTGAGTAATTTTTAAAGTAAAAAAAAGCATTGTTTTTGATATGTTTTGAAGTGAGAATATTTAATTTTAATACCAGAGTGAGTTAACAATGTATGAAAAATAGTTGAGTAATTAAAAAAAGCATTGTTTTTGATATGTTTTGAAGTGAGAAATTAAAATTTTAATACCAGAGTGAGTTAACAATGTATGAAAAATAGTTGAGTAATTAAAAAAAGCATTGTTTTTGATATGTTTTGAAGTGAGAAATTAAAATTTTAATACCAGAGTGAGTTAACAATGTATGAAAAATAGTTGAGTAATTTTTAAAGTAAAAAAAAGCATTGTTTTTGATATGTTTTGAAGTGAGAATATTTAATTTTAATACCAGAGTGAGTTAACAATGTATGAAAAATAGTTGAGTAATTAAAAAAAGCATTGTTTTTGATATGTTTTGAAGTGAGAAATTAAAATTTTAATACCAGAGTGAGTTAACAATGTATGAAAAATAGTTGAGTAATTTTTAAAGTAAAAAAAAGCATTGTTTTTGATATGTTTTGAAGTGAGAATATTTAATTTTAATACCAGAGTGAGTTAACAATGTATGAAAAATAGTTGAGTAATTAAAAAAAGCATTGTTTTTGATATGTTTTGAAGTGAGAAATTAAAATTTTAATACCAGAGTGAGTTAACAATGTATGAAAAATAGTTGAGTAATTAAAAAAAGCATTGTTTTTGATATGTTTTGAAGTGAGAATATTTAATTTTAATACCAGAGTGAGTTAACAATGTATGAAAAATAGTTGAGTAATTTTTAAAGTAAAAAAAAGCATTGTTTTTGATATGTTTTGAAGTGAGAATATTTAATTTTAATACCAGAGTGAGTTAACAATGTATGTAAAATAGTTGAGTAATTAAAAAAAGCATTGTTTTTGATATGTTTTGAAGTGAGAAATTAAAATTTTAATACCAGAGTGAGTTAACAATGTATGAAAAATAGTTGAGTAATTTTTAAAGTAAAAAAAAGCATTGTTTTTGATATGTTTTGAAGTGAGAAATTAAAATTTTAATACCAGAGTGAGTTAACAATGTATGAAAAATAGTTGAGTAATTTTTAAAGTAAAAAAAAGCATTGTTTTTGATATGTTTTGAAGTGAGAAATTAAAATTTTAATACCAGAGTGAGTTAACAATGTATGAAAAATAGTTGAGTAATTTTTAAAGTAAAAAAAAGCATTGTTTTTGATATGTTTTGAAGTGAGAAATTAAAATTTTAATACCAGATTGAGTTAACAATGTATGAAAAATAGTTGAGTAATTTTTAAAGTAAAAAAAAGCATTGTTTTTGATATGTTTTGAAGTGAGAAATTAAAATTTTAATACCAGAGTGAGTTAACAATGTATGAAAAATAGTTGAGTAATTAAAAAAAGCATTGTTTTTGATATGTTTTGAAGTGAGAAATTAAAATTTTAATACCAGAGTGAGTTAACAATGTATGAAAAATAGTTGAGTAATTTTTAAAGTAAAAAAAAGCATTGTTTTTGATATGTTTTGAAGTGAGAAATTAAAATTTTAATACCAGAGTGAGTTAACAATGTATGAAAAATAGTTGAGTAATTTTTAAAGTAAAAAAAAGCATTGTTTTTGATATGTTTTGAAGTGAGAATATTTAATTTTAATACCAGAGTGAGTTAACAATGTATGAAAAATAGTTGAGTAATTTTTAAAGTAAAAAAAAGCATTGTTTTTGATATGTTTTGAAGTGAGAATATTTAATTTTAATACCAGAGTGAGTTAACAATGTATGAAAAATAGTTGAGTAATTTTTAAAGTAAAAAAAAGCATTGTTTTTGATATGTTTTGAAGTGAGAAATTAAAATTTTTATACCAGAGTGAGTTAACAATGTATGAAAAATAGTTGAGTAATTAAAAAAAGCATTGTTTTTGATATGTTTTGAAGTGAGAAATTAAAATTTTTATACCAGAGTGAGTTAACAATGTATGAAAAATAGTTGAGTAATTTTTAAAGTAAAAAAAAGCATTGTTTTTGATATGTTTTGAAGTGAGAAATTAAAATTTTAATACCAGAGTGAGTTAACAATGTATGAAAAATAGTTGAGTAATTTTTAAAGTAAAAAAAAGCATTGTTTTTGATATGTTTTGAAGTGAGAAATTAAAATTTTAATACCAGAGTGAGTTAACAATGTATGAAAAATAGTTGAGTAATTTTTAAAGTAAAAAAAAGCATTGTTTTTGATATGTTTTGAAGTGAGAAATTAAAATTTTTATACCAGAGTGAGTTAACAATGTATGAAAAATAGTTGAGTAATTTTTAAAGTAAAAAAAAGCATTGTTTTTGATATGTTTTGAAGTGAGAATATTTAATTTTAATACCAGAGTGAGTTAACAATGTATGAAAAATAGTTGAGTAATTTTTAAAGTAAAAAAAAGCATTGTTTTTGATATGTTTTGAAGTGAGAAATTAAAATTTTAATATTGGAGTAAGTTAACAATATATGAAAAATAGTTGAGTAATTTTTAAAGTAAAAAAAAGCATTGTTTTTGATATGTTTTGAAGTGAGAATATTTAATTTTAATATTGGAGTAAGTTAACAATGTATGAAAAATAGTTGAGTAATTTTTAAAGTAAAAAAAAGCATTGTTTTTGATATGTTTTGAAGTGAGAAATTAAAATTTTAATACCAGAGTGAGTTAACAATGTATGAAAAATAGTTGAGTAATTAAAAAAAGCATTGTTTTTGATATGTTTTGAAGTGAGAAATTAAAATTTTAATACCAGAGTGAGTTAACAATGTATGAAAAATAGTTGAGTAATTTTTAAAGTAAAAAAAAGCATTGTTTTTGATATGTTTTGAAGTGAGAAATTAAAATTTTAATACCAGAGTGAGTTAACAATGTATGAAAAATAGTTGAGTAATTTTTAAAGTAAAAAAAAGCATTGTTTTTGATATGTTTTGAAGTGAGAATATTTAATTTTAATACCAGAGTGAGTTAACAATGTATGAAAAATAGTTGAGTAATTTTTAAAGTAAAAAAAAGCATTGTTTTTGATATGTTTTGAAGTGAGAATATTTAATTTTAATATTTGAGTAAGTTAACAATGTATGAAAAATAGTTGAGTAATTTTTAAAGTAAAAAAAAGCATTGTTTTTGATATGTTTTGAAGTGAGAATATTTAATTTTAATACCAGAGTGAGTTAACAATGTATGAAAAATAGTTGAGTAATTAAAAAAAGCATTGTTTTTGATATGTTTTGAAGTGAGAAATTAAAATTTTAATACCAGAGTGAGTTAACAATGTATGAAAAATAGTTGAGTAATTTTTAAAGTAAAAAAAAGCATTGTTTTTGATATGTTTTGAAGTGAGAATATTTAATTTTAATACCAGAGTGAGTTAACAATGTATGAAAAATAGTTGAGTAATTAAAAAAAGCATTGTTTTTGATATGTTTTGAAGTGAGAAATTAAAATTTTAATACCAGAGTGAGTTAACAATGTATGAAAAATAGTTGAGTAATTAAAAAAAGCATTGTTTTTGATATGTTTTGAAGTGAGAAATTAAAATTTTAATACCAGAGTGAGTTAACAATGTATGAAAAATAGTTGAGTAATTTTTAAAGTAAAAAAAAGCATTGTTTTTGATATGTTTTGAAGTGAGAAATTAAAATTTTAATACCAGAGTGAGTTAACAATGTATGAAAAATAGTTGAGTAATTTTTAAAGTAAAAAAAAGCATTGTTTTTGATATGTTTTGAAGTGAGAATATTTAATTTTAATACCAGAGTGAGTTAACAATGTATTAAAAATAGTTGAGTAATTTTTAAAGTAAAAAAAAAGCATTGTTTTTGATATGTTTTGAAGTGAGAAATTAAAATTTTAATACCAGAGTGAGTTAGCAATGTATGAAAAATAGTTGAGTAATTAAAAAAAGCATTGTTTTTGATATGTTTTGAAGTGAGAAATTAAAATTTTAATACCAGAGTGAGTTAACAATGTATGAAAAATAGTTGAGTAATTTTTAAAGTAAAAAAAAGCATTGTTTTTGATATGTTTTGAAGTGAGAATATTTAATTTTAATACCAGAGTGAGTTAACAATGTATGAAAAATAGTTGAGTAATTAAAAAAAGCATTGTTTTTGATATGTTTTGAAGTGAGAAATTAAAATTTTAATACCAGAGTGAGTTAACAATGTATGAAAAATAGTTGAGTAATTTTTAAAGTAAAAAAAAGCATTGTTTTTGATATGTTTTGAAGTGAGAAATTAAAATTTTAATACCAGAGTGAGTTAACAATGTATGAAAAATAGTTGAGTAATTAAAAAAAGCATTGTTTTTGATATGTTTTGAAGTGAGAAATTAAAATTTTAATACCAGAGTGAGTTAACAATGTATGAAAAATAGTTGAGTAATTAAAAAAAGCATTGTTTTTGATATGTTTTGAAGTGAGAATATTTAATTTTAATACCAGAGTGAGTTAACAATGTATGAAAAATAGTTGAGTAATTTTTAAAGTAAAAAAAAGCATTGTTTTTGATATGTTTTGAAGTGAGAAATTAAAATTTTAATACCAGAGTGAGTTAACAATGTATGAAAAATAGTTGAGTAATTTTTAAAGTAAAAAAAAGCATTGTTTTTGATATGTTTTGAAGTGAGAATATTTAATTTTAATACCAGAGTGAGTTAACAATGTATGAAAAATAGTTGAGTAATTAAAAAAAGCATTGTTTTTGATATGTTTTGAAGTGAGAAATTAAAATTTTAATACCAGAGTGAGTTAACAATGTATGAAAAATAGTTGAGTAATTAAAAAAAGCATTGTTTTTGATATGTTTTGAAGTGAGAAATTAAAATTTTAATACCAGAGTAAGTTAACAATGTATGAAAAATAGTTGAGTAATTTTTAAAGTAAAAAAAAGCATTGTTTTTGATATGTTTTGAAGTGAGAAATTAAAATTTTTATACCAGAGTGAGTTAACAATGTATGAAAAATAGTTGAGTAATTTTTAAAGTAAAAAAAAGCATTGTTTTTGATATGTTTTGAAGTGAGAAATTAAAATTTTAATACCAGAGTGAGTTAACAATGTATGAAAAATAGTTGAGTAATTTTTAAAGTAAAAAAAAGCATTGTTTTTGATATGTTTTGAAGTGAGAAATTAAAATTTTAATACCAGAGTGAGTTAACAATGTATGAAAAATAGTTGAGTAATTTTTAAAGTAAAAAAAAGCATTGTTTTTGATATGTTTTGAAGTGAGAAATTAAAATTTTAATACCAGAGTGAGTTAACAATGTATGAAAAATAGTTGAGTAATTTTTAAAGTAAAAAAAAGCATTGTTTTTGATATGTTTTGAAGTGAGAAATTAAAATTTTAATACCAGAGTGAGTTAACAATGTATGAAAAATAGTTGAGTAATTTTTAAAGTAAAAAAAAGCATTGTTTTTGATATGTTTTGAAGTGAGAAATTAAAATTTTAATACCAGAGTGAGTTAACAATGTATGAAAAATAGTTGAGTAATTTTTAAAGTAAAAAAAAGCATTGTTTTTGATATGTTTTGAAGTGAGAATATTTAATTTTAATACCAGAGTGAGTTAACAATGTATGAAAAATAGTTGAGTAATTAAAAAAAGCATTGTTTTTGATATGTTTTGAAGTGAGAAATTAAAATTTTAATACCAGAGTGAGTTAACAATGTATGAAAAATAGTTGAGTAATTTTTAAAGTAAAAAAAAGCATTGTTTTTGATATGTTTTGAAGTGAGAAATTAAAATTTTAATACCAGAGTGAGTTAACAATGTATGAAAAATAGTTGAGTAATTTTTAAAGTAAAAAAAAGCATTGTTTTTGATATGTTTTGAAGTGAGAATATTTAATTTTAATACCAGAGTGAGTTAACAATGTATGAAAAATAGTTGAGTAATTAAAAAAAGCATTGTTTTTGATATGTTTTGAAGTGAGAAATTAAAATTTTAATACCAGAGTGAGTTAACAATGTATGAAAAATAGTTGAGTAATTTTTAAAGTAAAAAAAAGCATTGTTTTTGATATGTTTTGAAGTGAGAATATTTAATTTTAATACCAGAGTGAGTTAACAATGTATGAAAAATAGTTGAGTAATTAAAAAAAGCATTGTTTTTGATATGTTTTGAAGTGAGAAATTAAAATTTTAATACCAGAGTGAGTTAACAATGTATGAAAAATAGTTGAGTAATTAAAAAAAGCATTGTTTTTGATATGTTTTGAAGTGAGAATATTTAATTTTAATACCAGAGTGAGTTAACAATGTATGAAAAATAGTTGAGTAATTTTTAAAGTAAAAAAAAGCATTGTTTTTGATATGTTTTGAAGTGAGAATATTTAATTTTAATATTGGAGTAAGTTAACAATGTATGAAAAATAGTTGAGTAATTTTTAAAGTAAAAAAAAGCATTGTTTTTGATATGTTTTGAAGTGAGAATATTTA
Organism: Loxodes magnus; assembly: GCA_946699065.1. NCBI lineage: Eukaryota > Ciliophora > Karyorelictea > Loxodida > Loxodidae > Loxodes > Loxodes magnus. The sequence goes on from CAMPDV010000248.1 coordinate 419,771, forward strand.
ATTTTAATATTGGAGTAAGTTAACAATGTATGAAAAATAGTTGAGTAATTTTTAAAGTAAAAAAAAGCATTGTTTTTGATATGTTTTGAAGTGAGAAATTAAAATTTTAATACCAGAGTGAGTTAACAATGTATGAAAAATAGTTGAGTAATTTTTAAAGTAAAAAAAAGCATTGTTTTTGATATGTTTTGAAGTGAGAATATTTAATTTTAATATTGGAGTAAGTTAACAATGTATGAAAAATAGTTGAGTAATTTTTAAAGTAAAAAAAAGCATTGTTTTTGATATGTTTTGAAGTGAGAAATTAAAATTTTAATACCAGAGTGAGTTAACAATGTATGAAAAATAGTTGAGTAATTTTTAAAGTAAAAAAAAGCATTGTTTTTGATATGTTTTGAAGTGAGAATATTTAATTTTAATACCAGAGTGAGTTAACAATGTATGAAAAATAGTTGAGTAATTAAAAAAAGCATTGTTTTTGATATGTTTTGAAGTGAGAAATTAAAATTTTAATACCAGAGTGAGTTAACAATGTATGAAAAATAGTTGAGTAATTTTTAAAGTAAAAAAAAGCATTGTTTTTGATATGTTTTGAAGTGAGAAATTAAAATTTTAATACCAGAGTGAGTTAACAATGTATGAAAAATAGTTGAGTAATTTTTAAAGTAAAAAAAAGCATTGTTTTTGATATGTTTTGAAGTGAGAATATTTAATTTTAATACCAGAGTGAGTTAACAATGTATGAAAAATAGTTGAGTAATTTTTAAAGTAAAAAAAAGCATTGTTTTTGATATGTTTTGAAGTGAGAATATTTAATTTTAATACCAGAGTGAGTTAACAATGTATGAAAAATAGTTGAGTAATTTTTAAAGTAAAAAAAAGCATTGTTTTTGATATGTTTTGAAGTGAGAAATTAAAATTTTTATACCAGAGTGAGTTAACAATGTATGAAAAATAGTTGAGTAATTTTTAAAGTAAAAAAAAGCATTGTTTTTGATATGTTTTGAAGTGAGAAATTAAAATTTTTATACCAGAGTGAGTTAACAATGTATGAAAAATAGTTGAGTAATTTTTAAAGTAAAAAAAAGCATTGTTTTTGATATGTTTTGAAGTGAGAAATTAAAATTTTTATACCAGAGTGAGTTAACAATGTATGAAAAATAGTTGAGTAATTTTTAAAGTAAAAAAAAGCATTGTTTTTGATATGTTTTGAAGTGAGAAATTAAAATTTTAATACCAGAGTGAGTTAACAATGTATGAAAAATAGTTGAGTAATTTTTAAAGTAAAAAAAAGCATTGTTTTTGATATGTTTTGAAGTGAGAAATTAAAATTTTTATACCAGAGTGAGTTAACAATGTATGAAAAATAGTTGAGTAATTTTTAAAGTAAAAAAAAGCATTGTTTTTGATATGTTTTGAAGTGAGAAATTAAAATTTTAATACCAGAGTGAGTTAACAATGTATGAAAAATAGTTGAGTAATTTTTAAAGTAAAAAAAAGCATTGTTTTTGATATGTTTTGAAGTGAGAAATTAAAATTTTTATACCAGAGTGAGTTAACAATGTATGAAAAATAGTTGAGTAATTTTTAAAGTAAAAAAAAGCATTGTTTTTGATATGTTTTGAAGTGAGAATATTTAATTTTAATACCAGAGTGAGTTAACAATGTATGAAAAATAGTTGAGTAATTTTTAAAGTAAAAAAAAGCATTGTTTTTGATATGTTTTGAAGTGAGAAATTAAAATTTTAATATTGGAGTAAGTTAACAATATATGAAAAATAGTTGAGTAATTTTTAAAGTAAAAAAAAGCATTGTTTTTGATATGTTTTGAAGTGAGAATATTTAATTTTAATATTGGAGTAAGTTAACAATGTATGAAAAATAGTTGAGTAATTTTTAAAGTAAAAAAAAGCATTGTTTTTGATATGTTTTGAAGTGAGAAATTAAAATTTTAATATTGGAGTAAGTTAACAATGTATGAAAAATAGTTGAGTAATTTTTAAAGTAAAAAAAAGCATTGTTTTTGATATGTTTTGAAGTGAGAAATTAAAATTTTAATACCAGAGTGAGTTAACAATGTATGAAAAATAGTTGAGTAATTTTTAAAGTAAAAAAAAGCATTGTTTTTGATATGTTTTGAAGTGAGAAATTAAAATTTTAATACCAGAGTGAGTTAACAATGTATGAAAAATAGTTGAGTAATTTTTAAAGTAAAAAAAAGCATTGTTTTTGATATGTTTTGAAGTGAGAATATTTAATTTTAATACCAGAGTGAGTTAACAATGTATGAAAAATAGTTGAGTAATTTTTAAAGTAAAAAAAAGCATTGTTTTTGATATGTTTTGAAGTGAGAATATTTAATTTTAATATTTGAGTAAGTTAACAATGTATGAAAAATAGTTGAGTAATTTTTAAAGTAAAAAAAAGCATTGTTTTTGATATGTTTTGAAGTGAGAAATTAAAATTTTAATACCAGAGTGAGTTAACAATGTATGAAAAATAGTTGAGTAATTAAAAAAAGCATTGTTTTTGATATGTTTTGAAGTGAGAAATTAAAATTTTAATACCAGAGTGAGTTAACAATGTATGAAAAATAGTTGAGTAATTTTTAAAGTAAAAAAAAGCATTGTTTTTGATATGTTTTGAAGTGAGAATATTTAATTTTAATACCAGAGTGAGTTAACAATGTATGAAAAATAGTTGAGTAATTAAAAAAAGCATTGTTTTTGATATGTTTTGAAGTGAGAAATTAAAATTTTAATACCAGAGTGAGTTAACAATGTATGAAAAATAGTTGAGTAATTTTTAAAGTAAAAAAAAGCATTGTTTTTGATATGTTTTGAAGTGAGAAATTAAAATTTTAATACCAGAGTGAGTTAACAATGTATGAAAAATAGTTGAGTAATTTTTAAAGTAAAAAAAAGCATTGTTTTTGATATGTTTTGAAGTGAGAAATTAAAATTTTAATATTGGAGTAAGTTAACAATATATGAAAAATAGTTGAGTAATTTTTAAAGTAAAAAAAAGCATTGTTTTTGATATGTTTTGAAGTGAGAAATTAAAATTTTAATACCAGAGTGAGTTAACAATGTATGAAAAATAGTTGAGTAATTTTTAAAGTAAAAAAAAGCATTGTTTTTGATATGTTTTGAAGTGAGAATATTTAATTTTAATATTGGAGTAAGTTAACAATGTATGAAAAATAGTTGAGTAATTTTTAAAGTAAAAAAAAGCATTGTTTTTGATATGTTTTGAAGTGAGAAATTAAAATTTTAATACCAGAGTGAGTTAACAATGTATGAAAAATAGTTGAGTAATTTTTAAAGTAAAAAAAAGCATTGTTTTTGATATGTTTTGAAGTGAGAATATTTAATTTTAATACCAGAGTGAGTTAACAATGTATGAAAAATAGTTGAGTAATTAAAAAAAGCATTGTTTTTGATATGTTTTGAAGTGAGAAATTAAAATTTTAATACCAGAGTGAGTTAACAATGTATGAAAAATAGTTGAGTAATTTTTAAAGTAAAAAAAAGCATTGTTTTTGATATGTTTTGAAGTGAGAAATTAAAATTTTAATACCAGAGTGAGTTAACAATGTATGAAAAATAGTTGAGTAATTTTTAAAGTAAAAAAAAGCATTGTTTTTGATATGTTTTGAAGTGAGAAATTAAAATTTTAATACCAGAGTGAGTTAACAATGTATGAAAAATAGTTGAGTAATTAAAAAAAGCATTGTTTTTGATATGTTTTGAAGTGAGAATATTTAATTTTAATACCAGAGTGAGTTAACAATGTATGAAAAATAGTTGAGTAATTTTTAAAGTAAAAAAAAGCATTGTTTTTGATATGTTTTGAAGTGAGAAATTAAAATTTTAATACCAGAGTGAGTTAACAATGTATGAAAAATAGTTGAGTAATTTTTAAAGTAAAAAAAAGCATTGTTTTTGATATGTTTTGAAGTGAGAATATTTAATTTTAATACCAGAGTGAGTTAACAATGTATGAAAAATAGTTGAGTAATTAAAAAAAGCATTGTTTTTGATATGTTTTGAAGTGAGAAATTAAAATTTTAATACCAGAGTGAGTTAACAATGTATGAAAAATAGTTGAGTAATTTTTAAAGTAAAAAAAAGCATTGTTTTTGATATGTTTTGAAGTGAGAATATTTAATTTTAATACCAGAGTGAGTTAACAATGTATGAAAAATAGTTGAGTAATTTTTAAAGTAAAAAAAAGCATTGTTTTTGATATGTTTTGAAGTGAGAATATTTAATTTTAATATTGGAGTAAGTTAACAATGTATGAAAAATAGTTGAGTAATTTTTAAAGTAAAAAAAAGCATTGTTTTTGATATGTTTTGAAGTGAGAAATTAAAATTTTAATACCAGAGTGAGTTAACAATGTATGAAAAATAGTTGAGTAATTTTTAAAGTAAAAAAAAGCATTGTTTTTGATATGTTTTGAAGTGAGAAATTAAAATTTTTATACCAGAGTGAGTTAACAATGTATGAAAAATAGTTGAGTAATTTTTAAAGTAAAAAAAAGCATTGTTTTTGATATGTTTTGAAGTGAGAAATTAAAATTTTAATACCAGAGTGAGTTAACAATGTATGAAAAATAGTTGAGTAATTTTTAAAGTAAAAAAAAGCATTGTTTTTGATATGTTTTGAAGTGAGAAATTAAAATTTTAATACCAGAGTGAGTTAACAATGTATGAAAAATAGTTGAGTAATTTTTAAAGTAAAAAAAAGCATTGTTTTTGATATGTTTTGAAGTGAGAATATTTAATTTTAATATTGGAGTAAGTTAACAATGTATGAAAAATAGTTGAGTAATTTTTAAAGTAAAAAAAAGCATTGTTTTTGATATGTTTTGAAGTGAGAAATTAAAATTTTAATATTGGAGTAAGTTAACAATGTATGAAAAATAGTTGAGTAATTTTTAAAGTAAAAAAAAGCTTTGTTTTTGATATGTTTTGAAGTGAGAATATTTAATTTTAATATTGGAGTAAGTTAACAATGTATGAAAAATAGTTGAGTAATTTTTAAAGTAAAAAAAAAGCATTGTTTTTGATATGTTTGAAGTGAGAAATTAAAATTTTAATACCAGAGTGAGTTAACAATGTATGAAAAATAGTTGAGTAATTTTTAAAGTAAAAAAAAGCATTGTTTTTGATATGTTTTGAAGTGAGAAATTAAAATTTTAATACCAGAGTGAGTTAACAATGTATGAAAAATAGTTGAGTAATTTTTAAAGTAAAAAAAAGCATTGTTTTTGATATGTTTTGAAGTGAGAAATTAAAATTTTAATACCAGAGTGAGTTAACAATGTATGAAAAATAGTTGAGTAATTTTTAAAGTACTCAACTATTTTTCATACATTGTTAACTCACTCTGGTATTAAAATTTTAATTTCTCACTTCAAAACATATCAAAAACAATGCTTTTTTTTACTTTAAAAATTACTCAACTATTTTTCATACATTGTTAACTCACTCTGGTATTAAAATTTTAATTTCTCACTTCAAAACATATCAAAAACAATGCTTTTTTTTACTTTAAAAATTACTCAACTATTTTTCATACATTGTTAACTCACTCTGGTATTAAAATTTTAATTTCTCACTTCAAAACATATCAAAAACAATGCTTTTTTTTACTTTAAAAATTACTCAACTATTTTTCATACATTGTTAACTTACTCCAATATTAAAATTAAATATTCTCACTTCAAAACATATCAAAAACAAAGCTTTTTTTTACTTTAAAAATTACTCAACTATTTTTCATACATTGTTAACTTACTCCAATATTAAAATTTTAATTTCTCACTTCAAAACATATCAAAAACAATGCTTTTTTTTACTTTAAAAATACTCAACTATTTTTCATACATTGTTAACTTACTCCAATATTAAAATTAAATATTCTCACTTCAAAACATATCAAAAACAATGCTTTTTTTTACTTTAAAAAATTACTCAACTATTTTTCATACATTGTTAACTCACTCTGGTATTAAAATTTTAATTTCTCACTTCAAAACATATCAAAAACAATGCTTTTTTTTTACTTTAAAAATTACTCAACTATTTTTCATACATTGTTAACTCACTCTGGTATTAAAAATTTTAATTTCTCACTTCAAAACATATCAAAAACAATGCTTTTTTTTACTTTAAAAATTACTCAACTATTTTTCATACATTGTTAACTCACTCTGGTATAAAAATTTTAATTTCTCACTTCAAAACATATCAAAAACAATGCTTTTTTTTACTTTAAAAATTACTCAACTATTTTTCATACATTGTTAACTCACTCTGGTATTAAAATTTTAATTTCTCACTTCAAAACATATCAAAAACAATGCTTTTTTTTACTTTAAAAATTACTCAACTATTTTTCATACATTGTTAACTTACTCCAATATTAAAATTAAATATTCTCACTTCAAAACATATCAAAAACAATGCTTTTTTTTACTTTAAAAATTACTCAACTATTTTTCATACATTGTTAACTCACTCTGGTATTAAAATTAAATATTCTCACTTCAAAACATATCAAAAACAATGCTTTTTTTTACTTTAAAAATTACTCAACTATTTTTCATACATTGTTAACTCACTCTGGTATTAAAATTTTAATTTCTCACTTCAAAACATATCAAAAACAATGCTTTTTTTAATTACTCAACTATTTTTCATACATTGTTAACTCACTCTGGTATTAAAATTAAATATTCTCACTTCAAAACATATCAAAAACAATGCTTTTTTTTACTTTAAAAATTACTCAACTATTTTTCATACATTGTTAACTCACTCTGGTATTAAAATTTTAATTTCTCACTTCAAAACATATCAAAAACAATGCTTTTTTTTTACTTTAAAAATTACTCAACTATTTTTCATACATTGTTAACTCACTCTGGTATTAAAATTAAATATTCTCACTTCAAAACATATCAAAAACAATGCTTTTTTTAATTACTCAACTATTTTTCATACATTGTTAACTCACTCTGGTATTAAAATTTTAATTTCTCACTTCAAAACATATCAAAAACAATGCTTTTTTTTACTTTAAAAATTACTCAACTATTTTTCATACATTGTTAACTCACTCTGGTATTAAAATTTTAATTTCTCACTTCAAAACATATCAAAAACAATGCTTTTTTTTACTTTAAAAATTACTCAACTATTTTTCATACATTGTTAACTCACTCTGGTATTAAAATTTTAATTTCTCACTTCAAAACATATCAAAAACAATGCTTTTTTTAATTACTCAACTATTTTTCATACATTGTTAACTCACTCTGGTATTAAAATTAAATATTCTCACTTCAAAACATATCAAAAACAATGCTTTTTTTTACTTTAAAAATTACTCAACTATTTTTCATACATTGTTAACTCACTCTGGTATTAAAATTTTAATTTCTCACTTCAAAACATATCAAAAACAATGCTTTTTTTTACTTTAAAAATTACTCAACTATTTTTCATACATTGTTAACTTACTCCAATATTAAAATTAAATATTCTCACTTCAAAACATATCAAAAACAATGCTTTTTTTACTTTAAAAATTACTCAACTATTTTTCATACATTGTTAACTCACTCTGGTATTAAAATTTTAATTTCTCACTTCAAAACATATCAAAAACAATGCTTTTTTTTACTTTAAAAATTACTCAACTATTTTTCATATATTGTTAACTTACTCCAATATTAAAATTTTAATTTCTCACTTCAAAACATATCAAAAACAATGCTTTTTTTTACTTTAAAAATTACTCAACTATTTTTCATACATTGTTAACTCACTCTGGTATTAAAATTTTAATTTCTCACTTCAAAACATATCAAAAACAATGCTTTTTTTTACTTTAAAAATTACTCAACTATTTTTCATACATTGTTAACTCACTCCTGGTATTAAAATTTTAATTTCTCACTTCAAAACATATCAAAAACAATGCTTTTTTTAATTACTCAACTATTTTTCATACATTGTTAACTCACTCTGGTATTAAAATTAAATATTCTCACTTCAAAACATATCAAAAACAATGCTTTTTTTTTACTTTAAAAATTACTCAACTATTTTTCATACATTGTTAACTCACTCTGGTATTAAAATTTTAATTTCTCACTTCAAAACATATCAAAAACAATGCTTTTTTTAATTACTCAACTATTTTTCATACATTGTTAACTCACTCTGGTATTAAAATTTTAATTTCTCACTTCAAAACATATCAAAAACAATGCTTTTTTTTACTTTAAAAATTACTCAACTATTTTTCATACATTGTTAACTTACTCAAATATTAAAATTAAATATTCTCACTTCAAAACATATCAAAAACAATGCTTTTTTTTACTTTAAAAATTACTCAACTATTTTTCATACATTGTTAACTCACTCTGGTATTAAAATTAAATATTCTCACTTCAAAACATATCAAAAACAATGCTTTTTTTTACTTTAAAAATTACTCAACTATTTTTCATACATTGTTAACTCACTCTGGTATTAAAATTTTAATTTCTCACTTCAAAACATATCAAAAACAATGCTTTTTTTTACTTTAAAAATTACTCAACTATTTTTCATACATTGTTAACTCACTCTGGTATTAAAATTTTAATTTCTCACTTCAAAACATATCAAAAACAATGCTTTTTTTTTACTTTAAAAATTACTCAACTATTTTTCATACATTGTTAACTTACTCCAATATTAAAATTTTAATTTCTCACTTCAAAACATATCAAAAACAATGCTTTTTTTTACTTTAAAAATTACTCAACTATTTTTCATACATTGTTAACTTACTCCAATATTAAAATTAAATATTCTCACTTCAAAACATATCAAAAACAATGCTTTTTTTTACTTTAAAAATTACTCAACTATTTTTCATATATTGTTAACTTACTCCAATATTAAAATTTTAATTTCTCACTTCAAAACATATCAAAAACAATGCTTTTTTTTACTTTAAAAATTACTCAACTATTTTTCATACATTGTTAACTCACTCTGGTATTAAAATTAAATATTCTCACTTCAAAACATATCAAAAACAATGCTTTTTTTTACTTTAAAAATTACTCAACTATTTTTCATACATTGTTAACTCACTCTGGTATAAAAATTTTAATTTCTCACTTCAAAACATATCAAAAACAATGCTTTTTTTTACTTTAAAAATTACTCAACTATTTTTCATACATTGTTAACTCACTCTGGTATTAAAAATTTTAATTTCTCACTTCAAAACATATCAAAAACAATGCTTTTTTTTACTTTAAAAATTACTCAACTATTTTTCATACATTGTTAACTCACTCTGGTATAAAAATTTTAATTTCTCACTTCAAAACATATCAAAAACAATGCTTTTTTTTACTTTAAAAATTACTCAACTATTTTTCATACATTGTTAACTCACTCTGGTATTAAAATTTTAATTTCTCACTTCAAAACATATCAAAAACAATGCTTTTTTTTACTTTAAAAATTACTCAACTATTTTTCATACATTGTTAACTCACTCTGGTATAAAAATTTTAATTTCTCACTTCAAAACATATCAAAAACAATGCTTTTTTTTACTTTAAAAATTACTCAACTATTTTTCATACATTGTTAACTCACTCTGGTATAAAAATTTTAATTTCTCACTTCAAAACATATCAAAAACAATGCTTTTTTTTACTTTAAAAATTACTCAACTATTTTTCATACATTGTTAACTCACTCTGGTATAAAAATTTTAATTTCTCACTTCAAAACATATCAAAAACAATGCTTTTTTTTACTTTAAAAATTACTCAACTATTTTTCATACATTGTTAACTCACTCTGGTATTAAAATTAAATATTCTCACTTCAAAACATATCAAAAACAATGCTTTTTTTTTACTTTAAAAATTACTCAACTATTTTTCATACATTGTTAACTCACTCTGGTATTAAAATTAAATATTCTCACTTCAAAACATATCAAAAACAATGCTTTTTTTTACTTTAAAAATTACTCAACTATTTTTCATACATTGTTAACTCACTCTGGTATTAAAATTTTAATTTCTCACTTCAAAACATATCAAAAACAATGCTTTTTTTTACTTTAAAAATTACTCAACTATTTTTCATACATTGTTAACTCACTCTGGTATTAAAATTTTAATTTCTCACTTCAAAACATATCAAAAACAATGCTTTTTTTTAATTACTCAACTATTTTTCATACATTGTTAACTCACTCTGGTATTAAAATTAAATATTCTCACTTCAAAACATATCAAAAACAATGCTTTTTTTTACTTTAAAAATTACTCAACTATTTTTCATACATTGTTAACTCACTCTGGTATTAAAATTTTAATTTCTCACTTCAAAACATATCAAAAACAATGCTTTTTTTTACTTTAAAAATTACTCAACTATTTTTCATACATTGTTAACTTACTCCAATATTAAAATTAAATATTCTCACTTCAAAACATATCAAAAACAATGCTTTTTTTTACTTTAAAAATTACTCAACTATTTTTCATACATTGTTAACTCACTCTGGTATTAAAATTTTAATTTCTCACTTCAAAACATATCAAAAACAATGCTTTTTTTTACTTTAAAAATTACTCAACTATTTTTCATACATTGTTAACTTACTCCAATATTAAAATTAAATATTCTCACTTCAAAACATATCAAAAACAATGCTTTTTTTTTACTTTAAAAATTACTCAACTATTTTTCATACATTGTTAACTTACTCCAATATTAAAATTAAATATTCTCACTTCAAAACATATCAAAAACAATGCTTTTTTTTACTTTAAAAATTACTCAACTATTTTTCATACATTGTTAACTCACTCTGGTATTAAAATTAAATATTCTCACTTCAAAACATATCAAAAACAATGCTTTTTTTAATTACTCAACTATTTTTCATACATTGTTAACTCACTCTGGTATTAAAATTTTAATTTCTCACTTCAAAACATATCAAAAACAATGCTTTTTTTAATTACTCAACTATTTTTCATACATTGTTAACTCACTCTGGTATTAAAATTAAATATTCTCACTTCAAAACATATCAAAAACAATGCTTTTTTTTACTTTAAAAATTACTCAACTATTTTTCATACATTGTTAACTCACTCTGGTATTAAAATTTTAATTTCTCACTTCAAAACATATCAAAAACAATGCTTTTTTTAATTACTCAACTATTTTTCATACATTGTTAACTCACTCTGGTATTAAAATTAAATATTCTCACTTCAAAACATATCAAAAACAATGCTTTTTTTTACTTTAAAAATTACTCAACTATTTTTCATACATTGTTAACTCACTCTGGTATTAAAATTTTAATTTCTCACTTCAAAACATATCAAAAACAATGCTTTTTTTTACTTTAAAAATTACTCAACTATTTTTCATACATTGTTAACTCACTCTGGTATTAAAATTTTAATTTCTCACTTCAAAACATATCAAAAACAATGCTTTTTTTTAATTACTCAACTATTTTTCATACATTGTTAACTCACTCTGGTATTAAAATTAAATATTCTCACTTCAAAACATATCAAAAACAATGCTTTTTTTTTACTTTAAAAATTACTCAACTATTTTTCATACATTGTTAACTCACTCTGGTATTAAAATTTTTAATTTCTCACTTCAAAACATATCAAAAACAATGCTTTTTTTTACTTTAAAAATTACTCAACTATTTTTCATACATTGTTAACTCACTCTGGTATTAAAATTTTAATTTCTCACTTCAAAACATATCAAAAACAATGCTTTTTTTTACTTTAAAAATTACTCAACTATTTTTCATACATTGTTAACTCACTCTGGTATTAAAATTTTAATTTCTCACTTCAAAACATATCAAAAACAATGCTTTTTTTTACTTTAAAAATTACTCAACTATTTTTCATACATTGTTAACTCACTCTGGTATTAAAATTTTAATTTCTCACTTCAAAACATATCAAAAACAATGCTTTTTTTTACTTTAAAAATTACTCAACTATTTTTCATACATTGTTAACTCACTCTGGTATTAAAATTTTAATTTCTCACTTCAAAACATATCAAAAACAATGCTTTTTTTTACTTTAAAAATTACTCAACTATTTTTCATACATTGTTAACTCACTCTGGTATAAAAATTTTAATTTCTCACTTCAAAACATATCAAAAACAATGCTTTTTTTTACTTTAAAAATTACTCAACTATTTTTCATACATTGTTAACTTACTCTGGTATTAAAATTTTAATTTCTCACTTCAAAACATATCAAAAACAATGCTTTTTTTAATTACTCAACTATTTTTCATACATTGTTAACTCACTCTGGTATTAAAATTTTAATTTCTCACTTCAAAACATATCAAAAACAATGCTTTTTTTAATTACTCAACTATTTTTCATACATTGTTAACTCACTCTGGTATTAAAATTAAATATTCTCACTTCAAAACATATCAAAAACAATGCTTTTTTTTACTTTAAAAATTACTCAACTATTTTTCATACATTGTTAACTCACTCTGGTATTAAAATTTTAATTTCTCACTTCAAAACATATCAAAAACAATGCTTTTTTTTACTTTAAAAATTACTCAACTATTTTTCATACATTGTTAACTCACTCTGGTATTAAAATTAAATATTCTCACTTCAAAACATATCAAAAACAATGCTTTTTTTAATTACTCAACTATTTTTCATACATTGTTAACTCACTCTGGTATTAAAATTTTAATTTCTCACTTCAAAACATATCAAAAACAATGCTTTTTTTAATTACTCAACTATTTTTCATACATTGTTAACTCACTCTGGTATTAAAATTTTAATTTCTCACTTCAAAACATATCAAAAACAATGCTTTTTTTTACTTTAAAAATTACTCAACTATTTTTCATACATTGTTAACTCACTCTGGTATTAAAATTTTAATTTCTCACTTCAAAACATATCAAAAACAATGCTTTTTTTTACTTTAAAAATTACTCAACTATTTTTCATACATTGTTAACTCACTCTGGTATAAAAATTAAATATTCTCACTTCAAAACATATCAAAAACAATGCTTTTTTTTACTTTAAAAATTACTCAACTATTTTTCATACATTGTTAACTCACTCTGGTATTAAAATTTAATTTCTCACTTCAAAACATATCAAAAACAATGCTTTTTTTAATTACTCAACTATTTTTCATACATTGCTAACTCACTCTGGTATTAAAATTTTAATTTCTCACTTCAAAACATATCAAAAACAATGCTTTTTTTTACTTTAAAAATTACTCAACTATTTTTAATACATTGTTAACTCACTCTGGTATTAAAATTAAATATTCTCACTTCAAAACATATCAAAAACAATGCTTTTTTTTACTTTAAAAATTACTCAACTATTTTTCATACATTGTTAACTCACTCTGGTATTAAAATTTTAATTTCTCACTTCAAAACATATCAAAAACAATGCTTTTTTTTACTTTAAAAATTACTCAACTATTTTTCATACATTGTTAACTCACTCTGGTATTAAAATTTTAATTTCTCACTTCAAAACATATCAAAAACAATGCTTTTTTTAATTACTCAACTATTTTTCATACATTGTTAACTCACTCTGGTATTAAAATTTTAATTTCTCACTTCAAAACATATCAAAAACAATGCTTTTTTTAATTACTCAACTATTTTTCATACATTGTTAACTCACTCTGGTATTAAAATTAAATATTCTCACTTCAAAACATATCAAAAACAATGCTTTTTTTTTACTTTAAAAATTACTCAACTATTTTTCATACATTGTTAACTCACTCTGGTATTAAAATTTTAATTTCTCACTTCAAAACATATCAAAAACAATGCTTTTTTTAATTACTCAACTATTTTTCATACATTGTTAACTCACTCTGGTATTAAAATTAAATATTCTCACTTCAAAACATATCAAAAAACAATGCTTTTTTTTACTTTAAAAATTACTCAACTATTTTTCATACATTGTTAACTTACTCAAATATTAAAATTAAATATTCTCACTTCAAAACATATCAAAAAACAATGCTTTTTTTTACTTTAAAAATTACTCAACTATTTTTCATACATTGTTAACTCACTCTGGTATTAAAATTAAATATTCTCACTTCAAAACATATCAAAAACAATGCTTTTTTTTACTTTAAAAATTACTCAACTATTTTTCATACATTGTTAACTCACTCTGGTATTAAAATTTTAATTTCTCACTTCAAAACATATCAAAAACAATGCTTTTTTTTACTTTAAAAATTACTCAACTATTTTTCATACATTGTTAACTCACTCTGGTATTAAAATTTTAATTTCTCACTTCAAAACATATCAAAAACAATGCTTTTTTTAATTACTCAACTATTTTTCATACATTGTTAACTCACTCTGGTATTAAAATTTTAATTTCTCACTTCAAAACATATCAAAAACAATGCTTTTTTTTACTTTAAAAATTACTCAACTATTTTTCATACATTGTTAACTTACTCCAATATTAAAATTAAATATTCTCACTTCAAAACATATCAAAAACAATGCTTTTTTTTACTTTAAAAATTACTCAACTATTTTTCATATATTGTTAACTTACTCCAATATTAAAATTTTAATTTCTCACTTCAAAACATATCAAAAACAATGCTTTTTTTTTACTTTAAAAATTACTCAACTATTTTTCATACATTGTTAACTCACTCTGGTATTAAAATTAAATATTCTCACTTCAAAACATATCAAAAACAATGCTTTTTTTTACTTTAAAAATTACTCAACTATTTTTCATACATTGTTAACTCACTCTGGTATAAAAATTTTAATTTCTCACTTCAAAACATATCAAAAACAATGCTTTTTTTTACTTTAAAAATTACTCAACTATTTTTCATACATTGTTAACTCACTCTGGTATTAAAATTTTAATTTCTCACTTCAAAACATATCAAAAACAATGCTTTTTTTTACTTTAAAAATTACTCAACTATTTTTCATACATTGTTAACTCACTCTGGTATTAAAATTTTAATTTCTCACTTCAAAACATATCAAAAACAATGCTTTTTTTTACTTTAAAAATTACTCAACTATTTTTCATACATTGTTAACTCACTCTGGTATAAAAATTTAATTTCTCACTTCAAAACATATCAAAAACAATGCTTTTTTTAATTACTCAACTATTTTTCATACATTGTTAACTCACTCTGGTATAAAAATTTTAATTTCTCACTTCAAAACATATCAAAAACAATGCTTTTTTTTACTTTAAAAATTACTCAACTATTTTTCATACATTGTTAACTCACTCTGGTATTAAAATTAAATATTCTCACTTCAAAACATATCAAAAACAATGCTTTTTTTTTACTTTAAAAATTACTCAACTATTTTTCATACATTGTTAACTCACTCTGGTATTAAAATTAAATATTCTCACTTCAAAACATATCAAAAACAATGCTTTTTTTTACTTTAAAAATTACTCAACTATTTTTCATACATTGTTAACTCACTCTGGTATTAAAATTTTAATTTCTCACTTCAAAACATATCAAAAACAATGCTTTTTTTTACTTTAAAAATTACTCAACTATTTTTCATACATTGTTAACTCACTCTGGTATTAAAATTTTAATTTCTCACTTCAAAACATATCAAAAACAATGCTTTTTTTAATTACTCAACTATTTTTCATACATTGTTAACTCACTCTGGTATTAAAATTTTAATTTCTCACTTCAAAACATATCAAAAACAATGCTTTTTTTTACTTTAAAAATTACTCAACTATTTTTCATACATTGTTAACTCAATCTGGTATTAAAATTTTAATTTCTCACTTCAAAACATATCAAAAACAATGCTTTTTTTTACTTTAAAAATTACTCAACTATTTTTCATACATTGTTAACTCACTCTGGTATTAAAATTTTAATTTCTCACTTCAAAACATATCAAAAACAATGCTTTTTTTTACTTTAAAAATTACTCAACTATTTTTCATACATTGTTAACTCACTCTGGTATTAAAATTTTAATTTCTCACTTCAAAACATATCAAAAACAATGCTTTTTTTTACTTTAAAAATTACTCAACTATTTTTCATACATTGTTAACTCACTCTGGTATTAAAATTTTAATTTCTCACTTCAAAACATATCAAAAACAATGCTTTTTTTAATTACTCAACTATTTTACATACATTGTTAACTCACTCTGGTATTAAAATTAAATATTCTCACTTCAAAACATATCAAAAACAATGCTTTTTTTTACTTTAAAAATTACTCAACTATTTTTCATACATTGTTAACTCACTCTGGTATTAAAATTAAATATTCTCACTTCAAAACATATCAAAAACAATGCTTTTTTTAATTACTCAACTATTTTTCATACATTGTTAACTCACTCTGGTATTAAAATTTTAATTTCTCACTTCAAAACATATCAAAAACAATGCTTTTTTTAATTACTCAACTATTTTTCATACATTGTTAACTCACTCTGGTATTAAAATTAAATATTCTCACTTCAAAACATATCAAAAACAATGCTTTTTTTTACTTTAAAAATTACTCAACTATTTTTCATACATTGTTAACTCACTCTGGTATTAAAATTTTAATTTCTCACTTCAAAACATATCAAAAACAATGCTTTTTTTAATTACTCAACTATTTTTCATACATTGTTAACTCACTCTGGTATTAAAATTAAATATTCTCACTTCAAAACATATCAAAAACAATGCTTTTTTTTACTTTAAAAATTACTCAACTATTTTTCATACATTGTTAACTCACTCTGGTATTAAAATTTTAATTTCTCACTTCAAAACATATCAAAAACAATGCTTTTTTTAATTACTCAACTATTTTTCATACATTGTTAACTCACTCTGGTATTAAAATTTTAATTTCTCACTTCAAAACATATCAAAAACAATGCTTTTTTTAATTACTCAACTATTTTTCATACATTGTTAACTCACTCTGGTATTAAAATTAAATATTCTCACTTCAAAACATATCAAAAACAATGCTTTTTTTTACTTTAAAAATTACTCAACTATTTTTCATACATTGTTAACTCACTCTGGTATTAAAATTAAATATTCTCACTTCAAAACATATCAAAAACAATGCTTTTTTTTACTTTAAAAATTACTCAACTATTTTTCATACATTGTTAACTCACTCTGGTATTAAAATTTTAATTTCTCACTTCAAAACATATCAAAAACAATGCTTTTTTTTACTTTAAAAATTACTCAACTATTTTTCATACATTGTTAACTCACTCTGGTATTAAAATTTTAATTTCTCACTTCAAAACATATCAAAAACAATGCTTTTTTTTACTTTAAAAATTACTCAACTATTTTTCATACATTGTTAACTCACTCTGGTATTAAAATTAAATATTCTCACTTCAAAACATATCAAAAACAATGCTTTTTTTTACTTTAAAAATTACTCAACTATTTTTCATACATTGTTAACTCACTCTGGTATTAAAATTAAATATTCTCACTTCAAAACATATCAAAAACAATGCTTTTTTTAATTACTCAACTATTTTTCATACATTGTTAACTCACTCTGGTATTAAAATTAAATATTCTCACTTCAAAACATATCAAAAACAATGCTTTTTTTTACTTTAAAAATTACTCAACTATTTTTCATACATTGTTAACTCACTCTGGTATTAAAATTTTAATTTCTCACTTCAAAACATATCAAAAACAATGCTTTTTTTTACTTTAAAAATTACTCAACTATTTTTCATACATTGTTAACTCACTCTGGTATTAAAATTTTAATTTCTCACTTCAAAACATATCAAAAACAATGCTTTTTTTTACTTTAAAAATTACTCAACTATTTTTCATACATTGTTAACTCACTCTGGTATTAAAATTTTAATTTCTCACTTCAAAACATATCAAAAACAATGCTTTTTTTAATTACTCAACTATTTTTCATACATTGTTAACTCACTCTGGTATTAAAATTAAATATTCTCACTTCAAAAACATATCAAAAACAATGCTTTTTTTTACTTTAAAAATTACTCAACTATTTTTCATACATTGTTAACTCACTCTGGTATTAAAATTAAATATTCTCACTTCAAAACATATCAAAAACAATGCTTTTTTTTACTTTAAAAATTACTCAACTATTTTTCATACATTGTTAACTCACTCTGGTATTAAAATTTTAATTTCTCACTTCAAAACATATCAAAAACAATGCTTTTTTTAATTACTCAACTATTTTTCATACATTGTTAACTCACTCTGGTATTAAAATTAAATATTCTCACTTCAAAACATATCAAAAACAATGCTTTTTTTTACTTTAAAAATTACTCAACTATTTTTCCATACATTGTTAACTCACTCTGGTATTAAAATTTTAATTTCTCACTTCAAAACATATCAAAAACAATGCTTTTTTTTACTTTAAAAATTACTCAACTATTTTTCATACATTGTTAACTTACTCCAATATTAAAATTAAATATTCTCACTTCAAAACATATCAAAAACAATGCTTTTTTTAATTACTCAACTATTTTTCATACATTGTTAACTCACTCTGGTATTAAAATTTTAATTTCTCACTTCAAAACATATCAAAAACAATGCTTTTTTTTACTTTAAAAATTACTCAACTATTTTTCATACATTGTTAACTCACTCTGGTATTAAAATTTTAATTTCTCACTTCAAAACATATCAAAAACAATGCTTTTTTTTACTTTAAAAATTACTCAACTATTTTTCATATATTGTTAACTTACTCCAATATTAAAATTTTAATTTCTCACTTCAAAACATATCAAAAACAATGCTTTTTTTTACTTTAAAAATTACTCAACTATTTTTCATATATTGTTAACTTACTCCAATATTAAAATTAAATATTCTCACTTCAAAACATATCAAAAACAATGCTTTTTTTTACTTTAAAAATTACTCAACTATTTTTCATACATTGTTAACTTACTCCAATATTAAAATTAAATATTCTCACTTCAAAACATATCAAAAACAATGCTTTTTTTTACTTTAAAAATTACTCAACTATTTTTCATATATTGTTAACTTACTCTGGTATTAAAATTTTAATTTCTCACTTCAAAAACATATCAAAAACAATGCTTTTTTTAATTACTCAACTATTTTTCATACATTGTTAACTCACTCTGGTATTAAAATTTTAATTTCTCACTTCAAAACATATCAAAAACAATGCTTTTTTTTTACTTTAAAAATTACTCAACTATTTTTCATACATTGTTAACTCACTCTGGTATTAAAATTTTAATTTCTCACTTCAAAACATATCAAAAACAATGCTTTTTTTTACTTTAAAAATTACTCAACTATTTTTCATACATTGTTAACTTACTCCAATATTAAAATTAAAAATTCTCACTTCAAAACATATCAA